>JAAGEH010000286.1:48945108-49064866 GCA_011751065.1 Lasiurus cinereus | reverse complement strand
ATCCCTTCCCCTGTCTCGGCATCCTCACCATGCCGGGGAAACTTCTGTGTTGGATTCAGCCCTATGATAGCAGACGCAAAGCCGCAGAAGAAGCCTCTGCTGAGCTTGGGAGGGGTGGAGTCTCAGGGCTTAAGGGACCGCCTTGCTTTCCAGTCGGCCCCGCCCTCCATGGCCCCCGAGTCTCACGTGTCTGGGTAATGGCTGGAGCAGTCCCCGTGCACGCGCGCACCCGCAGTGCCTCTAACCGCTGCCTTTCCATCTCCCCTGCGCACCAGGACCACACGAGTCTAGGTCCCCAGGGTTTCGCCCGAAACAGGGGCTCAGTAGACTCAGAAGTGGCACAGTTGGGAGGGTCTGTCTCCCGCCCACTCGCGAAAGCCTGCGGCACAGTCAGCAATCTGTCCTCCGCGCAGCACCGTGCGCTTGCGAGACCGGATCTGATCTTCTGCGGCTCCCCTAAATTTCCGTGCACCTCTCCCTTTTCACAGTCCAAACTCCCCCGTATGAGTTTCGGCTGGATCTGGGGTTTAGTGTCGTAAGATAAGGGGTTCAATGCCGTTGAGAGTCTCCGTTTCCCTCCCGCCAGAGAAAGCCAGCCAGGTACTCTGGCGCCCGCTCTCTCAGCGTGCACGCGTCTCCGTACCTCAGCTTTTTTGCAGCTCCTCTGGGTTTCTGTGAGCCCCTCTCTTTCCTTCTAGTTGTAGAATTTCCACTCAGCCAGCTTTCCTGTGGTTCTGGATGATGTCCGTTCCGTCTTTTAGTTGTAGTTTTGAAATTGTTGTGCGAGGCATCTTGCCGCCATCTTGCCAAATCTCCCTAGGGTTAATTTTTAAGTCATAATTTCTATACCTGGAGTCGATTATAGTGGCGATTCGTGAATCTTTTGTTAATAACATGAGTTTAGGGTTATTTTTATGCTCTTTTGAGGTGACCAATTGGCATAATCAGAACAAAGGACCAACGAGGCCAGTTCCTGTTTTTTGTCCTTGAAGGTGCCATTTGGTGAGCAGCTGTGCTTGCTGCCCTTGCCCATTCTCACGGATCATGTGGTGGGTTAAATGAGGCCATGTGCTTACATGTGACTTAATCATGACAGGAAGGCTAAATGAGAACTCATATTCTCACATAGGGTGGGGCTTCATCAGCCTTTCAAGAGCAATGTAGGTGACATTTAACTAACCCCTGTTGTACGTGGCCGACACCAGGGCCCTATGTGACTCTGCCTCCCTACCAGCCTGTTTTGTTGTTTCCATGGAGTCCTGTGCCTTGGAAGGGTGAATGCAGCCACCACCTGTAAAATCTAATGAAATCATACTAATCAGAAATTTGGTACTTAGTAGTTAATTATGTTAAGAATGAATCATGATGGTTTTATTTGGAGGAAAAGAAGAATTTAAATTAGAATTTAGATTAAGTCTTATTCCAGGAAGCAAAAGTAGACAAAAATATTCTATTTGGGTGGGATCGCTTCTTTCTTATGGCATCAAACTAAACTTTATCAGCAGCCACTAACCTACAAGCCAAAAGAAGCATCCATTAGAAGTGTGAGTTGAGTAGTTGCTGATCCAGCATCCAGGGCGCACATTTGTGTCAGGAAGCTGGATAGCAGGATCTTTACAGTGGGGCTTCTCACTGATGAAATAGCTCCATTCCTATAGTTCTTTCTCCTTGTCTTAAGCTGCCTGTTAATCCTAATGTAGACAGGAGCTTTCATTATGTGCTGGAGCGTGGGGTCCTGGTTTGCACACACTGTCCCAGTTTACACTGGTGGTGCCAGCTCAGTGGCACTTTCATTCTCACATGTGTCCAGGTTTTGATAATTAATTATGGAATAAAATGATGAGATATGCTTGGTTGATTGGCCTACCTTAACGTCCTCCTAATTGTATTATCTCCCATGTTTTTGAAGAAGTTATTGAGCCTTTGGTTAAGGACTTCTCTACCTCAAGTCCAGCCTAAGCTCTGCTGTGTTGTTGTGGTTTATTTGTGTTACTAGCATTTGGTAATATAAATAATTAGCAAGTCTTTTGGTAGTATCAGTGATACTTTCAGGGATACATTGCTTTCCAATATGTAGCTGTGGTTAAAATCTGAACTCTGGGGATGGGGGTGGGGGGACAGGCTAGAAGGGGTCAATGGAGTAAAAGGGGGACATATACAGTGGTACCTCAAGATACGAGTGCCCTAACATACGAGATTTTTGAGATACGAGCCTTCAAGCGAGCGATTTTTGCTTTGAAATACTAGCAACAGTTGAGATACGAGTAATCTCCCGGATCGGTCGGCTGCACACGACCCACCAGTTTACATGGACTCGAGCGTCTCATAGTTTCCCACGCCTCAAGGTTACGGAACGTAAACTTGTATCTCGAGGTACCACTGTACTATACTTTCAACAGTACAGATTTAAAAGATGAAAATAATAAAATCAAGACTAAAAGGAAAATAATCTGAACTCTGGAGCCACATTGCCCAAATCCAGATCCCAGCAACTGTCTTTCCGAACTCTGTGGCTGTGGAAACGGGATGCGAACTTGTCATCTCCATCGTGAGGCTGGTGTTTTCCTAGGGGTTTGTCCAGATCCGGGGCTGGTGCTAATCACAGTGATTGGGGTCGGGGGTGGTGCCCAGTAAACATTAGAGAACAGCCAGTCCATGTTAAGAGTACTAGAAAAGAGTGTGCGAGGGCCTGGGCCTGGGAAGAGCAGAAAATTCAAGGCCTCAAGCAGTATTTTTGTCAGTTTGAAATCATAGCAGTTGGTGTATTTTCTTCTCTCAGCCTAGCACACACTGAGTGGGGGTACAGTTCTGCCCCACTCTCAAATCCTTGCACATCAGTGAGACCTCACAGCTTAGCCTGGAACAAGGCCAGGTAGGGCAAAGGCCTGGCTTGTCCATCATTTTTTAGGGTAAATTGGCAGGGTTTGGTTATTGCGGATGAGGAAAAGAGAGTGCATAGGATGACTTGGGTTTCCAGTTCAGGTGCCTGAGTGGTGGTGATGCTCTTAAGTTCTAGGGTGAGGAGCCTCCTTGGATAGGGTGGGGAAGAGAGTGATGCAGTTCAGACACAGCAGCATGGACCCTTCAGCTTCCTAACCTGCCACCATCACTTTGCTTCCTAGTCATGTTCCCTTGGCTATGGTGCTTCAGATTTCTCATCTGTAAAATGGGAACAATAATAGGATACATACTTTCTAGGATTGTTGTGGGGGCTAAAGTGTTTAGGATAGTGACTGGTAGGCACTACATAAGATTTAATCATCATTATTGTCTTGTCTATTTTGACCCCATAATTTTAGGGGAATATAAAGGCAGTCTTTCAAATGGCATTTGAAGAGAATATATCTAATGAAGATTGGATATAGACTTTATAGAAATCACTTACTCTTTTAATAATCTTGTGATTATAGAGATGTGGGAATACAAATTTTTGCTTTATTGTTTATTAATGTTTGCTTTATTGTTTATTAATGTTTTATTAATGCTGTATCCCTCTGCACATTTATTTAGGGCTTATTGTATCTAGGGGATTGGGTTTCTGTAGTGCTTGAAACCTTGGATATGTCCTTTTCTCTGACTTCGATGGTTTAGGAACCTGCATCAGGATTCTCAGTGTGCTACCCCAGGAGCAGTTTTCATACATGGACTGTTTTTTCTTCCCATTATATGTTGGCTATTTACCAAACACTTCCCATTAGATGTTTGGGAAAGTGTGAGGCAGGCTTGCACAGGGAAGACTTGTCCTGTGCTTCTTATAGAAGTATCCCATTAAATATTCCCGTGCGTGAGGAAGCTGCTTGTAAATATCTAAGCCCACCATTTAATTCTATTTTGTGTTCAAAATATATTTTTTTGCCCAGTCAAAAAAAATTTCTCATTTTTTGAAATCCATATCGCCAATGGTAATGATATAAGAAGCATTCATATAATTAAATAACAGATGCAAGCATCTGACTACTTCCTGTTCAATCAGCAAGTACTATTTTCTTAAGGATCTGATATCAAATTACATATTATTTTATTATTCACTTCTCCCTTTCTATTTCTTCTTGAGGCCTGGTACACAAAATTTGTGCACGGGGTGGTGGGGGGGGTGTCCCCTCAGCCCATCCTGTACCCTCTCCAATCCAGAACCCCTTGGGGGATGTCCGACTTGTCCGACTGCCAGTTTAGTCGGACATCCCTCTCACAATCTGGGACCACTGGCTCTTAACTGCTTACCTGCCTGCCTGCCTGATTGCCCCTAACTGCCCACCCTCCTGCTGGCCTAGTCACCCCCACCGCAAGCCTGGTCACCCCTAACTGCCCCTATCCCACCGGCCTGGTTGCTCCTTACTGTCCCCCGCCCCCATGCTGGCGTGGTCGCCCCCAACTGCCCTCCCTAGTAGCCTGGTCACCCCAAACTGCCCCCCCCAACTTGCCTGATCACATCTCACTGCTTCCTTCTGCTGGCCTGGTTGCCTCTCACTGCCCCCCATCCTCACTGTCCTGGTTGCTTTCAAACCCCCCTCCACACACCCCGCGGGCCTGGTTGCCCCAAGCAGCCGCTGCTCAGTTGTTTGGTCACCTCTCACTGACTCCCCTGCTGGCCTTGTTGCCCCACACAGTCTGTTCAGTTGCAATGCTCACTTAGGCTTGTATATATAGAGATTATCTTTATGCTCACATATATACATCCAGGCAGGCAGGCCCTGATTTTATAGTTCAGATATATATGTATTTGAGTTACAGTGATTTGGTTAAATACCAATCTCCCAGCAACATGGCTCAAATTTCAGTTACCACAGTATATTATCTGATTAATTCCATCAAGTACAACTTCACTGCCACTCTAGTTCAAAGTTCACTGTGTAATTGACACATGTGCCTCATAGTCAGTGACCAGTCACATCACTTGCTTCACTGCCGGTTGGTGATTGATCCCTGCACATCTGTCTTTCTGTTAGTGCACAGGCTACACTGTGTGTGGTGGTGAGTGAACCTCATAACATTCTACAAAAATGATCAGAAGAAAGAGTTGACCAACATAGATGAAATTACAGCAAAGGAATGGAAAGTGATAACCCTGGAATTCAAACCAATTGTAAAGAGATCTATAGAAGAAATAGTACACTGGGAGTGTAGAGAAAGTGATGCTGGCAAAAACTTCATATTAAAGGAATTTTCTAAGATAAAGGATAAAATGTTGGAACCTGATTCAGAGTTAGAGAGGAGTGCAACAGTCCTACAAGGCAAAGGCAAAGATACCCACTCTGTATCCTGAGTTAAATACCAGCAAGGCAAGCACTATTCACACTGCCCTTAATAAGTTTTTTTTTTTACAAAGGAAAAAACACTCTAGTTCCCAATGCTATAAATTTACTGTTTTTAATTTATAGCCATCAGTAAGAACATTTTTTACATTTTAACAAAAAGTTTAAAGTTATGGAACAATTGATTATTAAGATTGCTTTGCACACTTTCTGCTTTGCAGTTATTTTTATGGTACACACTACTGTACAAGCTGAGGGCTGAGTGCCTGTGTACGTGCATACATATGCCTGTATGTGTAGGTAGATTTTATCTGTGGCTTTATGTTAGCATACTAAACGTATGTTGATGCAGCTCAGAAAAGATGTATTGGGCTTAATGGTGTTATGAAGCACTGTCCCAGATCACTCCAAGCTTAAATAGTACATAAATGTTATGCCTGATATTCATCTCCTTATACATTTATTCATTTTTTCATTGTTGTGGTATTTCTCTAGCTGCACAAAATAACATAAAAATTTGAAGACACATGTTATGACTCAGGTTTTTAAAAAAATACATACAGATATTGGTAATTGATAGATGGCTTCAATATTATTGAAGATATTTGGTTTAAGCTAGTTGTAACAACAGTAAGCACAGAAAGTGATTTTTAAGACTATTTAAAATAGTTACCAGGTTAAGAGCTGAATTACATTTGTACTGAATCTGCCAGCCCTGATTATACATGGTCTGTGCTGGTCTGTGCGTTTTGTTTTTTCAAAAAAGATATGTTTATTAATTTCAGAGAGGAAGGGAGAGAAAGAGATAGAAACATCAATGATGAGAATCATGATTGGCTGTCTCTGGCACGCCCCCTACTGGGGACTGAGCCCACAACCCGGGCATGTGCCATGGACTGGTATCGAACCTGGGACCCTTCAGTGTGCAGACTGATGCTCTATCCACTGAGCCAAACCCTCTAGGGCTGGTCTGTATATTTGTATATCTGATTGTGTCAGAACTGGGAAGTTTGGTTTCTAATATTTATATTCAGACTTAGACTTGGAGGCTCTGAAAATTCTGGTGACCTAAACCCTATTCCTATGCTACGCTTATTTAATCAGACAGGTAGCTATTTTTGAGAGTTGGGGCTGTGGAGGCTTCCCAGACTATAACCAGTTGATATTCTCTGGCATTATTCAAAGAGGAATTGGCCACTTTACTTTTATTAAGAATGTTTGCTTAAGAAGGAATTTCCATATTTTGGGGTTTCAAATGACAAAAAGGGATTTGTGGTCTAAAAGCCATAATACACAATTTTTATCATTTAAATGATTTTTTACCTCATTATTGTGGTTTATATAGACCTTAAGAATATCCAAAACAAAAGTTGGCATTAGAATCCCATGAGTTGCTTGATCAATAAAACTTTCAATATAGTCTTATTTCCTCCTCTTCAACATTAATAAATTATTTTGTGTACTTTTCAGTTCATAGATAAATTATATTTAATTTATATTTTCGTGTATATAAATTAGGAAAGAGCAGTCAATATTTGTATCATTTTTTCCCATTAAATTCATGTGTATGGAAGGCATTTTAGCCTTTTTTTTTTTTTTTACATTTGTAAGATAACTTTCTGTGGGACTTAATTATTCTTTTCAAACATTTGCATCTTATGTTTTTCTAGGCAGATCCAGGACTGTGTGTGTGTGTGTGTGTGTGTGTGTGTGTGTGTGTGTGTGAATTTTACCACAAGATGGTGCTAGAGGGCTAGGGAGGTATGCTAAATAGTCTGCATCTATGAGATGGCTTGCATTCTGTTGAAATGTGAAAATCTTTGATCTTAAGAAATATTTACTTTTAGAATTCACATAGAGATATCAAAGATTATTTTAAGTATCATGTTGAACACAGTGTATTTTTTTTAACATGGTAAAAGCTTAATAAGTATTTTTTGATTTATTAGCTAACTTCTTATATTTATTCTGGGAAAAATATTTATAAAATTTAAGGGATCCCTAAGCTTTATTTTGGCCTTGTTTTCTTAATTTTTTTTCTAACATATTACATTTCTTTAGTTTTTCTTAGTATATCACATTTCCCCGTGTATATCATAAAAATTTCTTTTTGTTTAGGCAGTAGATTCTTTTTAAAAATATATATATTTTATTAATTTTTTTTACAGAGAGGAAGGAAGAGGGATAGAAAGTCAGAAACATCGATGAGAGAGAAACATCAATCAGCTGCCTCCTGTGTGCCCCACACTGGAGATGTGCCCACAACTAAGGTACATGCCCTTGACCGGAATCGAACCTGCGACCTTTCAGTCTGCAGGCCGACGCTCTATCCACTGAGCCACATCGGTTTTGGTTAGGCTGTAGATTCTTATGCACACATGCATGTACCTGTGCACACACAATTTTGCTTTAGCTGTTTAATCTACATTTATGAATTTTCCTAGTTAGTATTCCCTTAAAGCTGTAGTTGAGGAAAACTATTGGTGTAATGTTTGGACGTGAGAATAGAATAGTGTGAATAGGATAATGAATACAGAGAATAAGACATACACTAAAAGATTTTCTACATATCAATTTCATTGAATGTAAGTTTTAGAAAAAAATAGAAAAAAAATTTTTAAGTTGTCTGAGTATGTTTCTCAAGAGCATACAGGAAGAACAACTATATTATTTATTATTTCCTGAGAGGATCCTGCAATACTGAATATTATTCAAAAGCTTCGTGTAAGAAGTGTTAGATTTCAGGTTATTTCCAAATTATCCATTAATTTAAAATTTTTTCAATACCAATATATTTTGTATTAGCTTCTAACATGAGCAAATATTTAATATTCCCATTGATAAATTTTATCATATAAATAATTTATTCTTGGTTGGCCAGGATAAATAACTTTTGAGACTATGGTATGAGCCTTGATGTGAAACATAAGCAGTATGATTTTGATGTTTTTTATAACACAATTTATTTATTTTTAATGGGAATAGTATTGTAAGATGTCCCATTAATACAATAATGTAATCCTATATAAGAAAACCCTAATATGCAAATCAACCAAATGGTGAAAGGACCAGTGGAACAATTGATTGCTCTGATGCACACTGACCACCAGGGGGCAGACGTTCAATGCAGGAGCTGCCCCTGGTCTGGGAGGGAGGTGACTGGTGACAGTGATGGAGGTGGGGCAGGGCCTCCCATGGCAGTCATGGGGATTCTGGAGGGAGGGTAGCACCAGCTAAGGCGGGTACCAGCAGAGGGCTCCCCCACCCCCCACATCTCCCCATCTGCTGGTCGCCCCACAGATGGCCCTGATCGCAGGCCAGGCCTAGGGATCCTACCCTATATATTGGTAATAGTCTCTTAAATTTAAAAATTAAAACCTGGCAAGGCTACTCTAACACTGAAAAAACAGGATGATGCAGTGATGAAGTTCATGGACTCTAGCTTGCACATTTTGTGGTCAGCCCTGATTCTGACACTTGTAACTCTGTGACAAAGCCAATTACTTAACTTTTCTCTGCTTCAGTTTTTCCAACCATAAGATGGGGGAAATGGTACTACTGCCTCAGAAGGATCATGTTATGTACTACTTTTTATACTCAGGGCAAATATAAATATAAATATATATATATATATATATATGCCCATACAATAGCAAGATGCCTTTCACCTGTATGAAAAGTATGGCCACTGGTGCATGCAGCATCTCAGATTGCAAGAGGGCACAGGTTAGGCTGAGGGATCCCTTAACCCTCCCCCTCCCCATGCCCCCCCATAAGAATTTCTTTCACTGGGCCTCTGGTTTCAAAGAATAAAATCACTATAACATTAAATGTGTCCACTATACAGTGTTCCAATTATAGAATTGAAATATTTTAAAGACCTTAGAGTTGAAGTCTGGGGGTAGAGATGTGTTTGGTAAATTTCAGAATGTTAAATGGAGCCATTTGATGCTATTAAAGAGGGTAAATTCTTAGTTATGGGGTTCTAAGTGATCATGCATTTATATGTCACATGTACACACATACATACTCACATAGTGAAGAGGATAATATCATTTTTGAGGTGTTTGACTGGGAGCTGTGATGTAGTGAAAAGAAAGAGGAAATGGAGGGATAGGATGTTATGCTGAGAGTATTTTTCCTGCCGCAGTACTGCACCCTTCACTTTATATAGGTTACCTGCCACTCATCCTTGGTAATATGGGGAAAGTAATTAGCCTTTTAAACTTCTTTCACATTAAACATGGCAGTCTTAGCCTAGCTAGTGGCACACAATTGGGGGAGGAAAGTGGCTATTCAAATAACCAAGTGAGGTGAATATATTTACATATTGAAGTGCCCCTGAAATTCCTAGAATTAGGATCTTGATAGAGAGGTGGATACTTGAATAGAGATCCTCAGATAATTCTTTTAACTCCTTCACTACCAACCCCTTTGCCAAATCTGACTCACCTTCTAGACCATTAGCAGTCCCTGAATTCTGTTCTTGTACCTTCTGAGGATTATCATCTTCTTCTCTCTTTTTTCACCTTAGTTTTTTTAGAATTTTGCAGATAGTTTAAAAGAGTTTAAATAAAGTATTGCTCTTTCATATATGGGTGTGTGTTTTATCTCTGTTCACAATAACGTCCTCTTGTCAGCAAATTTGTTGTCATTGCGACCTCCCCCCCCCCCCCCCCCCCCAACCCTTTTCATGCTTCCCCAGCTCCTTATCAGCTTTAGCAACAAATCAGGCACTTGAGCCATAATGGAGCAACTGGAGGCTTTGGAGTGAAAGCTCAAGGATTTATCTCAAGGGGGAAATATAAGATTTAGAAGATTGTTTATACTTTTTTGCACTTGATTATTTAACTCTATTTTTCAACCTAAGGTTATCTTGTAAACAAATGATATCATTATTAAATCTTAAAAAGAAGACTATTTCACTAATAATTTTTCTAAAAATTGGCTTTTGATAAACTATATATACTCAATTATCAGCAAAGCTTCCATATTCCCTTCTCTACTCTCAGCACAAGAATTTAAATGCAGAACAGGTATGTAATAATGACAAAGTTTAGTGTTTCACCCTAATATTCAGCCACTTTTCTTTCTCTAAAATAGCCTAAGTTTAAAATCCATTAATTGAATTCAATCTTTCAAATACATTACTTTAAAAATGACATCAAATCTTCTCCCAACTAACCCCCCGCCCACTACACAAGTTTTAAAAACATGCATATGACATTGATAAACATTGATGCCCAAAGGTCCTACTTATGTATGGTATTCATAGACTGAATCAATATTTACTCATTTATGTAAATGAGCTGTATTGAAAACAGCATTTTCTTTTCCTAATCAAACTTCAGGGTCAGTCTGAGTTCTCTTCTGCCCTTTCTGTTTGCCCCAAATGGCTGCAGAGCAGCAGGGTGCCCTGGGAGATGGCTGCTGTGCCCTCACATTGCTGCAGCTCTCTCTGCCTCTGCCACTTCAGCTCTGTCATGAACCCTGACGCTCAGCCTTGCACTACCTCTTGATTACCTCACTTTTTGATCTACCTTAATGATTTTTATAGTTTTCAAATTATACCCAGATTTCATACCATTTTATTTCTGTGTTTATCCATATTTTGATGGTCATAAGCAAGGTTAATCAAAAGAAACATTTATTTGCAATTTGTACATATCAACTTAAACAAACAAGGGGTGATCTCCTAGCCTTTAACTACTACACATCAGTATAGTCATAATATATGCGGACTTCTGATCTTCTGACACTTTGTAGTGACCTGATGCTTTCACTCCTGGTTCTGATATTTGATTTCTTGAATAACCTTCTTGAAAATGACCTACACATGAAAAAGTAAATTATTGGGTCTAGGCACACATTGCATGCAGACAAGAAAAGTGTCAATTCTCTGCAGTAATACAGGATTTTGTGTGCATATTCATCTAAGTGTCTATCTAAGTCACTAAAAGTAAAAGGAATTCTGCACAAGTGATATGGTAGAAAGCAGGTAAAAAACACAGCCACCACTACCCTAATGCTCTGGTTATGTTTCCGCTTCCGGCTTGACTGGCTGACAAACTGCCTGCTGGACTTGTGGATGTACCGGGATATGGCTATGTAACATCCGATCAGTATCACCAGTATAGCCACAAACAAGCAGCTTTTGAGGTAAATGACTGCATTATGCCATTGGACTCCCAAGGGACTCTTAAGTTTCATGCAGTCATGAATATTTTCTTTAGTTGGTTGAACATCTGTTAGGATGATGTTTGGCAAGGCCAAAATAGCCATGATCACCCAAACACAAATGGATAAAACCTTTGTAAAGGTTATGCTGTACATGCGAGAGTCCCCGAAAGGCTTAACCACCTTCAGATAGCGATCAATGCTGATCAGTCCAAGAAACACGATGGAAGTATACATGTTTGCATAATATAAAACTGAGGTGTATCTGCAGAGGATGGCCTTGAAGTACCACGGTCCCAATCCTATATCATGGACTATTCGAAATGGAAATGTCAGCGTCATTATGAGGTCAGCAACCACTATGTTTTTGAGATAAAATATGAAGCTAGTTTTATTCCTAATGTGAAAGAAGATCCACACGGCTAGACCATTCAGCAAGAGGCTTGCCACGAATACAACGAGATAAAGCACAGGCATGATGATGGTGTCGAACTCGTTGTTAAGGGTGGTGTTCCTTCCGAGGCCATCGCTGGCATTACTTGGAACATGGCTCCCTTGGCTGAGCAGCTTGGTATCTGCGGGAGAAGTGGATATGTCACTGTAGTACTGCACAGCATGCTCACAGCTTCCTGGCTTCCCTCATAGCAGAACTGCTGCCATTTGTGGATACTTGGAAAATATTTTTTGTGATGTAAAGTGTCAGTTTAGTGCATTGTTGATATTTTGAGTGGCTAAAGAATTGTTGGCCTCATCCCTAAATCTGCCCCCTGCTCCATTGTCCCTTAAGTAGAGTGTGATATTTCTGGTTCTCTGTGCTTTTTGAAAATGAAAATAAATAATATCAATTAAAATTATCATGAATTTTAAATCAGTGTTTGATAAATAGACCCAATACAATCCTAGGGCAGGAAATTGAAATTTTGTATAATAAGGAAGTAAAATAGATAGCACATGGTTTTTCTTTTAATGTGTTTTTTGGCATTTTTTTGAACTATCATTTCCTCTTTATGATTTTTAAATTTTGGGGTTTTTAAGTAAGTTTGACTTTATAAAATTTTTATTTATTGATTTTAGAGGAAGGAAGATGAGTGGGGGCGGTGGGGAGAGGGGAAGAGAGAGAGAGAGAGAGAGATATTTTGTTGCTGCACCCACTCATGCATTCATTATGTGCCTCCTGCATGTGCCCTGACTGGGGATCAGGATGATGTTTCAACCAACTGAGCTACCTGGTCAGGGCTAGGTTTATGTTTTGTTTTTTAATATATTTTATTGATTTTTTACAGAGAGGAAAGGAGAGGGATAGAGAGTTAGAAACATCGATGAGAGAGAGACATCAATCAGCCACCTCCTGCACGCCCCCTACTGGAGATGTGCCTGCAACCAGGATACATGCCCTTGACCGGATTCGAACCTGGGACCTTTCAGTCCACAGGTCGACGCTCTATCCACTGAGCCAAATCGGTTTCGGCAAGGGCCAGTTTTAAGTTGTTTAATTGTCAAAGGAAAAATAAAGCTAGTGGGTCCTTTTGAATTTTTTTGCTTATGACTTTTTGTAGTACTTAAGAAGCTTTAGGGACTGTTTTTAGGAATAGAAGTAATTGTTTTTAATGTTCTAGTTTAATATCAAGGAAAACAACTTGTTAAAAATAGGTATAGGCCAAACCGATGATTGCCAAATGGGAGGAAGGTTGGCAGCTAAGGGGACAAGTGAAGGGATTGCTGGCATTGCTTTTTTGATCCCTGAACCCTCTCCAGGTGTGTGTGGGAGGCAACCAATCAATGTGCTCATATTGGTATTTCTCTCTATCTCTCTCCTCCTCCCTTGCACTTTCTAAAAAAAAAAAAGGAAAAAAGGAAAAAGTACCAATTGGTAGTTACAGAATAGTCACAGAGATATAAAGTACAGCATAGGGAATATAGCCAATAATATTGTAGTAGTATACTTATTTGGGGGGGGGAAGGGTTCACTATGTAAATTGTATAAATGTCTAAGCACTATGCTGTATACCTGAAACTAAAATAACATTAAATATCAATAATAATTGAAAAATTAAAAAATGGTTATAGGCTGGTACTTGTATTTATAAGATTTTACCTACTGCACTTAGATGAATCCTTTAAACCTTTTGCTTTTGGGGGATTTTTAGTTTTCAGGTCATGTGTAAAAAAACCTTTACCATCCATCACAAAATCACTGAAATGGTTTATGAACATTAGATTTATGTGACAGCAATGAAAGGACCCTCTGGGGTCTCCTACAGAGCATTTAATTGATGAGCAGCTCTGGCTCAGTGCTCTGACCCCATCATGTGTTCTTGCTGATGCCATACTTCCCGAGGACTGCCACCACCCATGCTGAGTACAGCGAGGGTATGAGGGCCAGCCTGTTCCTGGAACAGGAGGGCCTTCTGACAATGAGTGGCTAGAAGACTCCTCAGTCTGGTGAAAGAAAACCTTCTTCCACTACACTGCAGTCCGAGTGCCCTGCTCCCCAGGGCAGACCTGCACACAGCCTGCCATCCCTGGGGCCTTTCTCCCAGTTTGGCTCTTGGCCATTTGATCCCGCTGTGTCACCTACTCTTTATGAAAACCTGAACTAACACAATTTTATTTTATTAACTTTTATTTTTTGGTTAGTCCTCACCTGAGGATATTTTTTTTCCATTGAATTTTAGAGAGTGGAAAGGAGGAGGAGGGTGGTGAGGAAGAAATATCAATGTGAGAGAGACACATAAATTGGTTGCCTCCTGCATGCACCATGACCAAGACCGGGATCAAGCCTACAACTGAGGTATCAAACCTGAGACTCTTAAGTCCATGGGCTGACACTCTATCCACTGCACCAGACTGGCTAAGGCCCGAACAAACACACTTTAAAATGAACTTTTTAGATGTAAAGTTACAAGAAAGGTCAATTTCTGCGTTTTTATTTGTCACTAATTTAGTTTACCAGTTGTGTTTTGGAGTGATTTTGTGCTAGAGGTAACTGCATGAACTTGGCTCTCATTTCCCTACATGAGAGGCACTGTAGTATATATGTTGTTATTGGTTCTCTTCTTTGAAGAAGTGAAACAGGAAAGGTCTGATGATTATAATCCAAAAACACGTTCTTAAATAGCTGCCTGAAATTTAAGTGTAGGCTCTTAAATAAGGGAGTATTCGTGCCCTCTTTCTAATTTGTTCCTTTTTATTTCCTGCTATAAGTGTTTGTAAAAACTGGTTTTCCTGGCTTAAATATCTTTATACAGGCTCATAATTTATACCTGGGCAATACGCATAAGTTTTATGAGTGCAAATGCCTGATTCAGCTGCCATCTGGGCTCCATTGCCAGTTTCAGATCATTGAAACCTGTTTGACATAATGAAGTGTTCAGTCTTGGTGTTTTATTCACCCCAAGATCCACATCAGCGTCGATGCCTGGTGCAGTTTCACCTGGGTTAAGATATCTGCTTGAATTAATTTCCCCAATTAAACTGATAGCAGTCACTTTCATCTAACCCAGACTAGATCCCTAGGAAAGTGGAGAGAGGATAAGTGGTCCAGCTGAAGGATGCAGCCTGAAAAGGGGCCACATCATCTCCTGAGATGGTAGCTATACTTGAAACAATTACTGATCAGTGGTTTTTCAAAGCCATTGTAGATCTAATTGGATGGTACACTAACTGTAGCATATTAGGCATAGTCCAGTTCAGCCCCCAGTGTTTGTGCATTGGGTCCACTCTGCATGTCCAGTGTATAAGGGAAGGACCCATGCCTCCCTAATTGGTCATATGCATATTCAGTTTATCATCGTGGAATTTCAAAGTTTTGGTGGTATACACAAGCACTCATACTAAGTGATAATTTACTGATTAATCATGGTGATTATTAAAAACAGTCTTGCTGAAACCGGTTTGGCTCAGTGGACTGAAGGGTCCCAGGTTCGATTCCGGTCAAGGGCATGTACCTTGGTTGTGGGCACATCCCCAGTAGGGAGTGTGCAAGAGGCAGCTGATCAATGTCTCTCCCTCATCGATGTTTCTAGCTCTCTATCCCTCTCCCTTCCTCTCTGTAAAATATCAATAAAATATATTAAAAAAAAAGAAAAATAAGCAAATATTTAAAAAAAAAGAAAGAAAAAAAAAGAAAAACAGTTTTAAATCAGAATGGGAGAAGCAACCCTTCTCTGTATTCTGCTCTGTACATGCAAAGTCCTGCATGAATGCCCTGTACTGAACTTTCTTGTGGCTCCGAGGCAGCCTCCTGTTCAGTTTATGAGCTGTATCCCTCACAGCATTTGCTTTCTCAGCTTGTGTCTGGGATTAATGTTTTTGAATACACAGGACTTCTGCAGTCTGTTGGGTGGGCTGGGCTTGGTTATTATTTCATTCACAAGTTCCACATTTACAGTGCAGCTTAAACTATTAACATCTGTTATAGGTCATTTTATGAAATAATATACTAATGGGAAGAAAAAAGTGGTTAATAAGGAGCAAGAAAAGCCACATGTGGACTGCTCTGGAAAGCTTTAAACTTAATAGAGTTTTGTCTCTTTTTTTTTTTTTTTTAGAACTAAATCTGTGTCATGATGTTTTTCTGCCAGCTATACCACCATGATTTCTCCCTTCTGCGTGGGGCCCCAGGCTTCTGGCCTTGTGTGTGTGCTCAGAGGCGTGTCCCTTCATTGCTCCTGCTCAGGAGCACTGGCATGGAAAGGAGTGGCTACCTCACCCAGCCAGTATTACCCTGCCTACTTCACTCTCCATAAAGAATGCAGCCAGATAAGGGAACATTTTTAATGTCAGGTAGCTTGGTGATTCAATTAAGAGAAACTAGAAGCCGTTTTTACAGTGAAGGCTATTTTCTCACATGCTTCTTGTTTATTAGGATGTCATTTTCTCTATTAGTGTAGACTTTGATGCAGAGTGATAATTGAGGGTAAAAATGTCTTTGTTGTTCTTTCCCCTGCTCCTCTCCTCCATGTCTTTTTACATTAAATTAACAATGACTTAGGCACTGGAGTTCCATAGTAAATTAGCTTTTGTGCCAGTGTATGTGTGAGTGGTATTGGGATATGTGTGTTGAAATGTGGGCTGTGGCTGACTGTGTTTATGTGAAAGGGGGTCTGTGTGTATCTGTGTGTGCTGGAGGAAGGCATAGGATTTGCCACCAGATAGAGCATTAACTGCATGTAGTAACTGTACCAGATGGTCCAGGTGAAGGAAGTTTTCATCATTGAAGAAAGTCCTACTTGGCAATACTGGTTTTGTCACTTCCTGACTGTAAAATGGCATAGAGATTAATTTTGCTGGAACATCTGAAAGTTAAATAGTATGCAAACATGTTGTACACAGTATCTGGTACTTAAGTGTTCGCTCTCTAATTCAGGCACTCATTACAATCTGTCCCATTAGTGGTAGTCGCATGAGGAATGATAGAAAGAGTGGCGAAGAATCCTGGTCCTTTTGCTTTTGGTGAAGCTATATTATTGTTCATTGGGGCGTGTCACTCTTGGCACAGAATATGAAAGTATCAACAATATGTCACTGGTGCTCTCCAGCCATGTGGGAATGAAATACTAGAGTCTTGCAAATTATAGCAACTGCCCTCTCATGCACGATAGTTTTCTAAATAGTTACCCAGTAAAATGGTAGGTGTTGCCTTTGGCCTCCTGGATAACCTCAATGAACTTTGGTTTAAAGTAATATGTACTTTAGCTGAGGTATAAAACTCTCCCGCAGCTGTTATTAATTTAATCATTCTTGTCCTTTTAGATGGTCTCTAGTTGAAAGGTTAAAGTGAAGGGATAGCTAGTTACGTGTTTCTCAGTGATGCCATCTTGCCTGGGTGCTACTTTATACTTGATGGAAGGCAAGGCTAAATTCTGGCTTATGTTGTCAGTTGGTTCAGTGGCCTATAAAACCCCCAAATTGCCACATAATATGAATAACAGTTATCAATCAAGTACTTTGCAGTTTTCCCTATGGCTTACCTGGTAATTTTGTAAATGTCAGGTTGAACCCCATTCTTTAGTTATGATGGGCTATCAGCAAAAATATGTGTCAGGAAATACGGGGGGATAGTTGAGGTAAGGGTTCAGCATAGGTTATTCCTGGTTTAATTTCTGGCAAAAGAAAATGAAACAGTCAGGAAGGAATTCAAATACACAATATTTTTATCTATACAGTTCAAATCACATATATATGATTCATAAAATGTATACTTTTTGGACATGAATAACTTTGCCACCCAAGAGTTGTCTATTCTTGTGTCCTCTTTCAGCCTGCCATGAAGCATGGACCATTTATTTGTATATATGCTCTCCATTTGAATGTCTTTGTGTGCATTCCTTATGTTCTCCATTCCTCAGTGTCCTCCTGTCTGAAATGGCACTGTTACTAATCATGCAGTAGGACTGTAGTAAGGATTATGTGAGACATGCAGAACTGGGGCCCATGAGTGCACTAAGGACATGTTAATTTGTGTCTCTCCAATCCTGCCTGCACCTCATGCTTCCCCATCCCCCTTGACCTGAGCACATATAATTAAGTGCATATATGATTGGACTTTGTGCAATTGGAGATTTTAAAAAAACACTTTAAAAAATCTAGCACTGATATATGCAGGAGTGTTCTATAAGCTCAGATGCATGAAGCATCCTGTTCATGTAATTTCTAGGGTTCTAGTCCTGGCTTTACCTTAGCCAGCTGTGTGACCTCCATCAAGTCACCTAATGTTCCTGCAATTGGACTTTCTGGAATCTGCAAGGCTGTAGAAAATCTTTGTCAGGATTCAAATTTATGTGAGCTTCTGTGTTTTCCTCGGACATAAATTCCCATTAAGAATTAATTAATTAGTTAATTAATTAATTTGTTAATCCTCACCCGAGGTTATTTTTCTGTTCAGTTTTAGAGAGAGTGAAAAGGACAGGGAGAGACATAGAGAAACATCGATGAGAGAGACACATCAATTGGTTGCCTCCTGCATGCATCCCTACCAGGGCCCTGACCAGGGCCAGAGATCTGAGGTATGTGACCTTAATCAGATTCAAACCTTGGACCCTTCAGTCTGAGTCAAACCGACTAGGGCAAGAATTTAATATCATTCGAATGTTTCTCTCATAAGTTCTTATATTTCTTTATGAAAACTATATTTAATCCAAACACAACCTTTGAATTTGGGCAAATAGCATTTGAATGACTGGAGTGTGATTTTGGCCAGATAACTAACTTTTCCAAGCCTCAAATTCCTCACAACATTTTTACAAAGATCTGATGCTGAATACTGTAAAACATTTACAGCATCCCACTTCTCCTGCAACAGCCTTATCCCCTGATTTCTGGCTTCCCTCAGATATTGATCAAAAAGAGAAGTCCTGGGAACTGTTTTGGAAGTGTCCTCATACAGAGAAATGTGCTTTTGGAAGGGTTTACTTTTAGGGGAAGTCACACTGTTCCTCTGAAATAAAACCATGTGAGACTTCCATATGCCCCTCACTGACATATGCTCATATACCAGACAGCTGCAAAGGGACCCACGTAAGCTCATCCCCTGCAAGTGCAAAGCAATCTCTGGCTGGTGTGAGTAGTTATGTTTGCTGAGTCAGCAGGGAAAGAGCACTTTAGAGGTGAAAGTTTATTTCAGAATTGGGAGCAAGTGGGGAGGCACTTATTTTTCCCCTGTTACTTTGTTTTTCTCTTCTTCTGTTTCCTAGAATCAAGTGAAATTTGATGCTAGACTTTGGATTTGGTAGTAAATGAAAAAAATTGTTTCCAAGTTTTCAGTAACCTCTCCAAATGCTCCAAATTATATGTTTTGAGAGTTTAGATATCCTATCTGTGCCTCACCTTAAATGGCTATCATATGTGGTACATAACGGGTACTCATTTGGTTAATGGAGCATAGATAATGATTAGGGCTTTTGGAGTCCCTCTGGTTTAGGTGCCAGTGTTCCACTATTTTTTTTTTTTAAATAAGAAAAGGAGGTGAAATCCTATTTTCTTTTTATTGATTAAAGCTTATTTGGGGTGGGAGGGATAGAGGCAATTAATTCTCTAAACTTCCTCATCACATTTCTTGGATTTCAGATGAGATTGGGCGCATTCAGGGTGGTATGGCTATAGACATGGTTGTTGGATTTCAGTAAATTTTTTTCTTGAGTCCAGCTTCTCATGGAAAGATTCAAGGTGTTTACTGACAAACGCAGCTTTAGTTTTATGTTTCTCTGTTTCTGAGTTATGTGGTTTTCCTCTTCTTGGCTCCACTTATATTTGACTTTACAGCAAGGATTCCAGTATGGCATGTGCCCACTAGAAGAGAAGGGTGCCCAGAAGGGGGTGAGCCACAAGCAGCAGTAAGAGAGATAAAAGACTCTTAACAGTACAGAGGACATGGAAAAGAGACAGGGAGAAAATATTTGTACATTACATTTCTGATATTCAGAATATGCATACAAAGAACTTTCACAACATCCTAATAAGAAAACAATCCAATTTTAAAAATGGTTTAATATTTATATAGAAATTTCATCAAAAATCAAATGAAAAGATGGCCAACATAATTAATCATTAGGGAAATTTAAATAAAAACTACAATGAGATACTATTTTACACCTACTGGAATGGCTATAAATTAGATAATAAGTTTTGCCATGGATTTGGAAAAACAAGAATCTCATAAATCACTGGTGGAAATTTAAAATAATATGGCCACTCTACAGTTTGGTTAAACCTTGCCCAGACGGAGTGGCTCAGTGGGTGAACCAAGAGGTCATGGGTCGATTCACGGTCAGGGCACATGCCTGAGTTGTGGGCTCAATCCCCAGTAGGGGACATGCAAGAGCAGCCAATCAATGATTCTCTCTCATAATTTACTAGAGGCCCAGTGCACGATTAAATCATGTGCATGTGGGGTCCCCTAGGCCTAATTTGCCATCAGGGCCTTGTCCACCACCCCACAAAGCCTCACATGCTTCACAGACACTGCCGGCAGCCCACAACACTCCTAAGATGCTGCCAGCACCCCACAGCAGTCCAGAAGTCTCACATGCTGCAGCCACCATGGTACCTAGAAGTCCCACCCACTGCGGTCACCATGGGACCTATCATTGCACCTCCTGGGGAGTCCAGTAGTTGGTCATGATGCCGTCATGGTGTCACTACCACAGGCCTTTTATGATATATAGATGTTTCTATATCTTTCTCTTCCTTCCTCTCTCTGATATAAATAAAAACATTTTTTTAAGTTACACCTTAATTTGTCATATGACAAAGCAATTTTACTCATATGTACCTACCCAACAGAAAGGAAAATATATCCCTATGAAAGAGACTAATTTACAAATGTTTATAGTAATACTAGATGCTCAGTGCATGAATGTATGCACCAGTGGGGTCCCTTGGCCTGGCCTGTGGAATCGAGCTAAAGCCAGCTCTCCAATATCCTTCTAGGTGTCTTGTATTGCAAGAGGGCACAGGCCAGGTCAAAGGACCCCACTGTTGCATAATCAGGGCTGGGGAGGGACGCAAGAGGTTGGCCAGCCAGGGAGGGATCATGGGAGGGCTTGAGTCCCAATCAGCTGGACCGCAGCAGCAAGATAACCTACAAGTCAGAGCATCTGACCCCTGGTAGTCAATGCATATCATAGTGACTAGTTAACTGGTCAACTGTGTGCCCCTAATGGTCAGTACATATCATAGTGACTAGTCAACTGGTTAACTATCTGTCCCTGGTGGTCAGTGCACATGATAGGGAGCAATTGAGTGGCTTTAGCATATCATTAGCATATTATGCTTTGATTGGTTGAATGGCCGACTGGTCAACTGGACACTTAGCATATTAGGCTTTTATTATAGTAGTATTACTTATAATAACTAAAAGTGGATTTACTCAAATTTCAACTGATGAATGGATGAACAAAATGCATTCCAGTCATACAATAGGATACTACTCAGTAATAAAAAAGAATGCAACAATAGCTATAATATACATGAATCTCAAAAAAATTTTGTAAGGGAAAGAAGCCAATTCAAAAGATTACATACCATTTAAGTGGAATGTCCAGAAAAGACAAATCTATAGAGTTTCAAAGTAGTTGGCATTAGCAGGAGCTGCAAATGGTAGTGGAGGTTACCGTAAGGTTTTGAAAGATCTTATTTGGGTGATAGAAACTAAGTTATGGAATGATGGTTTCACAACTCTATAAATTTGCCGAGACCAGTTTGGCTCAGTGGATAGAGCATCCGCTTGCAGACTGAAAGGTCCCAGGTTCGATTCCGGTTGGGGGCATGTACCTTGCTTGCGGGCACATCTCCACTGTGGGGCGTGCAGGAGGCGGCTGATCGATATCTCTCTCTCATCGATGTTTCTGACTTTCTCTCTCCCTTCCTCTCTGTAAAAAATCAATAAAATATATTAAAAATAATAAAATAAAAAAATAAAATAAAACAACTCTATAAATTTACTAAAATCATTGAATCATATACTTAAAAAAAGGCTAATATGCAAATCAACCCACTGAACAAACAACCTGTTGCTATGATGTGTACTGACCACTAGGGAGCAGATGCTCAACGCAGAAGTTACCCCCTGGTGGTCAATGTGCTCCCACAGGAGGAGCACCACTCAGCCAAAAGCCCTGAGCTGGTGAACACAGAGCACAGCGCAAGTGGCAGGAGCCTCTCCCGCCTCTGTGGCAGCACTAAGGATGTCCAACTGACAGCTTAGGTCAGACATCCCCCGAGAACTCCCAGATTGCAAAAGGGTGCAGGCCAGCCTGAGTGATGCCCACTTCCTCCCTCCTCCCCTTGGCTGAGTGCATGTATTTCGTGCACCAGGCCTCTAGTGATTCAGTAAAGTTAAAAAGGAAAAAAGTACACAGAAAAGAAAAGGAATAGAAACAGCCTAGCCATTCACTATGCAGTAATGGACAAGTCTCAAGACTAAGGGAAAGCACATAAGAATATTCCTGTCCTTTGTTGAAATGCCAACACTATTTAGCAAAAGCTCCACCTCTTCAAGAAGGAGAGGGGTACTATATAGTGATGTATATGACTCAAATTTGTCACATTTTCCCATCACTCAATGCCATCATTGTCTCACTAGCAGTTTACTGAATCTTATCTGGCCACACTCAGCATTTCCACATGTTCCTTCCCATTGGACCTTCAGAAAACTTGCCACAATCCAGGTATCACAGCAGCCATAGGATGTCCATGATCCCTGCTTCCCCATAACAGGGTACAGTGTAGTATTTCCAGAGCTTCAAAATTTATGCGTCTAAAATCTGGAGATCTTGTATATAGGTGATATATGGATATTATGGTATGTAAATTATCCTATATAATAAAAGGCTAATATGTAAATAGGATATTCACATTTTCTTAATTTATGTTGAAATTATGTAGGAGAATTGAGATTTAACCAGTTCAGACATGATATTTGGATTTTTTGGACTTGAATTTGGTAGCCAGATTTGGGAAATGAGCTATTTTATTCTCCTACTGGCTTCTGAGAATTTCCTCCTGCCTTCTCCATCCCCTTTACTAATTAACTTCCTTGAATGAAATGGTTCCCCAAATTGAGGCCACAGCTCCAGATTATTCTATTTACATTTTTCAAAAGTGTTCATGACTGTTTGGATGCTTAGTCAACATCTCTGTTCCATAATCTCTCCCTTCCTTTCCACAAACTTTAGTCCATTGTGTACACTGGCATGTGCTATATGTCTGTGTTCCTCAAATTCAGCAGTTCTAAACTTTAGCCATTTTCCCTTTCCTTTTCTCCTTGTTTATGAATATTTACATCATCTCTTGATTGAAAGATTATAAAAACTGTACTCTAATGGGCAGTTTTCTCTTCCTTGATCTTCATCTAGTTAGTCACTTAAACGAGTCTTTCTATTTCTTCTGTTAGAATACTTCTCCTTTGCTCTGTTCTCACCTTCCTACTCCATAGCCATCTTCCAGATTGATGTGTTGGCCATCCTCATGTACCAGCCTCCTCTGGTTTTTCTGCTTCTTGCTTCATTCCATGCAACTCTCTTCTGATTCTTGTTGCTAGATTCTGCTTTCTAAATAACCCATGTAGTACTGCTTTCTTTTGCTCTCTAACTATGAGTTATTATTTAGGAGGGAAATTTTGAATTTTAATTACTAATAAAATATAAGAAGTTATTTTCATAGTGTTGAAGATCATGGGGTATAGAAGCCAAAAGATGCTGGGTTCTGATTATTAAAAATTGGCAATAAACTTTGGGAAAATCCGCTTGTCCCATAATTGATCTTTTGAAACTTGGGGACAATAATACTCTGTGGCATTACCATGAGAATATCCTATATAATAAAAGCCTAGGTGCTGTCACACCCTTGTGCAATGCCCTCATGCTACGTCATCACAAGACGTCTGCCAAGATGGCCACCAAGAGATGGCTGCATGCACATTGCAGGCGAGGCCTGGTGGCTGCTCCACACAGTAAGGCCTGGGGGTCCTGCAGCTCTGTGCAACGAGGAGGAGGCTGGTCCCGGTGGAGGAGGCGGGTTGTGGCAGGGGAGGGGAGTGTGGGCCATCAGGCTGGCAGGGGAGGGAAGTTGTGGGTGATCAGGCCAGCAGGGGAGGGCAGTTGTGGGCTATCAGGCCGGCAGGGGAGCAGTTAGGTGTCAGTCAGGCTGGCAGGGGATCAGTTAGGGGACAATCCGGCTGGCAGGCAAAAGCAGTTAGGGGCAATCAGGCAGGCAGGCAGGTGAGCGGTTAGGAGCCAGTGGTCCCGGATTGTGAGAGGGATACCTGACTGCCAATTGTTGTTTCTTGGGGACATGCCCTGCTTTTCTTCATATTTGCTTTTGAATAATCTCTTGTCTTTCCTTCTTTTCCTGATTTAGAAATCTCTGCTTCTCTTTCAATCAACAATAATCTGACCTCACTTTCCAGGCTCTAGGATTATAAAGACCATAAGGGTTCATTTCTGTCCTCAGGAAGGTTAGAGTGAAGTTGAGGATCCAGAAGTAAGCAGATCACTAAGTACAGAGTGAGAGATTTGGGGGCTGTAGAAATATAGCAGTGTACCCTGATGTGGGAAAGCAGGGATCATGGAATTCCCATGGCAGCTGTGATACCTGGATTGTGGCAGCTTTTCTGAAGTTCTGATGGGGAAGGAAATGTGGACATGCTAAGTGTGGCTAAAGATTAGATTCAGTAAACTGCTAGTGAAATGTTGATGGCATTGAGTGATGGAGAGATGTGATAACTTGGAAGCTATTGAGGAATTAGTGGCTGATTAATGTTAGTGAAAAAAGACTAGGAGTCTTGGTGTTCTCACAGGTGTTTGATGCTAGGGAGAGGAGGAGCACATGGAGGGATTGTTGGTTTCAGAATGTCTATGTAGGATCCATGTGGAGATACTAGGTCATTGAAGATAGAGGTCTGGAGACTGAGGAAGTGCTCCTGACTGGTGATATAAATTTAAGGTCAACAGAAGATCAGTGATAGACATCAATAGTCAGAGAGTTGAGAGGATGTTGTGTGAATCTAGAAGAGAGTTTAAGAAATGAGAAGTTGTGAACAGCTTTATGCTGTAGGGAGGTCAGGTGATACAGGAAAGTGAAGTGCCTTAGGATGGGATTCAGTAACAAAGAGATCATTGGTCATTTTTGCCAGGGCTATATGTGTTGTGTTGTGGTGGTGATGGCGGGGGAGGAAAGTGGGGCCTAAGAAGAAGGCTGATGATTGAAGGTTGAGTAATGCTTGTGAGGTGAGGAGGTAAAGGAGTGATTTCAATTATATCTATAAAACATGCTTGTGATAGGAAGGGGAGATAGAAGGTGAGAGGTGGAACAACAGATATAGGACCTATGAAAGGTTTTAATAAGCTTCTCGTTTTAATGGCTGGCATTAAAAATGATACTTTCCTAGCTTGGCTTTAAATAAAAACTTTTCCCTTACTCCTAACTAAGCCTGGCAGCAGTGAGGTGGAGTGTGGGCTTCCAGTCCCACTTCTCTGACTGTCCACTTCCTCCTATATGATATGAGAATATGTCCATTATGAGGTGATTGTAAGGTTAAAATGAAAATATGTACAAAGAAAGCAACTGGCACACTTCCCCATGGTACAGGCTAAGTCTAGTAAGTTCCTATTGCATATGCTAGGTTCACAATAGAATTTTATTTGGTGATTGATAGGTTCGACACAGGCCGAAATGAGTTCTTGTCATGTTGTTCATGCTGAGACTGTCCTGTGGTTTATGCCTTCAACTGCCCTGTGAGGCGCCACTTGGCTGATCTTTTTGCTCAAACAGCTGGCCCTTCAAGTTGTCTCTGAGCCTCACAAGCCTGCTGCCTTTTTCTACCATTGGCACCTAAGCTCCAGGCTCCCGGTGCAGTTTACTGCGAAGCAGCTGTGCGCCTCTGCATGTCCCAGCGCCTGCAGGGTGTTGCAATGAGGATTGCTTCAGCGGTAGTGATGGGCTTGGTTCCAGGACCTTATTCATGAGTGGGAAGCCTGTCCTGCTACCTACTGCTCTCCTAGCTGAGGGCTGATGAAACTGCCCAAGAATGTGATGTCTGCGGTAGGCCCAGGTCTCCCAGTCATTCCTGAGATTAGATGGGATCTGTTCTTACAGACCTTCTGGACGGCTTTTTATTTGTTTTTTTTTTCCTAGCCACTCATTGATATCATCCTTTTTACTATTTTATTAACTGTGTTACTATGTTGTCAGTTGTAAGGTGATTCTATAAATGAGAACGGTAGAAAAGGATTAACATGTTCTCTGTGTTTCCTTTAACTTAGACCTTGAACTTGGTGTTCCATGTCTTCATGTAATCTTCAGAGCAGTCCCGTGACTCAGGTATTCTAGGACCCCCATCCCAAGTGTAAAGATTTGAAATTCAGACATTTTAATTAACTTGCCCTGTACCACATAGAGAGTAATGGATAGAGCGAGCCACAATTCATAACAGATCTGATTGAAGCTGAATCTGCAGTTCTTTCTTACCCTAACCTGGAGTAAAAAAATAGCAATTCAGGGGTTTAATCTTGGACACCAGGAAGTGGGAGGGGGAATATAGGTTAGGGGTGGGACTTGGAACTGCTGATATTCTAAACTAGAGATCTAGTTTTGTTTGGGCAGAACAATGTTGAAACATAAGGAAATTTCACATAAGAATTTAGATTTGAATCCTGTCTTGAAAAGGGAGATGTGCAGGCATTGAGCATGCACTGTACAGCAGTGCCAGCTGCCTTGTGTCCTCGCTCACCAGCTCACAGACGCACTCCATGAGGTCCTGAGCCTCCTTACTCTCAGCACTTCCTGCCTGACCTGACCTCCTCTTAATTTTGCAAACCTTGCTTCGTTTATCACTTAATAATGTGTGATGATATTTGACCTAGATGGATCATCATATGTTTTCCTTATTTATAGGTATATCTTTCTTCCTCTTCCTCTACCCCCTTCACCAATTTCTGATTTTTCTTGCTTTAGTGACCATCACTTAACACTTTACAAATGATTTTCTGGTTCCCCTTAGTGCCGCGCGCCCCCCTCCCCCCCTAGATAGGGACAAGAGATCTTGTTTAGGTCATACCTGATAATTAATTGTCACAATTGAGTGTTTTATTTTTCCATGGCCACCCACTGCTGGGGCCTACTGGTTGTATTGCTCACTGCTCTTAAGGTTGGGAGAACTGAGCCAGGAAAATTTGGTCAGTGTGTGGAGAGTGGCTTGGATCCAGGGTACCCTATGTCCCAAGCTCTGCTGTTCCCCTAGAAGGGCAATGCAAAGATTAGGGCTACTGAACAGCAACCTTGGGCACACAGCCTTGCTCCTCCTGCTTCCCAGGTCCCATCTCATCATGGGTGGGGTGCCATTGTGCTGAGGGACAAACTCCCTCCTCAGGAGGAAGAGCCACCAGTGTGTCGGCCAGGCCATAGCAATGCCTTCATGCTCCCTGGCATCACAATATTTCATTGCCCTTCAAGGTCTGAAAGCTCCATTATCCAGAGATAAATGCCAGTTAAATGTTTGTTCCCTCCATGCAGCAGGTCACGGTTTTTGGACTGATTATTTGGTGGTGGTGGTTCTCAGATGATAGCCTTGTAATATAATGACCTCTCTTGTTTATTCCTCACTTTCTAATTTGTTCTTTAGAAGCTCATGTCTAAAATGTAAGAGTTTCAGATCAGAGGTTTTTTTTAGTTGTCACTTGCTTATAGAGAAGCTACACTAAACTGGATAGATCATATGGTTAGTGAAAGATCATACTGTTTAGTCCTTACATTTCATGGGTAAAGATGTAATGTTCACAGAGCTGTGTAATGCAGTTTCTGGTAAAAGGTATAGCCCCTCTTGCATTTTGGAATCACCTGTAATTTAAGAATATTTCTCAATGTAAACCTGTGAGAGAGTGTGTATGTGTTCCAGCCCTACTAAGAAACACCTCTGCTGAAGGCCTTGGAAAAGAAATGTTACCTTACTGGGTATAGTTTACTTCTTTTTGTAATAGAATTAGGTCACTGTATTCATAGGCACTTCATTAATGCATGCTAGGAGTCAGTATTTCAAAGGTGTTGGAATGCAAAGCACACAGCCTTTCATTCCGGTTTTTCAGGTACTACCTTGAAGTTCTCTCTTCAAAATTATGCTTCATATCTGTAGCCTGAAATAGGCATATTTTAGTTCATCTGTAGATTTAACCTTTTCTTTTTTCAGGGGACCTGTGATTCCTTGTTATATATTCATTCAGGGGTGATATAAACAGGGTTGTAAATTCCTTGAAGTCAAGGTTGTGTCAAATGCTTCTTTGTAAATTTAAGTCCAAACCTGGTGTTTCCTTTGTACAGTTGAGGAACCTGTGAGACTCGACAGTGGACCCCATGTTACACAGACAGAGAGAAGCCAAGCCAGGAAATGAGCTCCCGTGTCGTGGCCACAGAGCAGGCTGCCTCTCTGCTGAGCTGTGTGGCTTGGTGAGTAGCCTGCCTGGTCACCTCGAGTTACTTAGTTCAGCGTAGGTTTTTGACTCAGCTTTTGATCCTGTGACTCTGGGCAAAACATTTTACTTTCAGAGCTCCAGCTTGCTTGTGTATGAAATTAGGAAAATCATGGCCTTGCTCCTAAAGGTGCTATGAGAATCTGGTACAATATTATATATGCAGTAAATTTTATAAGTGCTACAATAATAAAAAGTGTAATTCATGGCATATATTCTTTTCCTGCACTTAATAATAAATGTCTTATTACTCATAGTCAAATTTTAAAGTTTACTGAGTTGAAATGCATATTTTAATATTCTCTTTAGCCAAAGTCTAGTTTATCTGTAGCTAAATTCTGAGGAAAGAAGTCAGAGAGTTTAGGGGCTATAGTCCCAATAGCCATAATAGTGGCTTCAAATGAAAATGTTCTAAACCAAATATATATTTCAAGTGACTCCTAGTACCTTAAGCAACTCTCAGAATTCAAGACCCCAAGTAAAGTTTTCAGTTGCTTGCTTACCATTTATTAAGGAAAAAAGCTTTTCACAAGCTCACAGAAATGCTGTTTCTTGTTTTGGAAGAGCCAGCCCATGGTGTAAGCATTAGTATACGTGGAAGTGTAGTTATTCTTTATAGTGAGTGCTCTTTACCATTACCATTCAAATAAGGTCCTCATGATGGCCATCTGGGCTGCGGGTGAGGGTAGTTATTTCCACATCTCTCCCAACAGAATTGATGTCAGGTTAGCTCATCTAATGCTCCAAGTCACAGTTTAATCAAACTATAATTCTATTTAAATTAATGAAATAAGATTAGTACTGAAGAGACGGTCTTCCTTCAGTTTCATCTCTTACCTTCACTGATCATTTAAAACTTCTCTAGTGAGGTCTTTAATACTGTGTGTGAATATTTCACAGTTGTTTTTTTTTTAATCAACATCAAATCCTTACTTCTCTCATTTTCTCCTTTCATAAAACTAAGAAATAAACACTCCACCCCATACATATATAGTAAAAGGAACGGACATCACTTTACAGCTCATTTCATATATGTGTGTGTGTATAGATACACATTCTTACATATGGTAACATTTCTTATTGATTTTTTTATAGAGAGGAAGGGAGAGGGATAGAGAGTTGGAAACATCAATGAGAGAGAAACATCGATCAGCTGCCTCTTGCACACCCCCTATTGGGGATGTGCCCACAATGAAGGTACATGCCCTAGACTGGAATCAAACCTGGGACCTTTTAGTCTGCAGGCCGGCATTCTATCCACTGAGCCAAACCTGTTTTGCCAGTAACATTTTCTTTAGAGTAACTGCTACTATCAACTTCATTGGCATTAATCTTATTTTTAAAATAAGGCTTCTCAAACTAATGGGAATATTTGAAACAATAATTCTGGGTTGATGTGTAAAAGATGGTAACTTGTACAACGAGGAGATATAGTAACCAATGTGTTTGTATTTTTTAAAAATATATATTTCTTTGTTGATTTCAGAGAAGAAGGGAGGATAGATAGACAGAAACATCAATAATGAGAGAGAATCATTGATTGGCTGCCTTCTGCACACCCCCCACTGGGGATTGAGCCCACAACACAGGCATGTGCCCTTGGCAGGAATTGAACCTGGGACCCTTCAGTCCACAGGCTGACACTCTATCCTCTGAGCCAAGCCAGCTAGGGCATGTGTTTGTATTTTTACAATAGTCTTCCATGTGTCTTTCTCCTGCCTGTCATATTCCTCAGTCACTTTCCTCTATTGCAGCCCTCACCGGCTTACTGTCTTGAACATGAAACAATGCAAGCCCCTCCAAAGGTACCCTCATGACCTGACCTACAGGCTGCCTGCCTACTTTCCAGCTCCCAGCTCCCACACCAGGCCCTTTGGTCCTGGAATCCCATCTCTCCCCAGCCTCCTAGGCAGGCTCCTCACGTACCATTCAAGTCAAACTTATCTTCCTCCTCTTTCCCAAGCCTCCCATGTTTTCCCCATGGACCATGTCAGTGCTCTTCAACCCCCATTAATTACCAGGTTGCTCACATCTCCAGCTGTTGTATTGCATTTTCCTTGTTTGCCCGACTTCCTGAGAGTCCCCTACATCCTTCTATCTGCAGAGTCCAGCAGAGATCTGCAGGCATAATTGGAGCTTGGGTAACGTTTGACTTAGATTTAGGTTCTCATGGAACCTGGTTCATCTTTTCCCCTGAATATCCTCTTTGCTTCTGAAGTGAGACAGTACAACTATGGAAGGGTAAGAGGACAGGAATTGTTTATTGATCTTGTGTAGACATGGCCAAGAGAAAACACTGCTCCTCTGATATTTCTGAACAGCACACTGTGAAGTGAGAGGGCCAAAGCCAGGAGCTGTGCATCCAAATATAGCTCCACAGGTAATGCCAGTGAAAAAGGTGGGCCAGGTTTAGGAGGAAAAAGTCAACAGTAACACCATGCCAATAAAATACAGCTAACAGCTTAAGTGTCAGGGGAAATTATTAAGCGGGCTGGGGGCTACAAAGAATGGGGAGTGTTGTCCCATCCTAGGCTTTAGGTTTTTGTCATGCAGGTCTGTGCATATACTGCCACCAGACCATCTGATTTACAAGAGAAATGGATTTTTATATAAAATTGCAGGAATTCTGATTTAATTTTGTGAAAACACTGGGCAGAGCAAATAAATCTTATCTATGGACTATAATTTTCTTCATGTAGTTTCACTGTGGGGCTGCCCCAAGTCTATCCTTGGGTTTTCAGCCTGTATCTTGTGTGACCTATAGCCTTGTTACCTGATGCCTGCTCAAAACCTCTCCCTCGTTTTGATTCATTTCCCCTAACTTGGTATTTTTGTTTCTCCCTGAAATTGATAAGTTTGTAAGACAAACTTTGAAATAACTTATAGTATTTTATAACTTAATGGCATTGTATTTAATTTGGGATAAATACTCCTTCCTGGTGCTAATGTGTTAGACTGAAACATGTGGAATATACAAGTCAAAATGGAGTTTTCATATGGTTCAACCTAGTACATCAAGCACTTGGGAAATTTTCATTATTAGAATCAGGTCTAATGGAAGAAGGGGGTGGTCAGAGATGTTTTTTTAGAATAATTATGAAGAAACAGCAGTATGATCAAAATATTTAAAGTGTGCCACATACAAGTATCCCTTATGTTGTCACATATGCCTCCATGAATGGCTTTGCTTGGATTGAGTCGAGTTGGTGCCCACAAGCATTTGGTTTATATAAAAAAGATAGAGATTATGGTATTTGTGGAATTCACCTCTGACATAGCTTTTAATTTCTCACCATTGTTTTCCCAGGTTTCCTTTTTTCGTATTTAAAATGCATTTCAACTTCATATTGAGCATCTTTATAAACTGTCTTACTTTGCAGGGGTCAGGGGTCTAAATAAATAGTCAGGTGATTATATTAGAGAGAGTGCTTGTCTGGTGTGAACTAAATTGTATTGTAATTCATGGGAGAAGTGAGGGAGGCAGCATGGGACTGGGATGGGGAATAAAGTTAAGGGTAGAGGTGGTGGGCTTTGCCATGCTGATTGCAAGATTAGTATGTTGTTGAGAATGTCTTCCAGGATCAAGAAGGAATAGGGAGGCCATCAGAGCAAATCACTTGCAAATCAATTTTGAGCACTCAAACTGGTTTGTTTGTTGGCCAGCTGTATAGAGTCTGTCTTACTTGCAGTTTCATGTAGACTGTAATCTGATTATCAGCAGTGTGCATGCCTAGTTCCAATGTGCCTTCATAAGTATTGGGTGCATATCTAATAGTCATTATTTCTAGGCCTTAGAATGAAAATAGAGATAGTAGGTGAGGTATGGTGACTATAGATACTTTTTTATTTTATATACATACTAGAGGCCCAGCATGTGCAATCGCGTAAGACCCCAGACCTGCTATGCTGGTAGGATCCCAAATCCGCAGTGCTGCTGTGAGATGGACTCAATGTCTGCTGCGCTGCTGTGCCAGTGGGACCCCAGCATCTGCCGTGCCTCTGCAAGGTTGGGACCACAGACTCCCATCACACTGTCACCGGGCAAGACCCCAGACCTATCTATCGCTCAAGGCAGGACCCATCAATGCACCTCCTTGGTGACTGGTTGTTCGGTTGTTATGGCATTACAGCCATCGGCATTTCATATATATAAATATATGGTATATATATTTTGTTGCCGTTTGCAACGTGAAATTAAAATGAATATTTTAGGGTAAAAGGAAAAGAAAATATTGATGTTTTACATATATTACTGTTTTATTTATTCAACAGTGATCATAATATGCTAATACATTGATATAGTAGTTTACTTTTTGAGGGCATCCACTATTCTTTTATTCATTCATTTTGCTACATATAATATGGGTACTACATTCACAGTTTTCAACAAATCTTTATCTTATTTAAAGTTTTCATTGTTCAATATGCTGGTTTAAAAACAACCAAAAAATAACAAACAAAACACTTTACCTGTGAGTTTTTAAGGATCATATGTCACTCTGAGCCTTGAGTACCATGTACCCGGTTATGATATGAAGGACTGTCCTCTTTATAAATGCATCTAGGAAACAATTAACTTTGCAGTTTTTCCAATTTGTCTTTTAGCCAGTTTACCTAAGCTGCTCTCAGAAGCCCACTGAGGACTTGTTTTCAGTATTATTTGAGCCTGGCAGGGACAGGAGGAACGCGTTTGGACAAGTAGATGCTCCTCCTCTAAAGGAGTGTGGTAGGCCCTGCAGTGCTTGAGCCCAGAGACAGCTTGTGCCCTGCACCATTTTCTTGGATCTCTTCTCTCAACTTGTGGCCTGAAGTCACAGAGCTAAGTGCTCAGGTTGTACTAATATCCAAGTAGCCTCATGTTACCATTTTTCTTTCTTCAGCTAGATTATAAATGCCTTTATAGTGCAGGGAGCTTAGCATTATTTTGTTTCTGCTGTTTTCTTTTAATATTGCCTTCTTCTTTGGAAGTAACCAGGATCTTGATATATTTATCAAAGGGTGTCCTCCAGAATCATGGACTTGAAAAGGGTTTCTTTCTACTCCATGTCCTCAGCTGAAAGCCAATAATATCTGTAACCTAAGCCTATAGGCACACCTTCCCCTGGCAGCTGAAATGTGTATATTTCTATCTTGTTAGGCACAACAACAACAATATTAATAAGAGTAAGAGTTCAGCAAATGCTGGCTAATTATATTGTTTGGGACTATTCTAAATTCAGTTATATTTAATTTATTAAAAGAACATTGGATTCAAATTGCATATCTGTGAATTACCCGGGCAGATTCTGTAACCTCTCCATGCCTCAGTTTCCTATTTTCTAAAACACTCATCATAGAATCCATTTGAGGATCAACTGAAGTATCACCATAGTATTACCTCACTCAATCCTTATAAATCTTTCATTGGAGCTTGGCATGTGATAAAAAGTCAATAGCTAGTTTCTACCTGCATAGTAGTAAGAATTAGTAACCCCCCTTTCAAATGAATGGCAGACATGTGTTTCCTATTGCCCGAGTACTAGAGCTGGCCCAGGTTCACACAGTGTGTGAGGGGGCAGAGCTGGGTTGGCATGCAGCTCCCTAAATGCTGTTCTCTCCTGCTGTTGCACAAGGGGTGTTCATATGCTGATTATTACCTGCATCTCCTTTGGGAAAACTAGGAAGTCAAGTAGTTCCAACCTGACTGCAGTGTAATGATTCCAGGCAACCGTTTGTCTGCTGCAGCCAAGTGGTGCCATGAATAAATCACAAATCTCTCTGATTTTACCTGTTATACTACCCACGCTAAAGGTCACTACCAGCACATAGTGAGTTTACCCAGAGCTTTAAAAAGTCATGACTGAGAGAATGGTTGATGCAGGAAGACATGCTTCAAAGTCAGAGCTCTGCTTCATACTCATGTACTACTTAAGCCTTAGTTTGCTCAGTTGTAAAATAGGCCTAACAGCAGTACACACCTTAAAATTGTATGAGGGCTTTTAATATAAATATGTGTGTGTGTGTGTGTGTGTGTGTGTGTGTGTGTATGTGTGTGTGAAAATATTCAGTAGACTTGGACATGTATTAAAACTATAAAATGTGTGTTAGTGTTTGTTGCTTTAATACGTTAGAAAGTCATTTAACTAATTCATAGAAATCAGTATTAGAAATTGCTTGCCCAGCTGGCATGGCTTAGTGGTGGAGTGTCAAACTGTTAATCAGGAGGTCACAGTTCGATTCCTGGTTGGGGCACCTGCGCAGGTTGCAGGCTGAATCCCCAGTGTTGGGCATGCAGGAGGCAGCTGATCAATAATTCTCTCACATTATTGATGTTTCTCTCTCCCTCTATCTTTCTCTCTCCCCGCCCTTTCCTCTTGGAAATCAATAAAATATATTTAAAAAAGAAAGAAATTGCCTTATAAGAGAAACTATGGACTCGCTGGTATGAATAACTTAATGGCTGTCTTAAACCAAGTGAAACTTAATCATTGCTCTTCTTCAAATGCATTTTAGTGTATACTTTTTTATGTACGGTTAGTGAGAGTGTCAGTGACAGGTCAAATATGCAAATTAGGTATAAGATGGAGAGCAGATGTTCTCTTCTGCCCATATTTGCCATATAAAGAGGTAGAAAGTTTGGAAATTCTGTCAGGTCAGATAGAAGCCTGGTTTTAACCACTGGCCTGGAGCAGGGTTGATTGAGTCTTGCTTCTTGTTCATCTTGATGTCTTCCATGTGACTCATTCTCTTCCTTTTAACCACATGGTCATAGTTGCCTCTGCTCTCCCCCTTCTGCCTCATATGTTCAAGTTGTAGGAACTGCAATTGGCCCTTGCATTAGTATTAATGTAAAGCTTTCCATCTTGCAATGGAAGAATCTACAACCTAAAGAGTTTGAGACTTGATCAATATCATGCAGCTGGCTGGTGACAAACGGGAGGACCAGTTCTCACCATCTTTGCCACTGTCCCCTCAGCATTCCTGTTTGGTTCAAGCCTTGGGTTCTTGATAATATTCCCTGAGGGCCTCTAACGACATGGAATCTAAGTCCCCCACTTTAATGTGAGGGAAGGCTGTGAGTTCTTAAGGAAGTGAGCAGCTTGCCCAAGTCACCCTGATCACTCTTGGCACAATCAGCACACAAACTCTGGTCATTTTGTTTTCTGCCCCAAACTAAACTACTGCTCCATGCCTGTGTGTGTTGTTTACCCTGGGTACTATGTGTGATTTCAGCTTGTGTTCACCTCATTTCTGTCCTGCCTTCAGAACATGCTTTTTGGGGGATGTAGAAGGAGTATCATGGTTTTCCTAGTTTTTCTTAGTTTGAAGGCATATATTAAATAACAAAAGGCCATTCTCGTCTCCCCTATCTTAAATTTTGATGGCATTTTCTCATAGTATAGCATGAAATATTATGCTATGTTAAATCATTAGATATCAGGGAAGGAAGAAAAGCAGGCAGACTGAAGGGCACAGACATCACTAAACTAAATAAAACACATCACTCTCATTTAGTCTTCCTTCTCCCACTCAGATCCCAATGCACTGAGCCCTCTCAGCATGTTATCTGTGACTGGGAACATTTCTCCTCTTCTGTTCATGAAATAGTTCCCATTTTCTGACTAATTATGCTTTTTCTATAGACTCCATTGTTAAATATGGTATTCAGCAATCTAACTGCTCCTCCAACCCCTTATCACACATACCAGAATTACTTTTCAAGTCAGTGTTGGAAGCAATATAGGTTTACCATAGGCTTTTGCTGAAATACTGAGACACATCTACTTGATTCCTAACTTCAAGGAGGAAAGACTGTTAACCTCAAACTGGTAGAAATGATAATGAAATAAAATATCATCAGTGTCTGGCTCTTTCCCTGAGCCCTGCTATGTATATGGTAATATAGAAACAAGCTTTGCTCTTCATTTTTCTAGTAATTTGGAATCTTTAATTAAAAAGAAAGTTGTTAAAAATGTTAACATACCTCAAATAAAAGTAGATCCAACTTGGAATATGATGTAAAATTCTATAATAAACAAGTCTTAACCTAATGCATCAAAAAGTCACTCTGCCATAAACTCACCTATCTTTTAAAGTCCTCTTTCTAACTTAGAAGGGGTCACATCTCCATGCTTGCTTCTTGTTTTCTACAATCAAGCAAAAATTTCCCTAGTGATTTGAACATAAACCAGAACCAGGCCGTTGCCGAGCTGTTTGTCAGTAGCTGGGCAGTTTTCTGAGTGCCTTTTCTGACATGTTTTAACATGATCTCATAAAGAATTAGAATGAAAATTGCCTTGTTCTTTGTGGTACACTGAAAAGATTGAGATTCTTTTATCAAAATGAGGCAATCAGAAAAATCACTGTTTTCCTTCCGTTTTTTTTTCTAAACATAAAATGTGAGTAAAAGATTATGAAACAAAGTTAAGTTTTGGATCTTGGTAATCAATTACAAAGCACTTTGGATTTGTTATAAAAAAATTCACTAATAGAAATGGTTTCTAGAACATTACTTCCACATTCAAAGGGACATGCACACATACACACTGTACATTCTCTGCCTGCCTGTTATGTGTCCTTCCTGGTGAAACTCCAGGAAGGACACATAGCACCCGTGTCAAAAAAAAGTGGTGCCTTCCAAAGAGGACTTAACACATCATTCAATTAGCATTCCAATTTGTCCCCTTCCTTCAGACCTCAGATTTCAGCAGAGGTGCAATCAGTCTTAAAAGTCCACAGCTTTTCAGACAATTAAAAAAAAATGTTTTTATTTACCTTTCATTGCAGTAGCTGGTTGTCCTCCATTCACCTGATACTGGTGTCTTTAAGTTGAAACAGGCTTCTCAACTCTAAGTAAGAATACACTTTAAAACTAAGGTTGGCAGGGATGTGGAATTTTGGGGAAAGCATGAAAAAGAAACATTTTGCTCCCTGCCAGAGAAGGTAGGTGCTTCCCAACCTGTTTTGAGATGGGCACCTTGCAGAGGCTCCTGTTCAGGAACAACTGGAGCAACTTGCTCTCTTGCTAATGTCAGTGATTCACATAGAAGAGCAGGTAAGATCTGGAGACTGGGGCAGAGTGGTTCCTGACCAAGCAGGAATCAGGCGGTGAGTCACCTGAAGGAAAGGTGGAGGGCAGGGCCTCAGGATGCCAGAGGGCTCCAAGGAAAAGGGGATGAAGTGTCAGGTGGGCCCTACTAAATCAACCGTGTTTCTTTTGCTGCTTCTTATTTTTATAAATCTCCCCCCCCCCTCTTTTTTTGGAGGGGGAGGATTTTCTATTGTTAGTTAGAAAATATGCATTTATAGCCTTCTTGCTATTTAATTTTTGGCTCAAAGGAATAAAAATATATTTTATGAAAGACAAATCCTTTAAATATTTTATTCTACATATTATTTAAAGACTAAAATTATAACATACATATATTGGTAGTTGATAACTTGGGAAATCTGTAATTTTATGCAAGAATCTGATGAGTTCTACAGAGCTCTTTTTTTAGAAATACACAAATATAAATATTTAAAAATTTTAAAATAAGGTTTCTTAAGGGGTGAGTTCTCTGAATTTCATTCTTTGGTGAGGTTGGGGGACATCAGTCCTGTTTTTATTAAAAAGATTTAGAAAGAGACTATACCTGGCAACTAAAGGGTGAGGTACTGGCCAGAAAGGTAGAGTAGACTTAGGCTCAAAAGGTTCAGGGCAGACTGATGGACCAGGTCCTGGCAGCTGCTGAGGAGGGGCCTGGGGCTGAGCTTCAGGCACTGGGGTGATCAGCTCATTTTCAGGGGTTGCATGGTACTTGAGTCAGCCTGGAATCTCCCTGATGCCACCATGCCTTGTCTGCCTAGCTCATTAACTGGCCCTGATCCTGTTCATTGCCTTCCATGTGCACCTCATAGACTTTTCCATCATCAGTGACTCATAGTAGTTCATTTTGTCCATGTCCCGCATGTCCTCTTCATTTTGTTCATCGTCCTCCGAGTCCTCTTCACTGTCTTTATTTTCCTCTTCCTCAGCATCATGGTGCGCTGAGGCTTGCCTGACAGTAGGTACCAGGTTGCTGTCTTGATCTATGATGCTTCGGAACCAGGCCTAATGCTGCTGTTCTTGATGAGAAGCTCAGTCTCTTCCACACAGGGTCGGCCCAATTAAAACCAGCGCCTCCATCACTTGGGCAAGAGAGAGGGCTCAAGGTGGACATGGCCACAGCTGGCAGCACAGAAAGCACTTGAATTTCATTCTTAAACACAAGACAGTTTGTTTTATTATCTTTAAAACTCTGCACAGTGATGAATTTATATAATCAGATCCTTTTTTTCTTATGTAATTAATTTTAAAAATTTCAGATAAAAGTCTCCAAAGGAGTCCAAGACTTTCTTGAATGCAATATTTGAACAAATAAGTAAAAAATAAAAATACAATTTTATGAAATGAAATCAAAACCTGTTACTATCATGGATGACAATAAATGAAAATAATAATCAAGGATGGAAACTTCTTTGAAGGTAGTAAATCAGTAATAGGTTTACGGCCGAAACCGGTTTGGCTCAGTGGATAGAGCGTCGGCATGGAGACTGGGGGGGTCCCAGGTTCGATTATGGTCAAGGGCATGTAAATTGATTGCGGGCACATCCCCAGTGGGGGATGTGCAGGAGGTGGCTGATCGATGTGTCTCTCTCATCAATGTTTCTGGCTTTCTATCCCTTTCCCTTCCTCTCTGTGAAAAATCAATAAAATATATTTTAAAAAATAGGTTTGTGGAGTATTTATTTATGCCTTAAGGAAATAATGGACTGTGTATTAGTTTTCTTTCCAAGTTTGACAGAAAAACAAATGATCTTGATTTAAATAACAATAGTTAAATGTCAAAATTATGTTATTTCTCTTGCCTTTTCCTAAACAAATAGAAACAAACAGCTTCAATTTTAATGGTTTTTCATTCCATTCTTTTTAGGGAGAGTTTATTAAATGTGAATGAGTAGCTGGCCCTAAGGAAAGACTCTGAACAAAAATTATCCAGTTTATTTAATATTGACTCTGCTTTGTGCCATGGATTTTGCTTTTAGCATCTGAAGCCAATTCATTGTAAACCTTAGTTTGAAAGACCTGTCCTTTTTAGCCGAGACTGGTTTGGCTCAGTGGATAGAGCGTCGGCTTGTGGACTGAAAGGTCCCAGGTTCAATTCCAGTTGCTTACAGGCACATCTCCACTGTGGGGCATGCAGGAGGCGGCTGATTGATGTCTCTCTCTCATCGATGTTTCTGACTTTCTATCTCTCTCCCTTCCTCTCTGTAAAAAAATCAATAAAATATATTTTAAAAAGAAGAAGAAGAAGAATGAAAGACCTGTCTTTTTTAGGTTGAACTTTTTGCCACTTGTCACTCTGATCCATACATGGATTATGTACTGGTCTTAATGTGAAACGTAAGTGGCCCAACAACAAATGACCAAGTCTTAAAAGCATCAGTTCAGTTGGAGAAAACATCCCTTATAGCCTCTTTTAAAGTGTGTTGAGCAAAGATTTTCTCTGCAAATTCTGAGGATTATCACCCCAGATTTTCAGTGGTATGTACAAAATCACATTAGAGAGCTTATTTGGATAAATATTCCACAAGCTTCTGGTAAAGAAATAAAAGCAGTCTACTATCCACCTTAAATTTTAATGCATTTATTTCTTGGGTTGACTTGTCCTATTTGGGTCAACTAACTGTATACTGATTTTTTTTTTGTTAAAGAAAATTCCTGAATATATCAAGCTGTTGAAAATGTTTTTGATATACTTTCCTACTTTTGAATTTGAAGGGAAAATGTTTTGATAATTTAGGAGTACATTTCCTGGTTTTGAGTGCCTTTAAAATAGTCTCTGAAAGGAGACCAGTGCATGAAGATTATGGTAGGCCTTTCTAAGTTTAAAGAAGGACCTGGAGTTTGAAGAAGCACCTTGACTTTCTCTGTGTTGTTGTTGTTGTTGTTGTTGTTGTTGTTTTTAAAAATACATTTTATTGATTTTCTACAGAGAGGAAGGGAGAGGGGATAGAAAGTCAGAAACATCGATGAGAGAGAGACATTGATCAGCCGCCTCCTGCACGCCCCACACTGGAGATGTGCCCGCAACCAAGGTACATGCCCCCAACCGGAATCGAACCTGGGACCTTTCAGTCCGCAGGCTGACGCTCTATCCACTGAGCCAAACCGGTCTCGGCTGTGTTGTTGTTTTTAAACAAAGATCTCCTCATGGAAGAAGGAAGGGGTAGTAAGTTGCCCTCTTTTTCTCTCCCTGAGTGTGGCTGGGGATGAAATGTGCTTTTCCTTTCTTGATATAACAGTGGGATTGCTGTATTTAAAAGTTTCTTTGCACAGTGATGCAAATTAAATCTAGTAATGGAAAAGTTAACATTAGGCGTACCCATTCATCTTAGAGCATATTATGCCAGTTGGGACTTGCTAAAGCTGGTCTTACTTAACATTCAAAAAGGAAAGTATACTACACCCTTAGTCACAAAAAAAGTGTAATACTTTAATGAAAAGAGCAGCTAAAAATCAGCCCATAACTTTATTATTGTTCAAATAACTGAAAAGTTAGCCTGAAGATTTTTTTTTTTCTGTTGATTTTTCTTATAGCAAGTCTCTCATTTCATAAGAGGCTCAGGAGACTTTGTAACAATAATTATCTTGTAATTTTGTTAGAATAGCCTATTAAATGCAGGGAAGCTCTTTTAATGACATTGTTTAACCATTACAAGCCCTACATTTATTTTGAATAAAGGATGGCATCATGGGTTGTGTTTGTGTTTCTCTATCACCATCGTGCTTTAAAAATGTTTTTTTGGTTTTATTTTTTAATATACTTTAAAGGGAGAGGGAGAAAGAGATAAAAACATCAATGTTGAGAGAGAATCATTGATTGGCTGCCTCCTGCAACTGGGCATGTGCTCCAACCAGGAATCAAACCATGACCTCCTAGTTCATAGGTTGATTCTCAACCACTGAGCCATTCCAGCTGGGCTATTTTATTTTTTTATTACGGTTTATTTTTTCTTCTGATATTTATTATTAAAGATGTTAAACCTTCACACAAGTTAAAGTAATATTTCATGTAGATTTCATCTAGAGTTACAAATGGTTAATGTGCGTGCACGCGCGTGCGCGCGCGCACACAGACACACACACACACACACACACACACACACATATTTTGGAGGAACCTGTTTGGAATTACAGTCATTGTGATAAATGCTTCACTCCTAACTGTTTCAGCAGCATTTACAAATAACAAGGACATTCTTCTACCTAAACACAATACTGTTGTCAGTCAAGAAGTTAATTTTGAAATAATACTATTTTTAAATATTTCATCTGCATTAATATTTTACAACTTCCCAGTAATACTCTTTATAATTTCATTGTTGTGGAATCCAATCACTGGTCACCTATTACATTTAGTTCTATTGTCTTTTTAGACTTATTTTTTCTTCAGAACAGTCTCTCAGCATTAAAAAACAAACAAACAAAACCTTTCTTTCATCTCCTTGGCTTTTGAAAATTGCTTCACTCTGTATCTACTAGGTCCATCCTGAGGGATGTGTAATAAGGGGATTCTTTTAAATGTTTCTGGGGCAATTATCCTGAAGTCACCTTTGGGGTTTAGAATTTTGAAGTCCAATAGGAATATCTATAATCTTATTTTGGACATAGACCTGGTTCATAGATCACTAATCACAAAGTCAGGATATCCAAAGTCATTATTTGGGGAGAAGGGGTATATTGAATGACTCCTCACCTTTTTTTTTTTCAGCATTATATAAAGCAAGGATTTTAGGTGAGAATCCAAAACCTTATTGATTTTTTAAAATATATTCTTGAAGAGACAGAAGCAGCCGCTGGTGTGGCTCAGTGATTGAGTGTTGACCCATGAACCGGAAGGTCACTGGTTCAATTCCCAGTTAGGGCATGTGCATGGGTTATGTGTTTGATCCCCGGTGTGGAGCGTGCAGAAGGTGGCCAGTTGATGTTTCTCTGTCATTGATGAGAAAGACAAAATACTCAAGTAGAGAATGTATTTCTGAAATCTTACAAGAAATGAAAATTAAGTTATATTATTGTAAGTCTTTCTAAATTCTGGAATGAACTCTTTTCTTACTTGCTCCTATTTAGTAGGAGACATTGGCAGATATATTATCAAGGCTTTCTTTGAAAGGTTGGCGACCACTGTTTTAATCATTCCCCTCGCATGTGACTCCTTCCTCTCTCCTCCCTTCTTTATTGGGCTTCTCTGCATTGACGTGGATCTGGGCTCAATGTCCCCTCCTCCACTGTTGGTAGGCATAGCATTTGTATCATAATTTCATTTTTCTTTGTCACAATACTCTCAGAGGCATTCATTTCTTCTTAAAGAAAAAGGCATATATAACGGGCCTCTAAAGCCTCTGTAGTACGCTAATTCATTATTACAAAATGAAGAAAAGTAGGGATCTCATGGAAACATAACTAATGATGCTTTGTCTTGGATGCCCTGTCTTTTGCATGTAGCCAGGACAAATATTGTATTAAGAGATCTTACTGTTTCATCTCTCTGTACAAGAAAGTCACTCTAATTGTGGCTCACATGCAGTGGCTGAGAATTTGTGCTGAGTATAATTATTATAAACACTTTTATGTTTTCTAGCTAAGATTGATATCTTTATGTCCCTGTGCCTAAATTACTGTATTTAACCTGTCATTTGAAATGATTTGTATCTAGTAGGCCTTTTTTTATAAAGCACTTAGACATTTTTCTGGTATGAGAACTTCATGTGTAATGGTTGATTAAAGGGGAGGATGGGTTGAGATTGAGTTTGGAGATATGCCTGCATCTGCTTCCTGTTCACATATCCATATTCTCTCCTGTGCTGGCTACTTGATCCATCTCCTCACTTTGGAAATTTTGTTTGTGAGAGGCCATGATAGGAACCCAGTAATGGGTCTAATAGACTCCAATGTGGATTTCAGCCTTTCCGCTTAACAGCTTTTTTTATTTTTTATTTTGGGCAAGTCATTAATATATCTGAGCCTCGATTTCTTCTGAAAAATAAGCATGAGAATGGGTACCTTATAAGATTGTAAAACTTAAATGAGATAATGTACAGGGTAGTTCATACTTAGTGAATAGTAGCTTTTGTTTTGTGTTTTTATTTGGTCAGAAGGGAGAGGGAGAGTGAATGAGTGAATGAATGGGGGTGCTTGTCTGAATGTAAAGTTGGAATGATTAAAAACTGAAAAGACTTCTTAACTAAAAAGTTAAGTAATTTCATAATATTTTGGCAGCCCTTAGTCAGCTCTTTATTTCCTTTAATGGTGACCTGATGATTGTTTGAAATACTTTTTATTCTTTCTTTATAGCTTTCTCTGCTGAAATGAAGAAAACTAGGACTGGCTTATTCAGACTATCTGAAATTATGGGCAAGTGTAAAATCTGAGGCCACAGAATATGTGGGAGGAGAGAGGTGACTCAGCTGGGCACTGCATTCAGGTCAATGCTTTACTCACTGTATTTCAGAGTTAAATAGAATAAAAAAGATAAAAATACAGAGAATTATGATATAATTTTAAAGAAAAAGATTAATATTTTAAATTATAAAACTACTTATATATGCATGAGATGAAATTTTTCATCTTTCTTTTTTGTCACTCCTCCCTGTGTTTTCAGCTTGCATCCCTACCACTTAGTGTCCCATCTCCCTCCCACTCCCCTTTTTCTATAAATACTTTATACCAGAATGAATGGGTGGTGGAGGCTGGGACTCAGAAACCCGGATAATATGGAGTCTGAAATGTCAGCACACGACCTAAATGCAGTGCCCAGCTGATCCATGCTAGTTTCTCTTGGTCATGTGGCTACTCCCACCATTAGATTTGCACCTCTTCTCCATTTGCTAGTTCACATGGTACATTCTAACTCTGCACTGCACAGGAAACACAGGACAGAGCTGCTGTCTTAGATACCCTTAGGGAAAGCCAGAGTAATACAACTGTTGTTTTTCTTCCTTGTAACACTTTGAAACTAACTTGTCCTTTATGGCAAGATGAGAGTTGCTTGTAATCCCTCATTTCCCTTTACAAACTGGGGCTGTATCCCACCTCCTTAAAATTACCACTGATCTCAGAGTTCTATATTCAACATACTTGACCTTTCCACAGTGTGTGGTTTTGCCGACTATCGCTTTCTCCTTCAATCTCTCCTGCTCCTTGGTTTCCTGTACAATGGGCCTCTGTTTTTAACTCACCAATCCCACCCCCATCCCAGTCTCAGGCGCCTCCCCCAGATCCTCTTGTCTCCTCTGTCCATGGGATTTGAGTAACATGGCCTCTGAAGTACCCACCTAATTCCTCATTCTCTCCTGGTCTTAGAAAAATTTCCCCTTGACCTCACTCTCTTACTGTGTTTCACATACAACATATCTAGACTCTGTGTCTTAATCTTCTTCATGATCCAACGCTTCACCTAAGCTAATGATCTTCAAAGCAATACCATTCATTTGGGGGTGTTTGGGATGGGGATTATGGACCCACTGAGAATATATGTTAATCACATCCAGTTAACTGTTCACTAGGGGTCTTGGACTCAAAATCTCTCTGAATATGTCACTGAGGCCCATGTCTGATTTTTCCTGGGCTGTTGCCTGCATAGAGGAAGACCTTTTCAGTTGATCTCCTGACCTCAGTGACTGTACTTCAACCCAGAATTATCCTATTGCTGACAAATTGACGTTCTAGTGCAGCACAATAGAGGACGTAATGCTTCACCCCAGAAACCTTCAGTGGTTCTTAGAGAAATGCAGACAGCCACACAACAGCAGGATTATGCGTTCTGTCCTGGCTCATCAATTAATTCCCATGCTGCAGCCTCAGACCCCAATGCCCCTCTCCATGCAGCCACAGCACAATGCCCTTTTTGACCTGCACCTTGCTCAATATTGCTCTCTGCCCAGCAGTGCTCCCTTTTGAGTGCTCGGTTTTCTCCTTTAAGGTTCATCTCACATTTTCATTTTCTGCAAGCCCTTCCTCAGTTTCTCCATTTGCAGTCAGGTCCCTTTCCTCTGATCTCCTCTGGTGAATTAGTATACCTCTCATACTGAGTACCACATTTGGATTCACTATGTATGGCCTGTGTGCCTTACCCGATTGCAGCTTCCACAGAAGCAGAGGGGTCTGAACTCAAGTGCACGATGAAGAATGACTGACCAGATGAACCCATGAATTTACTATTTCAGATTTTACTCTTTTCAAGAACTCTCAATTCTGGGGACCCCTAAAGTACTCATAGGGTCCACCTTGAACCTTGGATACCCCTGAAGTTGTTGAAGCTCATTTGTGTGGAGACTTCTTCCTCCCTTTGCAGGCACTACCTCCTTGCCATTGTCACTGCTCGGCCCAGTGTCAACCCTGGTGGTATACAGCCTGTCCTAAGGGTCAAGTGGTGGAGCAGAGCCTCTTGCTTTGCTAGTGGGTGTCACAGGTACCGTGGACGAGGTATCTTTTCTTTGTCCGCAGTCTTCTTTTCATTTCTTCCCTCAACAGGGAGTCCTGTAACATCTATCTCGTATTGTTGCAGTGGAAGATAGCAAAGTAGCAATCCTTGTCAAGTGCAGAGCATGGGTCAGCCACAACAAGTGTTCAGTAAACAAACCATGCTGCCGGATGAAATCCTGGGACGTTCTGGTAGCTTCTAGGTCAGGCCTAATTACCTGGTGGCACCTGTGCTAGCTATGGTGTCCATAGGAATACTGCATTGTTTTTGTGAGATTAGAGATTATGGGGGTGGCTATGGAAATTTTGAATATCATAGAAAACATAGGAGACTGGATTTATGAATTCTCCTGAGAACATTAGAAGATTTGAAATTATAAATATAGTGTTTAAGAAGATGAGTTTACTGGCAAGAATCTGAATTAGTATTCTAGCCCTGCTCTTTATATGCCAGGTGACCCCATGCGGGTTGCTTAACCTCTGTTTCTCAACTTCTCTATTTCTAAAATGGAGATAATAATTTCACTGTATAGGCTTTATGGTATTATTAAATAGGAAAATGTAGTTAAAGCTTTTGGTACACAGTAAGTAATAGGAAATGTGTGTAGCTTTTGTCGTCACTGATGCTGGTTTTACTACTGTTATTGCTACTATTTAGCCACCCTAGACTCCAAATCCCTCCTGTGCAGCAGTTGGCACTAGATAGTAGATGACCCACAGTGGGATATGGACTTTTAAAAGCCTAGTTCTTGCTATGGCCTGCCACCTTATATCTGCCCTACTCTCTCAATAACAATTTTGTATTTCCTGTTGACAGATGCCTCTCTTGGACATGCTTGTTCAAGATGGCTGTGTGTAAATCAGTCTGTATGTATGTATGAACTTCAGGGGTCATTTATCTTAGTGGTACTTTACAAGTGTCCCAATCCATAGCATCATTGTCCCTGGCAGCTCATGCTCAACCCTCACCCTTGAATCAGAAACTCAGGCCTAGCAGTGTCTTTTAAGAATCCCTCCAACTGAAGTGTGAGGACTACTTTGGTTTGAATACAAATGTTCTCTATTCATATTGTCTGTGTTTGGTTTCATGTAAATTTTAAAATAGTGGGTTTTATTTGGGCACTTTAAGTGGTTTGTGAGTTCCACACGTTCCTTAGCTATGCTCCCTGCTGTCTCCTAACTATGCTTCCTGCTCCCTGAGGTATTAGACTGGTGGGGAGTGGGTTCTTCCTCTGGAGGCTTGTTCTGTTAAGAGTCATGGGAACTTTGACCTTTTAACTTGCTGGAGGAATGAGTTTACCTGGAGGTAATGGCCAGGCATTTTGAGAAAGAAAGTTATATAAGGAGCTGCTTTTAAATGGATATGAAATACATATAATGATAGTTTTAATAAGATTGAATAATTCTTTTAAGATTCTAATTAATAACTTTACATCGGCCATCTAACTTCTTTGGTTTTGGAGTTCTCACTGCTTGTCTGCCTCCTCTTCTCTCATTTACAGTAAACTCTTTTGGTTTCTCAAGAATTTTTCTGTACGAGGCAATATCCTTTCACCCTACCCTCTGCCTGCCCCAGGGATAGTCAGAAGACCTTTTCCAGTAATAATAGTTATATTTGCTTTTCACAAAAGTCCTTAATTGTGCTCTAAGCTCATACACTATATCAAAGCTACTTTAAAAAAAGAACACCCCCCACACACACACACACATACACAAACAACATCAAAAATACTCTTTTGTGTGTCATTAATGGCTGTGGTATAGCATCGCATTCTATAAGTATTCCAGAATTTAGTATTTTGATGCCAGTTTGGGAATTTGTTCTCAAATAGTTGCTTTGCATTTTGTATTATTTTAAGATAGCTCTACTATGCCTTTTCTCTAAGTTCTTGTTAGATTATTCTATACTCCAGGCACTCCACTCTTATTTATGATGTTATCACAGTAGAATTAAATATTTGTGTTTATGGAGAACAGATTGGCTATTGAAACTTTATTTTGAAAGACCTTTGTAAAAACTGTATACATTATCTAGATGCAGTTTTTTATAATTACTGTATTAGAGTCTACTCATGAATATGTAATGTAGTCAATAAAAGTACTGTGCATTTAGTGACATCATTAACAATTGCCATGATCTAATTCTTTTATTTAAGAGAATGAAACTCAGATTTCAAGAGAACTTTGTAAATGGAGAGTTTGGGATGTTGTAATAGACTGCAGTTACAAATTTTACTTATCCCAAACCAACAGTATATATCTGGAGCATTTTGCCAATAGTTTCAAACTGATATGTCAATAAACATCAGTCCTCTAACTATTCAGTCATCCTGCTTTCTTAATGAGCACTCAGTAGAGAACCCAAGAACAATCCCACTTCCCCAGCCCCTGTGTCCAAGCTGTAGGAACTCAACTGAAAAGAGCTTTCAATAAATGTTTATTGTCTTTTGATAGTCAATGAAATGGACTTCCCTTTTGCTTTTCTAGTATGTAAAAATAAAGCCAGTTTGGTTTATTATCAAATTTTATTGATTCCACAATGAGGCACAATCTCTGCTTCAGAAGTACACGTAGCTTACTTAAATAGTAGGTACCTGCGGGAGGATTCCTCACAATGCAGTGGGAGAAGATCAGCTTATTGAGGCATGACAGATAGGGAGGGATTGGTTTTGAGATGGGAGGTTGGCAAGAGCATATTTCATGGACTAGATGATGGCAACGGAGGGTTTTAGGGAGGGATATGAGTTTTCTCAGAGAGTCAGAGGTAAATTTACATGTGCAATGGCACAAGGGCAAAAAACGAACCTGGCATGTTCAGGTTTGTAAAAGAGTGTAATATTCCAGTGAGGTGATGAGGCCGGAGTGGTGGGCAGGTTCCAGGGCCTCAGTGCCCTTGAGGAAAAGGTCTGAGATTCACCAACCAATGATAGTGCTGAAGCTGGAGGCACATTTACAGAGCGTGAGCATTCTGTGCATTCTCTCTAGAAGTATGAAGTTGGCATCTATAATACCAGATAACAATTTTGTAGTTTTTTTGAACCACAAAGGTATTCAGGAAAAACATGTGGAGGTAAATAAGTACAAGTAGGGCTCCATCCTTTGAAAAATATCCCAGTATGGATGTTACTGGTTGTGGGTCAGCAGTTTCATTTATGTATGTACCAAAAATAGCATAATATTTTGATATAGTCTATTTAAAACATTTGTAACCAAAGGTCTGTGGGAAGTATCGTGGGATTTACCAAGGAAAAATGACATTTTCTGTCTTCAAAACACATTTTTCTTAGAGAATCCTAACCATCTTTGGGGAATGCAATCAAGAGTACATTGTACTGGTAAAGAGAAATATGCAATGAGGGCCCTAAAACATACCAAAACAGTTGGAGAAGCAATTATTTTTAACCCGAGCGGAAGGCAGGAGGATAGAGGTTGTTGCCCAGGAAGGCTTTGCTAACTAAGCACATTTAGCCACCATTAGAGGGTTTGCTGGGCAGAGGGAAAATTCTAAAGAAGAAAAATACAGTATTTTTGCCCTTGAATTGTATGCTCTTGGCATGTGAGCAAAGTGTTATAGCACAATGTTTTGTGTGCCTTAATTATGGTGCCCGTGCCTCCTATGGTGAGTTAGAATAACATGGAAAAGGCTCTTTGTAACTGTAAGGAGCTTTCAGCTCCCCAGATGCTTCATATGAAGCATCCTTTCAACCCCGAGGTTTCAGCTTCACCAAAGGACTTTCAAGGTGGTTTTGTTTTTCTCCAAAAATTCAGCAAGTATCAACATTTTTGGAATACAGAGTTGGAATGCTGTTTGAATTATGTGTATAAAACAATGTGAGAAGGTGTTATGGAGGGGAGGTTTTTTTGAAATACACATTTATCCACAATAAATCTTTTCCAAAATATCATTGAATGTTCTAGAAAAGATGACCTCTAGTGGCCACTTACTTTCTGTTGCATTCTCTTAATGATACTTCATTTTGCGTATGAATACATCTATGTGGAATTAAATTTATATAATCCTTTCTGTACATCAGGACAATAAAATGTAAGGAAACATTTATTTTAATCCTTTTTTTAAATATATATATTTTATTGATTTTTTTACAGAGAGGAAGAAAGAGGGATAGAAAGTTAGGAACATTGATCAGCTGCCTCCTGCATGTCCCCTCCTGGGAATGTGCCCGCGACCAAGATACATGCCCTTGACTGGAATCATTTTGATACGTATTTCATATGGGACCTTTCAATCCGCAGGCCAATGCTCTATCCATGGAGCCAAACCAGTTTCGGCTATTTTAATCCTTTTTTATTGCTTAAATGTTATTTCCAAATAAATTGTCTTTTGAAATCTAGTCTATAAATAGAAGTGAGCCATCATAAAGTCATTGGTTTAGGGTTACATTATCTATCTGACTGGTATAATTGTCTTGGGTTGATGCTGTAATCTTTCTTCCTCTCCTGCACAATAACTTTCTTGTGAAATTTTTACATAAAAAAATATATATTAATGGATCCATACAGATGTTTGTTGCTGCCAACAAGAGAGTTATTTCTTTAGCTATAAACAGTTGATGTTGCAGTCTACAGTCAGTCTTACTGTTGGTTTGACTGTGAGTATATGGAACTCTGGCAAAATGAAATGGAGCAAAACATAGAAAGAAGACAGCCACGACAATAAACACTTTACCTTCCAGCTTCCTGTTGTTTTTGCTATCCTTACTTTTCGACTTTCTGTAAGAATCATATACTTTTTTTGCAATCACCACATAAAATAGAAGCATTAAGGCAAAAACCGTCCAGAAAATGAACTGGGATATATAATTCACCACTTGGTGCCACTTCAGCCCCAGAGGGCTCTTTAAGGAGGCACACTTTTTCACAGTAGACTGTGTCATCTTCTGGTTGCTTAATATTATGTTTGGCAGAGAGATGAGGAACAAAAGGAACCACACAAAGGTTGAGACTATTTTTGCAAAAGTGAGTTTTTGTACAAAGAATTTTCCAAAAGGTCTAATGATCTTGAGGAATCTGTCAAAAGCAATGAGGCCCAGAAGAATGATACCCACGTACATGGTCTCATAGAAGATGACTGCGGAGAAGCGACACACAAAGGCTCTGAGTTGCCAGGGTCCCAGGTGTGAGTCGGAGAGGATTTTAAAGGGAAGCATGAATGTCATTACCAAGTCAGCCACCAGAGTACTTTTGAGGTAGACAATGAAGGTGGAGGAGCTGGGAATGTGAATGAACACCCATAGGGCCAGAGTGTTCAGTGAGATGCTGGTGAGGAAAACGACGGTGTAGATGGCTGGGAACACCAGCTGTACTATCCGCGTGTCCCTGGGGCACTGCTCAGACCCATTGAAGCCCTTCATCACTGTGGCGTTCATGATTTCCAGTGTCAGCTGTTACAAATAAATACATACACACAGTAACACAAAGCCTTTCATGATTTCAAAATACTGTTTTTTTTTAAAAAACAGACTTTAGGTTTGTGGCATATTAATACCTCTATATTAACATTATCACATTCAATAGGCACAACTTATTCAGGATTTTTAAAGTACATAATATGTTTTTGGTACTTGTTACATTACCATTACTCTCAGCATTATGAAATCCAAATAACAGGTGCTACCCAATTTGCAAATGTTACTCTTATGTGGCAGTAAAACAAAACCCCATTTAAGAGGTACTAATTGATGTCAAATCACTGTACATTATATAATGCCTTATGTTCCTAATCTACAGTTTGTAGAATGTTAACCTTAAAGCACTCGTGAATTGGGTAGAACCTTGTATATAGTCTATCATTTATAAGGAAGCACACTTATAATAAAAATTGAAACTCACCTTTGTTTGGGAAGAGGCTCACTTGCTATCTCCTGCTTGAGGGAGTCATTAGATCAGCCCCCAAAGAGCATGTGAAGCAAGCCCTTCTGCTTTCTTAAACCAACTTTACTTCCTCATTTCACATGTGTAACGTGATCTATTGGAATCTCTTCACATTCAGACCTTTGGAGGGTTTTCTAATAAGAAACCTCTTTTATTTCAAACATGTGCTCTTTGTCTATATAACTTGCAAAATTAGTTGCAGTTTCTTTCTATTTTCCCATAGTGTAACTTTCCTGCAGCTTAATCTTGTTTACGTACTTGTTTAATGAAATTTTTGAGTACCTCTTGTATATAGTAATGGGAGGCAGAAAGATAAAGAAAATAACCCCAAATTATAAAAAGTGTAATAGTTGACTCTAAGATCAGGTAGAATCATTATCTGCATACTTCTAGACTGTTTTCCCAAGAAGTTTGTGTTCAGTATGATGACCTGTTTATTTCTATAAACATTTATCTTCCTCTTTTGATCTTTCCATCTCTGAAAGAGAAAATTACATATTTGCTAAAAGTTAAGGGTTAATAGACCCAGATTTTTGGAGTCAGAATCCCACATCCACCAATTACAGTGTACTCGATCATAGACAGCTGATTTGATGGCTCTATGCTGCAATCTCCTCCTCTGTGTGATGGGTTTAGTAATGGTGTATACCCACCCTATAGTCTTGCTGAGGGGATGAAGTGAGGGCCTGGAATAGTGCTGGCTGAAAAATGTTAGTCACTCACTGCCTTAGTGTGGGAATTATAGATTTAAATGATGACATACTATCTCATTTACTAGAAAACCATTTTTGGAAATCTTTTCCTGTATTTGATGTTATATGTGAAGTGCTATAGACTTCAGGAATTTTATCCATCAATCAATCTTGGGCCGAGGTTTACAAATTTTTTTTCTTTAAGATCTCTTCAAGTTTGAAAGAGTAATTGCTGTTTTTTAAAAACTATATATTTTTATTGATTTCAGAGAGGAAAGGAGAAGGGGAGAGAGATAGAAACATCAATGATGAGAGAGAATTATTTATTGGTTGCCTCCTGCATACATACATCACACTTGGAATTGAGCTTGCAACTCGGGCATGTGCCCTGACCAGGAATAAAACCTGGGACCCTTCAGTCTGCGGCCGATGCTCTATCCACTGAACAACACTGGTCAGGCTAATCATTGCTTTTTAAAAAAAATTTAAAAAATATATTTTATTTATTTTTTTTACAGAGAAGAAGGGAGAGCGATAGAGAGCTAGAAACATCGATTAGAGAGAGACATCGATCAGCTGCCTCCTGCACGCCCCCTACCGGGGATGTGCTGGCAACCAAGGTACATGCCCTTGACCGGTATCGAACCTGGGACACTTCAGTCCGCAGACCGATGCTCTATCCACTGAGCCAAACCGGTTTCGGCAAATCGCTGCTTTTGTATAGACAAAAATCTATAATACAAATGTTATCTTGCCACATAGGTAAAGGGAAAGAGGAAATTTAGATATCTTATGAGGGAATGTGGAGTTCTCCACAGTGAGTTTCACTTCATATTTTGTTCTACAAGTTTAACCTCAGAGCTGGAATAAACTGTCAGACTGACTGAGAATTTTTCGATGTCTTGGCTTGGGATTCTTAAAATAAAATGTTATAATTCACCAGACATTTTAAAATATGAGGCAATGGGATAACTGATAATTTTGCTTGGAACTAACCTATAGTGACACAGTTTGAAAAAAATGTGTTTGACTCAAATTAAGTCTTGGAAATATAGATCCTGAATTTCATTAATGCAATGGAACATAATTTAAACATATCTTTTTGTTTGCTTTATTAGAGAGTAAAAACAAGCAAAACTTTTAGTTTTATTTTTTTAAGTAGAGGGATTTGACTTACGTAATTAAGTGTACATTTTCTGATAGTGGTAAACCCATTGAAGGTTTGGGGAATAGTTTCAGTTTAAATAAGGGAAATGCTGAACTAATTCATTTCATCATGTAAAAACTGGAAATTACATTTTGGTCATATTTCAAAATGCCAAAGTGTGGGAAACTTTCAAAAGGGGAACTCAAGTGATATCTATTTCTAAAGTTACAGAAGGGTATTCTTTTAAATGGGTTGGTAGGTTTCAAAGTTTTTACTCATAGTAAATATTCCATAGATCATTCATGCCTATGCACTCATGTGCTTACTGTGTATTGGCCATCTTTCTTTGTTTTCATCAGTTGCTGTGGACCCTGGGAGAGGTTTTTGCCCTTGACAGTGTCTCTGAGAGGCTGCCCAGCAGAGCAGATATGAGCACTGCCTCAGGAGCCAGAGTGCCTGGGTTCATTTCCTTATTCTAACTCTTACTTTTCTTGTGACCCTGAGCAAGTTATTTATGCTCTCTATGAAACGATGTTCTCCTCTTTATATATGAAAATAAGTAATGGTGTCTACTTCTTTGTGTTGTTAAAGGGATACAATGGGTGAAAATTCACCCACTGTGAAGAATGAATCCTGTGACATGGTAGGTATTGATATGTTTTTTGTTAAATAAAATTAGAAGAAAAGTGGAATATAATGTAGAATGTGGGGTAGCTCATGAAAGACAGGAGGGCAGAATCAAATTCTATATAATGAAGAGCTAATATACAAATAGTCATCATGCCATCACTCTGTAATACCTCAGCCACTCAACAATGGGAAGAGAGAAATGGGAATCAGCCAAACAAAAATAAGAATGCAAAAGAGGAATGGGGACTAGCCAGGCACAAATGAGCTTGTCAGAGAGGAATGGGGACCAGCCAGGCACAAATGAGCTCATAAGAGAGGAATGGAGACCAACCAGGCACAAATGAGCTTGCAAGAAGGGAATGGGGACCAGCCAGGCACAAATGAGCTCACAAGACAGGAATTAGGACCAGCCAGGCTGCAGCCCAGGAGAGGGACAAACAGCACGCTCTGCAGTCCTGGGCATGGCCCAGAAGAGAGACAAGCCGCCCACCCCATGGTCCCAGGTGCCACCACCTGCACCTGCAGCCTGGGCAAAACCAAACATCCACAGTCTCCTACAGCTGTGGCTGGCCTGGGCAAAGCCGGCCCAAGTCCTGGATGCCTGTGGCCAGCCAGAGGGAAGGAACCCTGGGTCCTGGGTGTGGGACAAGGCAGAGGTGGTTAAGGGTGATCAGGCCCACAGAGGAGCAGTTAGGGGCAATCAGACAGGTAGGCAGAGATGATTAGGGGCCATTAGGCAGGCAGAGGTGGTTAGGGGTCATCAGGCAGGCAGAGGGGTTAGGGGCATTCAGGCAGGAAGGCAGGTGAGCAGTTAGGAGCCAATGATCCCAGATTTCAAAAGGCAGTCAGACATCCCCCGATGGGTTCCATATTGCAAAGGGTGCAGGTTGGGCTGAGGGACCCCCCGCCTTCCACCCTGTGCACAAATTTCATGCACTGGGCCTCTAGTCCTATATAATAAAAGGCTAATATGCAAATTGTCCCCTTGGGAGGTCTACCAACCAGGAGTTTGACTGCTCACTATTGGGTGCACTGACAACCAGTAGGTGGCACGTAATAAAGGAAGACCCCAATCAGCCCTGATTGCCGGCCAGGCCTCGGGACCCTACCTATGCATGAATTTCATGCACCAGGCCTCTAGTAAGATATAAGTGAAGGTTCCAGAAATTAGGTGCCTGTCAAATGGAAATAAACTAAACATTTAAAGTCCACCCAACTGGTGTGGCTTAGTCAGGGCACATGCCCGGGTTGCAGACTTGACCTCTAGTAAGGGCATGTCGGAGGCAGCTGATCAATGATTCTCTCTGATCTTTGATGTTTCTTTCTCTCTCCCTCTCCTTTCCTCTCTGAAATCAATAAAAAATATATTTTAAAAAAATAAAATAAAATCTTATTGGATTCAAAAGGGAATATAGTCAAAATTAATAAAATCTCATTGGCTGTGCTGTTCTGTTGATAATACGATCTTATTTAATTCTTATAGCAGAGATCGCCCCATTTTACAGATGAGAAAACAGAAGTGCGGAAGTTAAGCACTTTGCTCCAGATCATGCAACCCAAGCCAACTGTAAACCCATAGTCTGGCTCCAAGCCCCGCACTCAGAGTCTGCCTCACTATCCTGGCTGGTAGAAGCCACAGATAAGGTGACCATGGAATCATTTACCAAATTCTGGAGTTTTTGAAGTGGCATAACTGAATGATGAATGAGAAGAAACCATAAACTATAAAGTTAATGAATTGTCTTAAAGTGAGGTATGAGGTTGAAAACATAAATTCCTTCAAAGCAGTATAATTTGGAGAAAAATCAAAGAAGATAAAATAAAAATTAGAAGCCTACAAAATGGGAATGACTACTTTAGGATTTTCCTTTGGATCAGAGTTAACAGTTTAAAGGTTCCTGTTGACATGGTAATCAGTGTCATGTAAATAATATGTGAAAGATGAGGAAGTACTTACTTTTATTTGAAATGGAAGTCAAGATGGGAACTCCTGTACTCAAAGAAGAACCTTTTACTTCCCATCAAGATATACCATGGTACTTTCTCAGATTATATAAAATACTTTAAATAATTCCACACTTGATTAACCAAAAGTGGTAATAATAAGCTAAAATGAATTATGCAATTTCAAGTTAAATGTAGTAATCCTTGTCTATTATTAAATTCAATATTAGAAAGTCTGGACCTATGATTAGAAACAGGCAATTGATTGACAATATCTGAAACACTTATACGAATATCCAGATTCATATTTTTATTTTAAATTTTAAAGAATTCAAATATAGACATGTATATACTAATAATTGAAAGTTAATCCCTCTTACATATAATACCAATGGTTTGAAAATATGTATATGTACATATATATTTACATTTATTAATATATTTGATCTTTGTTTTATGTCAGTACATGATGACTTCCCTAATTTAAAAAAAAATGTTACATTATATAAAGTTATCATAGTTTAGTTAATTTGTTGGGCATTTATTTTTTTTCCATATTTTCTCATATTAAAAAACAGTACTGTAGCCCTCGCTGATTTGGCTCAGTCAATAGAGCATCAGCCTGTGGACTGAAAGGTTCTGGGTTCAATTCCAGTTAAGAGCATATGCCCAGGTTGTGGGCTTGAACCCCAGTAGGAGGTGTGCAGGAGGCAGCTGATCAATGATTCTTTCTCATCATTGATGTTTCTCTCTCTCTCCCTTCCTTTCTGAAATCAATAAAAATATATTTGAAAAAAACAATAACAATATTTTAGAGCATTTACATATCCATATGTATTTGTTGCAACATATTGTTTTCTTTTTAATTAAATCTTTATTATTCAGATTATTACATTTGTCTCTCTTTATTCCCCTCCATAACTCTCCTCCAACTGGCTCCCACCCCTCCCTCTACCCTTACCTCCCCCGCATTGACCTCATCCATAGGTATATGATTTTTGTCCAGTCACTCCCTGTACACCCCTCTCCCCTTTCCCCGTGAGAATTATCAGTCCACTCCCTTTCTGTGCTCCTGATTCTATTATATTCACCAGTTTATGCTGTTGATCAGATTTTTAATTCATTTAATTTTTAGATTCACTTGTTGATAGATATGTACAGCGGTACCTCGAGATATGAGTTTAATTCGTTCCGTAACCTTGCTCGTGTATCAAGTTGCTCGTATCTCTAAGCAAATTTCCCCATTGAAATCAATTGAAATGCCCTTAATCCGTTCCAGTCCCCAAAATGCCACCCCCGTTGTTCTTGTTACGTGTTTTTGAATAAGAAAAATGTATTTATAAATGACAAATATTATATAAAAATATAATAAAAGAGAATGTAAAGGAATAAACTGGTTTTATAAAGTGTATTTACCTACTCGTTACACTCTTTATCCCTAAACTGAATGTAACTTAACTAATCTTTACTGAACTTAATTGCTACTGGTCTTTGCATTTTTGGCCGATTTCAAAAAAAAACGTGTCCAACGAGGTTTGCCTCTTCCTCCCTTTCAGAATGTTTCTGAAATGGGTGAGGCAAGTTTCATTGAACAGCTCCGATGCACGACCAGTAGCAACTTTTTCAGGGTGTTTCTTTTCCACAAAGTGTGACACCCTCTCCCACATTCCTAAGATCTCCTTTATCTCACTTGTAGAGATCTCCTCCACCTCTGGCTCCTCCTCGAAACCAATTTCTTGGAGAGCCTCCACATGTTGCTGAGACTGCAACTCTAGTAACTCCTCTGTGGTGAGTTCCAGAGAGTGCTCCTCGATGAGCTCATTCACGTCTCTCTCATCCACCTCCAGGCCCATGGATTTTCCCAGAGACACTATCTCCTCCTCTACTGGCACCTCGGGTTCGAATCCTTAGAAGGTCCTTTCGGCTACGGCCTCAGGCCACAGCTTCTTCCATGCAGAGGTCAAAGTCCTCTTTGTAACACCCAGCCAGGCCTGATCAATAATTCTGAGGCATATCACGATGTTAAAGTGGTGTTTCCAGAACTCTCTAAGGGTGAGGTTTGTGTTCTCCGTCACCTCAAAGCAGCGCCTGAACAGGTGCTTGATGTACAGCTTTTTAAAATTAGAAATCACCTCCTGAACCATGGGCTGCAGGATAGGAGTGGTGTTGGGAGGTAGGTAGACAACCTTTATAAACTTGAACTCTTCGAGGAGTTCATCTTCAAGGTTTGGTGGGTGAGCAGGAGCATTGTCGAGGATGAGGAGGGCTTGCATGGTTAGGTTGTTTTCCTGTAGATATTTCTTAACAGAAGGGCCGAAAACCAGGTTTACCCACTCCACAAAGAACTGCCTGGTAACCCATGCCTTCGAGTTTGCCTTCCACATAACTTGCAGTTTATCTTTTAAAATCTTATGTGACTTAAAGACTCTGGGGTTTTCCAAATGGTATACGAGCAGAGGCTTGATCTTGCAGTCACTACTCGCATTGGCGCACAGTGCGAGAGTTAGCCTATCCTTCCTGGGTCTGTGGCCTGGCATCGCCTTCTCCTCTGCCATTATATAAGTCCTATTCGGCATCTTCTTCCAGAAAAGCCCTGTTTCGTCACAGTTGAAGACTTGCTGGAGGATATATCCTTTGGCTTCTATCAGTTCGGAAAAAGTTTTGAGGTAATCCTCAGCTGCCTTCACATCCAAACTTGCTGCCTCACCATGCCTGACGATGGAGTGAATGCCGAACCTTTTCCTGAAGTTATCAAACCAGCCTCTACTGGCTTTAAATGAGTCTTTCGATGCTTTGTCCATGAAAGTGCGTGGGGTCTGCTCCAGCAAATCACCGTAAATCGCTCACGCCTTCTCGCATATGATGCCCTGTGTTAATGTATCTCCTTTAAGCACACCATCAGTAGATTCTCTATCTTTTCATGGAGAGAGCTACGGAGCTTAGAAATTATTGTAATGCCCTTAGCTGGCTTTGTACCCTTTATCAACTCCTGTTTAAGCACAGTGCATATCATTGAAGTACTAAGCCCGTATTGCTTCGCCAAGTCAGCCACTCGCACACCTCGCTCATATTGTTCAATGATTTCACGCTTTAATTCAACAGACATCATTCTCTTCTGAGCACTGACCTTTCCACTCGCTTTCTTTGGACACATGGTTATAAAAAGAAATGTGATAAAGTATGTAAATGCACAAAAGATGCTTCGACAACGAGGTAAACAAGCACACTGACTGAAGCATGGGAAACTATGAGACGCTCGAGTCACGGTAAACTGGTGGGTCTTGTGCAGCCGGCTAATCCGCGCGATTACTCATATCCCAAATGTTGCTCGTATTTCAAAGCAAAAAATCGCTTGCTCCACGGCTCATATCTCAAAAATCTCGTATGTTAAGGCACTCATATCTCGAGGTACCACTGTATTTGTTGTTCATAATTTTTTATCTTTTACCTTTTTCTTCTTCCACTTCTAAAAGAGTACCTTTCAGCATTTCATATAATACTGGCTTGGAGTTGATGAATTCCTTTAGCTTTTTCTTCTCTGTGAAGCTCTTTATCTGCCCTTCAATTCTGAATGATAGCTTTGCTGGATAGAGTATTCTTGGTTGTAGGTTCTTGCTATTCATCACTTTGAATATTTTTTGCCACTCCCATCTGGCCTGCATCATTTCTGTTGAGAAATCAGCTGACAGTCGTATGGATGCTCCCTTGTAGGTAATAAACTGTTTTTCTCTTGCTGCTTTTAATATTCTCTCTTTGTCTTTTGCTCTTGGTATTTTAATTATGATGTGTCTTGGTGTGGTCCTCTTTGGATTCCTTTTATATGGGGTTCTGTGTGCTTCCTGGACTTGTAAGTCTATTTCTTTTACCAGATGTGGGAATTTTTCAGTCATTATTTCTTTAAATAGGTTTTCAGTATCTTGCTCTTTCTCTTCTTCTGGCACCCCCACAATTCTGATGTTGGTACGCTTGAGGCTGTCCCAGAGGCTCCTTATATTATCTTCACATTTTTGGATTCTTTTCTCTTCTTGCTTTTACAGTTGAGTGTTTTCTGAGTCTTTATATTCAAAATTTTAACTTGATTCTTGCCTTCTGCTAGTCTGCTGTTAGGTCTCTGTATAATATTTTTTATTTCAGTCAGTGTATGTTTAATTTCTATTTGGTCCTTTATCATCTCTAGTTGGTCCTTTTCCATCTCTAGTTGGATCTTTTGCATCTCTAGTTCGTCCTTTTTCATCTCCTCTTGGGTCTCGCTAACTTTATCCAACTTTTCTAGGATATTCTTGAAAAACCTTATATCTGTGGTTTTGAACTCTATATCCAGTCGTTTGTTTTCCTCCATTTCTTTTGTTTGTAATCTCTTCCCTTGTCTCAGCATTTTCACTATGCCTGGAGAACTTCTGTGTTGGATTCAGCCTTGTGATACCAGACTTGAAAAACTGCAAAAGCCTCTTGGGATGGGTGGAGTCCCAGGGCTTAAGGGACCGCCTTGCCTTCCAGTTGGCCCTGCCCTCCACAGCCCCTAAGTCTCACGTGACTGGGCAATCGCTGGAGTGGTCCCTGTGTGTGTGCGCACTCTCTCGCAGTGCCTCTGGACTGCTGCCCTTTTGGCTCCCCTGTGCTCCTGGTCCCCAGGGCTTCGCCCAAAACTAGGGTCTAGTGGAGTCAGAAGTCGCACAGTTGGGAGGGTCTGTCTCCTGCCCACTCATGAAAGCCAGCGGCACAATCAGCAGTCTGTTCTCTCTGTGCAGTGCCTTGCACGCCACCAGACTTCTGCCCTTTTGTGACTCCCCTAAATTTCCGTGCACTTCTCCCTTTTCACAGTCCAAACTCCCCCCGTATGAGTTTCGGCTGGATCTGGGGTTTAATATCGTAGGATAAGGAGTTTAATGCCTTTGAGAATCAACGTCTCCCTCCTGCCACAGAAAACCAGCCAGGTTCACTGTCACCTGCTCTCTCCACGCGCGGCGTCTCCCTACCTCAGCTTTTTACAGCTCCTCTGGGTTTCTGTGAGCCCCTCTCTTTCCTTCTAGTTGTAGAATTTCCACTTCGCCAGCTTTCCTGTGGTTCTGGATTTTTTCTATTCTCTCTTTTAGTTGTTGTTTTGAAATTGTTGTGCGAGGCAGCAGTGTAGATGTTTACCTATGCCGCCATCTTGGATTCTCTCGCTACATATTTTTTTTATAGGAAGTTCCCTAGAAGTGGAATGCTAGATCAAACACTGCTTCAATATGTAGAATGGTATTTTCCAATAGCTTTCCAGAAAGATAGTACTGATTTATAATCTCACTGAGTGGGATTCTATAACACCTTGCTTAAAAACTTGTGAATCAGTCCTAACAGGTTTGGATTAGTGGATAGAGCTTTAGCTTACATACTGAAGGATCCCAGGTTTGGTTCTGGTCAAAGGGCATGTACCTTGGTTGCAGGCACATCCCCATTAGGGTTTGTGCAGGAGGCAGCTGATCAATGTTTCTCTCTCATCAATTTTTCTAACTCTCTATCCTTCTCCCTTCCTCTCTGTAAAACATCAATAAAATGTATAAAACAACAACAACAACAACACACTTGTAAATCAATTCTAAACTCATGGTGCAAAAAAGCCATGTCATTTTAGTATACTTACTTGGTTATTCGTGATATATATGTATTTATATTATACTGTCCATTTGTATTTCTCCTGGAAAATGATATATATATATATTTTAAACTCAGGCTGTCTCTTTTTACTTAGAGACTTTTAAGTGTGTTTCCACATGCTTAGTTCCCACTGGCATCATTGTAGTCCCACTTTGGGCATTCTCAGCCAGCAGGTCACCTAGATCAGCCACTAAACTGCAGTTGTTTACAGTGTAAAGCCACTGAAGCATCCAGGTGCTTGAAGACAGGGCGTTTTGTTTGCTTGTTTGTTTTCTGTATAGGGGTTTGCTTCTGCTTTTAAAGTTCTAGTCCAGGGGTTGTCAGTTTTCTAAAGAACTGGCTAGTAAATACTTTTGTGGCCATGTAGTCTCCAACACAACTGCTTATCCTTGTTGTTATAGCCAGTAAAACCTCAGTGGATGTGGCTGTGTTCTAATAAAACGTTATGGACACTGAAACTTGAATTTTATATAATTTTAATGCAGCATGAGCTTTTACCCATCTTCTAACTTTTTTCAAGTCTGGTATCACAAGGCTGTGGAGGGCAGGGCCAACTGGAAGGTAAGGCGGTCCCTTAAGCCCTGAGACTCCACTCATCCCAAGAGGCTTTTGCAGTTTTTCAAGTCTGGTATCTCCAGTGCCTTGTGTAAACATTTGAAGTGTAAAAACTATTCTTAGGTCATGGACTATACAGAAGCCCATGACGTTTGCCGCACCTACTGTAGACCATTTCTGTTAGGATCGCTGAGAAAAACTATCAGTATGCAGTACCCAGAGGCCTTAGACAAGACTACGTTTTGTCTCATTTTGGAACTTTTCAACTTTTGAACCTCAGTATACAAAATTTGGCTTCCCCTTTTTTTAAAGTTATTATGAAATGTGGGATGTATTATGTATATTAAAAAGTCTAAGCTGGAGATAATGACATGTTCTATGTATAATGAGCACCTCAAATACTGATCTCTTCATCTGTCTTGAGTGGGTTCAGTTTGTTATAGAAATATACTAATGTATTGTCTAATATCTTTGCATAAAGACTTCCCAACAAAGTCTGATGTAGAGTTTAATGAAACTTGTCATATATATATATATATATATATATATATATATATATATGAAAAATTTCATTTGAAAAGTGGTCTTGGGAATTTGACTGGGAGAATGGGAGTTCAATCACTCACTATGATGTGTACTGACCACCATGGGGTGGGGTGGAACATGTGGGCGACCAGCAGTGGTGGTGGCGTGCTGAGGGAGAAAGGAAAGGGGGGGAAGGGGAATCATGCAGTGGCAGCACATAGGTGGTGAAGGAAGGAGGAGATGGGGAGGCTGGGGAACCATCTGGTGGTGGCGTTCCAGTGCCAAGGGAAGGAGGAGGTAGAGGGCAGGGGGAAGCTGGTGTGCGGAACTGTGCAGTGTGCACAGGTGGTGAGCAAAGGAAGAGGTGGGGAACCTGATCAGCCCTGATCGCTGTCCAGGTCTACAGACCCTACCCATGCACAAATTTTGTGCACTGAGCCTATAATTATATATAAAAACATAAGTAGTTCCAAATACTTTAAATTTTTTTTCACAAAAGTACCATTATACCTTTAGTGTTTCTTGTTTTCTTTTTGTTCTCTTGTAGAAATTGACCTCTGAGTGAATTAGTTCAGGCCAAAATGAAAGATTATGCAGATTTTTGCCCACTCTGTAGTCTCTCAACACCTCACATGAACCTGGCACTGTAATGTGTCAGCTTTAATATATTCTCTACCCTCACTTGGGTGGGGTGAGGAATGACTCTGCTTTGTATTTTTCCCACATACAAATTAAGAAGGTCAGATAACAGGACTCTCATTTCTCTTCCAGTTCAAATACCCTTGTAGTCTTACAAGATATAACATTAGAATAGATTGCAGAAATGGCTACTGCTGTTGCCCCTGTGGTACGTGAAATAGGCATCTGTTTGGTGCATCTCTTCTGCTCACTTGGAGCAGTGCAGGAGAAAGAAGTGTGGCTGCTGGAGAAGGGATACCATTCAGAGAATTAAATGAGTTCAAGTTTGTATTTAAATTTAGCTCAGCACTACTTTGTGGAGAGTTTGGATAAAATCTAGTATTATTATTGACATTCAGTGAGCTTCCTTATACTGCAATTAGAGGCCTAGTGTATGGATTTGTGTACCAGTGGGTTCCCTTGGCCTGGCCTGCAGGATTGGGCTGGAACCACATCTCTGACATCCCTCAAGGTTTCCCGGATTGCAAGAGGGTGGAAACCAGGCTGAAGAACCCAACTGGTGCATGATTGGGGCCAGGAAGGGATGCAGGAGTGCTCCAGGGCATGTCCAGCCCATCTATCTCAGTCCTGATCTGCCAGACCCCAGCAGCATGCTAACTTACCAGTCAGAGTATCTGCCCCCTGGTGGTCAGTCCACATCATAGCAAGCAGTTGAGAGACCTTAGCATATTATACTTTTATTGGTAGAATGGACGACCGGGCATTTAGCATATTAGGCTTTTATTATATAGGATTCAGCCTTTTAATTTCTTCTCATATTATAGTATTTAGATATTAGAATCTATGCTTTCTGTTTGAGAATCCCCTCTGATGATTATATATAACTAAGATAAATGATGTCATAATTCCTAGTGTGTTGTATATTTTATTAAGAATAATGAACATGGCTTCTGTGGAATCAGACTACATTGAAGTCTGACTTAGTTTCTTATTTACATATGAACTAATTGAAGTGAGATGTCACCTTCAGAAGATTTTCTCAATATTCTGCTGTAAAAGTCTTGGCAGCTAATCCCTCTTAAATGGATTTGACATTTGAGGTAGGGGGAAGATAGGAAGTGAGTCATGGTATCTAATATCTTTGAATAAAGAATTTCTAACACAATGTGATGTAGAGTTTAATGTAAATTTTTGTTATACACACAAATAACAAACAGGTAAATCCAAACATTTTGTTGTTGTTGTTGTTGTTGTTAATCCTCCCCTGAGGATATTTTTTGCATTGATTTTTAGACTGAGTGGGAAGGAGAGGGAGAGGCAGAGAGAGAAATATTGAATCTGGGACTCTTCAGTCTGAGGGCCAATGCCCTAAACACTGAACCAAACCAGTAAGGGCATAAATCCAACCATTTTAATCACTTTCCTGTTGATAATTATGCTGTACAAATGCTTAATTACATTTGTTTTTCTCACTATGGGAAATGTTTATTATCTTGTGTGTAGTCTCTAATAGCTAATTAATAAAGATAAGTTAATGATGTTACTGTATTTAATAAAGTTGTCAAAATATTAGTAAAACTGATTTCTCTAGTGTGAAGAGAGTATTATGGTTTGTGTGTGTGTGTGTGTGTGTGTGTGTGTGTGTGTGTGTGTGTTAGAATGTCTTATAAAAAGCCTCCTTATTTAATGGTTTCATTTGCTAATTTTATACTTTTTATTGGAAACATAGTTTTTAATCTTCTTTCTTAATGAACATTAAAATCATTCAGTCCAATCTATTACTGTTTCAATTAGTATAAATCTCTTAGGTCTTTGCTGATAATTATAAGTTAGTAATTACTATTCTTTGTGTGCCCCACTTTTTAAAATTTTTATAATGATTATTGCAATAGCTCAGCATTTTGTTAGGGTAATAGGATTGTATTTACATCTAACTGGAGTCCCAATGCATGAAATTTGTGCGAGGGGCTCAGCCCTTGCAGCCCCAGCTTCATCCAGAAGGTCATCTGGGAGGATGTTTGGAAGGACGTCCAGAAGGTCATTTAGCTGCCCGGTTTAATTAGCATATTATGTTTTTATTATTATAGATAAGTATAATTTTTGGTCAGAAGATCTTATCAGATCTTCAGTTGATTATATAGTAAGTTTACTAACATTGTGGTCAATAATGTATTAAAGAATTATAGTATCATTTTATTGTTACCTATTTTGCCAAAATTCTATATAATTCTTGAATTATGTATAGTTTTGTGTGTATCATGGTGATTGGATACAATTTGTTTTGCTCCACAGCTACATGTTAATTTAGTTTTCTATATTTTAAGATAGCTTTTAATACTGGAAAGGTAAATTACAATTACTTTTGTAGTCTTCTGTTGTTTTAAGAGCCATTGTTATTCAGCTGCTTCTTAGTATTAATATTTTTACATAGTGTTTTCTTTTAGGAGTTCCAAACACTAATTAATATTTCAATCTGGTTAGCAGATTGAAATCTTACCTCAGTTTGTTTACATTGGAGTCTCTTCGCTTGGGTCCCTACCATCCTGACCTTTCCCCCTGTTTTCCCGGGGAGCAGATGTAGCAGAATTGGTGCACTTCAGCATACTCATCAAGGAATTTTTGAAGGACTTGCAAAGGAAAAAGTAGATGAATGGGTCCAGGCATGCATTTAAGGAAGTTAACCAGAGCGTGCTCTCCTTCACATAGAACAGAGTATTCTCTGCAGAGCAATTGAAGACATCCCGGGTTTGGCTCAGGGTGTAGGGAATCCGGGCAAAGTGGAAGGGAACAAAACAAATAAAAAATACAGCAATGATAATGAAAACTTTGATGTTCACCTTTTTCTTGTGAACTTTGCCAGTACCCCTTGTTCTTACATATGACCTGTATAGTTCTTTTGTAATGAGTGTATAACATACAATGACAATTAAAAAATTAATCCAGAAAATGACTTGACAGATATAATTGACTATTTCATGCCAGACCAAACCAAATTCTGATTTGAGGAAAGAGCATTTCTTCACATTCTTGTCTCTCGGCCTTCTGTTGGTTAGGATCATGTTAGGCAAAGAGAGTAAGAACATGAATGCCCAGATGACAACAGAGAGAATCTTAGCCCCCAGGAGATTGTTGGGGCTGGATGTTTTAAATGGCCTGGTGGTCTTCTGGTAGCGATCGATAGTTATCAGCCCTAGAAAGGAAATACTGATATACATTGTGAAGTAGAATATGACGGAGGTCACCTGGCACACGAATGTTCTCAATGGTCCTGTTCCCAGTTTGGCATCACTGAGGATTTTGAATGGAAAAGTTAGAATCATGAGAAGATCGGAAATGACTGTGTTCTTAAGGAAAATAATAAAGTTGGATTTACTGTGGATTTGAAAGAAAATCCTCATTGCCAGGCTATTTGTGACAAGTCCAGTGAGAAACAGGACAGTGTAGAGGAGCGGGAAGAGGATCTGGGTGATGTGGTAGTCCCTGGTGCACAGGCTGCCATTCCCCGGGGGAGAGGTGAGGTTGTCCATGGCCGCTTTCCCTCTTTGATACCTGGAGGGGAGAGGGTGGTGGTTATTTTCAGTGCCAATAGCTGATTTTGCTTTTGTCTCTTTTCTGGACAGCCTTCTTCAAAAACTGAGGTTTCTAATTCTCTTTGTGGCAACTAGTAAGAACAAAGAAAACAATCTCATGATATTTCATCATATTCTACTTTTAGGAAAGTAAAATGGTCTGAATTATGTGAAGGTATGGATAATTTGTATTTATTATTTGTTGAATACTTGCCTCTTTTAGAACATTTTTGATCTTAGGCATACACATCTGTATGCTTATATATGAAGTCTAGAAGAGCATATTAGGGCTCTGCTTTGTTCTCTGGTTTCATTTCCATGCCTTTAAAAGTTCTTTTGTTTCTATTCAGTCACTGTTTCTGCACCACCCTTATTCCTGGACTTCACTTACTCTAGTTGTACCATCAGAGCATTTTAAGAAGAAATAATTGATAATTGCCTATTAGGATTAAATAACTAAGATACTGAATCAGAAAGAAAAATGTCCTTTATAATTGAAGGATATTTCTGCCTCTACATTGCTGGCATCCATTCAAAAACCAGGAACATAGCACTCATTCTTTAGCTTCAAATATAATGGTAGCTATAATAACAAAGCAAAATCATGTTCATGCCTGGTTCCAATGATACTGAACAAGCAGCTGTAAAGAAAACTGACCCCTCACTTGAACATATTATCTGACATCTAAATTTTGAAATTTAAAGTGAGATTTGTAACATTTTTATTTCATCAAAGACAATGGAATTGATTGTTTATAGAATATTATTCCTAAATATAAGATATGGTAAAGTACAGATATCTAATTTTTTAAAACTTCCATATGAAATATTTAAATATGACAAATAAAGATAGAACTAAATACACCACATGTCAGTAGAATTCATTTTTTACATCCTTTAATTATTGAAAAACTAGATTCATTCACATTGTCACCATTATTGCTTCAGTTTTCAACACCTCCTCACCTCTCACCTGTTTAACCTAAAACAAACCAAAAACAATATATAATTGATACAAGATCACTGATTTTAACCTTCCTTGCTACCGCTATTTGAGTTGTATATTCTTGGATAGTTTTGGAAATTCTACTTTAAGATTACTCATTTTGTATAGACTGTAATTTATTTAACAAGTATTCTTAATCTGGAGAATTTCAGCTCTCTCTCTATTTAAGTCTAATTTCACATTTGATGTAAAATTAGTAATATCATTTGTATGTTATTTCAGTCCTCTATAAGTTTTTAAATGAAATTGGAATCTCTTAACACCATTATTGTGGATTATATTTTAATTTTTTATCCCAAATAAGTGCCTGCACTGATATTGTTACTAAAGATTTCCAATTTTAAGAAAACCTGAAAAAATGTTCACATGTCAAAGTATAAATACACAATGTAAATACAAAGTGTCAGATACTTCTAGATATAAAGTTACCTGGTTACTCTGTTGATTGAAGAATTTAAATGTATCCAGGAAATAGTAGTCAGTTCAACTGCAGGGTGGCATCTGGTATTTACCTTTTTAATGTCTTAGCTTAGTTGTTAAAACTCTTTATGGTAGAGAATTTGCAGAGTTCTCATCAATAAAGTCTTGAGGTTGCTAGAGAGAAATAGAGTGTGAGTGGAAAAGAGGACTCCACAATCAGAAATTACCTTCAAGTGCTGTGGACTCAAAGTTATGCAGACACTGGATTTCCGTTTGTCCACTTTTATGACTTCTGCTTTTATTTCCTTGGAAAATGTGGGGCAGGGTGGGTGAAAAGTCATCTTTTAAAAGGCAATTTTAAATCTTGTGGCTTTTTACTGAGACCTGCCATATAGTTGATGTTGTATGAGTTCTTTTGGGCATTTTTCCCTGCAAGGATAAATCTAAGCCTTTTGAAGTCTCCTTCTTGGAGAAGGTTGCAAGCTTATTCCTTAGATAGGTGTTTACCTGAAAACATACTGTGCTCAACATCAGAAGATGTATTATGCTGTAAGAGTAATTACATTAACTCAGAATCTGTGCTTGTTAGGGATATTAAATCTCTTGCTCTTTGCCTTTCTTTTCCTGGTTAATAATGTCATTATTTTAAATCTGTATTTGATCATCTTTTTGTAGATGAAACAGTTTTCTCCCATTATAAATGATAAAATTCCAAAATTATATTAGAAAGAAAAACAGTTGTATCCAATTGCCAGACTTATTATATAAAGTGTCTTTTATGCTTTTCTTGAATAGAACTTACATAGAAACAATATTCTTTTTTTTTGTTAACCAAGTTTTTGGGGTTAGGGAATAAATAAATTCATGGATCCTTGTATTGCTATTACCTTAATATAAATACTGCTGTGAGCATGCATGCTCACAAACACACACACACAAATATTTCTAACTATAATCTCTATTACTGAGAACCATTTGGGTAGATGCCTTTGCTATGAAGATATGTTTTGGTTATTTCTTTCTTGTGAGTGTTGCGTGGGTCTGTCTCTGTATTTGTTAATCTTCAACAAAGGTTCTCAAAGTGTAGAACAGCAGCCAGGCTTCCCCTGAGAAATGAGAAATGCAGGTTCCTTGCCACCAAACCCAGCCGCAGTGATTCAGGGGTGCTCCCCTCACCTGCATTTTTATGAGCTTTTCATGTGATACTCATGCACACTAAAGTTTTAAATTAGGACCACTGATTTAAATTGGCATTAAGAATCTAAAATCAAGTTACAAATTTGAATCATTTTATTTGGAAATTTCAGGTACTTAATAGATCTTAATCTGTTAGTCACCTAGAGGTATCAATTTGATATTAAACTCTTGGAAAAGTAGATGTCAGGTTATTTTTATTTATATATTTTTTATTTTAATTTTAAAATTTGACTTACAATAAGCAAATCTTGTTTGTTGATTTGGGGATACAAAATTAGACTTTGACAAAATTTTTATGTTATGACACTTCAGAGTAATAATAGCCAGTATTTGATTTCTTATTTTGTCACGAATTAACTCATTTTATGACCTGGACGGCTCTCCAAAGTACACTTTCATATTATTTCTGTTTCTGGATTAGGGAAGCTGGGGGAGCAGAGCAGTGGATTCATTAGAGGCCTGCTGCCAACCATGCTGTCGCGTCCTGGAGCCTCCATCTGTAGCAATTTTGCAGTTACTGCTAAATCTTCCCCCTTTCGCTATCTCCTCAACACTGAGGCAGAGGAGCGAGAGATAAATACCATGAAGGGCGTTTACAGCAAATTGTAAACTCTAAATTTATGTATTGTTTCTAAGGTCTAGAGATGAAACAAGATTTGTGGGGGGAAATTATAACACATAATGTATGTGTTACATTACAGGAACACTAATTCAGGATACTTAAATCATATATTTTATTGAGAATTTACATTGCCTAATTCCTAGAGGACTATGAATAGGGGACTGAAGGGTAAAGGAAAATCTCCAATTCTTATTCTAAATTAACTTTATCTCTTCTCTGGTTTTAATTCACAACCATACCTGTCTGTGAACCTTCTCTGATAATATTTTCTTTGGAGGATGACTGCCAATTGCCCATTTAGATTATTTGACCCTAAAAGTGACTAAAACCTTTTAAGCAAGAATTGTCTCAGATTACAAAAGTATATTGTCATATGACTGTAGTAGAGCAAGTTGTCCACTCTTAGCTCATTAATAAACAGCAACAGGTGCAGTTTGTAATTGTGTGTATTAATTTGGGAACAGGACTAGCTTTGATTGATTTGGTACTTTCAATGATTAAGGTAACTTAGAATAAACTTATAACCCAGAATTTTTACATGCAAGTGATTTAACCAGTTTATTTATTTTGCCAAGTCTGCTGAAGGTTGTCTGCTTATCTGAAAATATTTACTTGAATGAGATTACTCTGTACCCAGGAGGGCCCTATTCTGGAGTGGAGGATGCTAGTCCCTTTGGGACCAGGTTGTGGCAGGAAGGTGGAGAAGTAATTAAACCATTTGATTAGCTCTCTGGCTATTTTAATTCTAATGTATTTTGTAGGTGTGGTCATTCTGATATTAGTGAATGTTTCCATTGAATACATGCATTTTAAGGAATTGCTTGCTTATGTCATCTAGCTTGGATTTTCTGGTGAGAGTATAGACACTTAGGTTAAGTAAAAGACAAATTCCTAAAGTCAGGAGTCTTGGGCATTGGGTTTTTAATAAAAGCGAATGCTAACTCTGCTGATCGAGTTGTCACCCTGTCTTGAGTGTTTTATTTGAAAGCGGAGGCCTAGTTATTTGTATCTAGTTAAAACACCGTAATATCAGTTATGCTCCTACAGTGCACTGAGCCTGTTGGATAAAGTCTCATTTGAGTCATACTGTCGACTAGAAGCTATGTAGGACAAAGATTTTCTATAGAAATCAAATTAAAGGGGTTTCCTATTTTTTTGATTTGAAGAAAAATTTACTCTAATTAAGGTGGAATTATTAATGATGAGAAGCAGCTTATTTCTTGTTACTTTACAGGAGTGGGGAATCTTTTTTTCTTCCAAGGGACATTTGAATATTTAAAAAATCATTCAAGGGCCATACAAAATTGCCAGCTTAAATGTTAGCCTGCTGTGTTTGGCCAACATTTAATGAACTCGCCCTTTATGTCTTGCAGGGCCTTGCATGGCTCGCAGCTGAGATGTTCCCTGCCCCTGCTTAACACAGCCTCCCTTCCTGCACATGTGCACACCTATCCTTCACCCCAGCCCAGGGTTTATTACTGATGTAGCATTTATATGAATTCATTTTATTCTAAATAGAACAATGGCATATTAAAGAATTCAGCTACAAAAATAATGCTTGAAAGCCTCTTTTAATAGTTATTTATTTTCAGAGGGAGGGGATGGGGCCAAGAAGAGATTAGCCAAAGAACTTATATGCATATACTGTATGCATTACCTATGGACACAGACAATAGTGTGGTGAAAGCCTGGGGAAGGGTCAGGAGTAGAGAGGAGGAGGTGAATGGGGGGAAAAAAGAGGGACATCTGTAATACTTTCAACAATAAAGACATATTAAAAAATAATAAAGTAAACTTATTTTAATAAAGGAATTAAATTAAATTTTATGTAGATTTATTATTTTTAAAAAAGCAGCTTTTAATCCTTTTTGGAGATGATGTATACTGGGTTTGCATTTGAATATTTAAACATACAAATTAATGAGTGTTGGGAAGTTTGAAATGCTTAATTTTATTGTATCGGTAGGACAAGTGCATCTACTTCATCGATCTTAATTAGTGTTTGAAAGAAAAGGAAGCACTCAGTGGGATTCTTATTTCCCTTTAAGAAGCATTAATTTATTAATTTCAAAATTATATGGTTATTGAGTCATTTGTAGAAATAATCAGAAAATATAAATAATGAGAGTATATAGCTCTCATAGTCTAGCCATCACTATCGTATCTTTGTGAACACACAGTGTTTTGGCAACATTTCTAATCACATATTTTAAAGAAATGAACATGACTCAGAGCAGACTTCAATTTAATTCACTTCAATTCTTCCCAAGGATATTTGGGTTAGAGGCACATTTTAATTTCTGTAGTTTAGCAGGCTTTCCCGGGTTTGGGGCATGCGTCTTCCTAGTTCCATATCATTTATTTTCTGGAGAAAGAAAGATTGATATCTGGAGATTTTCAAAAGTCACTGTATAGGGGAGATAAGCTGTCTCACCCATGGACAGCACACTGGCAGTGGCTAGACGCCTAGTGATTTTTTTCTCCAGCCAAACAAATGTGTTCTTTAGGGAATAAGTAACAGAATAGTTCTTCGGGACTGATCTCCAATCGTTAACTTTACTTACAAACTAGGCAACTTGAGGGTGTTTTGACTCCCAGATGAAAGAGTAGAACTTACTGGTACTCTTGGAATTATTTGGCCTATTTTCTTAGGGTACCTTAATTCTCATGTAGTATAAATTGGTATTTGAAGACTTGTACATTTTCTGCATGTACAGAAAATTGACATAAACCATTTCCATAGTTTTCATCTCACAACACACATAAACTGATTACTAAAGTTCTGTGGCACACCAGAAATGTACTTTGGGCTGATCTGATAAGAATAAAAGGTATCATTTTGATTCATTCACACTGGATGGCTATTATGTTGGCTGTTGTCATTTTTTTTTTTTTCATTTGACAACCTAAGGGAGAAGAGGTCAGTGCCCTGACTAAATAGTCGGGTATTGTATAGATTAAAAATTCTTGCAGCACACTGGTTGAAAATTGCTGTTGTAGGCTGTTGAAAGAGTTGCTTTTAGAAATTTTTGTCTTTACATTTTGAAAATAAGTAACAGCTACCAAGCATGATTTTCCTAACAATATCAGCTATCAGAAGCACTTACAGTTTCACATGCAGAGGGGACCCAGGGGTCTTTTCCAGCTAAGTGCATGTTGCTCTTGGTTTTAAATTCCACCCCTCACTCTCAACTCGTTACTGTGCTTCTGGTCCAACTCCCTGAGCTTATCAGGACCAGTGAACTGATATGAACCTATGATCCTCACATTCCTCACTTTTCCCCACATTCCCTGTTTTGTTTTTGTTTTGTTTTGTTTTGTTTATCAGTTTCCTTTTTTCTCCATAGTGAAGTGCAAAGGTGTGCCTGACTTTCTTTCCAAGTTTTTCTATCTCTTTTTATCAGTTATCTTTCCTCCAATCTGGATTTTCTTTATGGAGACTCTATTTAGAACATAGCTTTGAAATAAGAGGTTGCATTGATTATTCTAACACAACCTTCTCTTTCCTCTCAAGCTGCTGTTCTTCATGCCCAATACTAATAAACGTGGGTTACTTCCTTCACCTTCTCTTATTTCACCACCTACTCTTACTTCAGCTCCCTATTTCCTGCTCTCTGTCCTCCATCCCCCATTGTAGAGAAACTTCTCTTTTGAGTGTTTTTCTTTAAAAAAAAAAAAAAAGTCAAGCTACATCCATTGTGACTGCAATGGATTTGATACTATTGATAACTCTCAGTATTAAATGTCCCCTCCATGACTAACCTCTGTGACCCTGACTTCTCTGGTGCTCTTAATGATTATGGAGAGACATGTGCATCATTGGATGGTTTGTTTGTCCTCCTCACTGTCTCAACCCTCTTTGCCGCCCCCCAATAATTTGGAGTTTTTGCACCCCTTCCATTGACACATTGCTCTTCTCCCTAAGCTGTCACCTCCATGTTCACCTTCATGTCACCCACTAAATATTTCTAAAACACTAGAGGCCCACTGCACGAAATTCACGCACAGGTGCAGTCCCTAGGCCTGGCCAGCAATCGAAGTGCGAGAATCTGGCATAGAAAAGCAGATTTCAGCTGACCTCTGGGCTCTGAGCAGCACGTGGGCCCCTGGGGCCCTGTGTGCCCTCCTTTGCCTGAACACAGTGCCCGAGTCCCCATGCATAGATATGGTGAATGTAGCTGGACACTGCTGACACATGGAAGCTGGGAGGGCAGCATGCTCTTTCCCAGCCAACACCTGCCATTTATAGGCTGCCCCCCAGTGGTCAGCACATGTAATAGCAAGTGGTTGAACGCTCTGTTGACCACCTGCCTGAGGGGACAATTTGCATATTAGACTTTTATTATATAGTAATTTTACCTACCCCTTAAATTTTTCTCACCTAAAGGTAAATTTATGAGCTCCCTGCCATTGTTACCTACTCTTTTTTCTTTCAACACACTCTGTCTAGTGAGTCATCTTGAAATCCAGTGAGATCAACATTCACTCCAATGCCTGATATTTTCCTAATTGCCATCAAATACCTTTTGGTTTTGTTTCTTTTCTTTTAGTCTCACCACTAAGATCTAGTTTACACTCTACACACTTTCTTTTGCTCTTTCTCTTTGCCTTCCATTTCTCCTCTTGAGTTCTATCAGCACTTTTCAGGTTAAGTTTCCTACAAAAATAGTTTTTGTTTTTACCTTTTAGCCATGTGTTCTTTAATTAGTCCACTTATTTATTCATTGTATTATATATTCAATGAACATTAAGTGCCAATCAGTGCCTATAAAGAATGTAACTGTGGCCCTAGTAAGGTGGCTGGGTGGGTTGAAGCATTATCCCATTTGTGGGTTCAATTTCTGGTCCAGGGGTATATTCAAGTTGTGGGTTTCATCCCTGGTTGGGGCACATACCTAGGTTGTGGGTTCGATTCCCAATTGGGGCATGTATCAGAGGCAACTGATCAATGTTTCTCACATCGATGTTTCTCTCTTTCTCTCTCTTTGTCCTGAATCCTCTCTCCCTAAAAATCAATAAAAACATATCCTTGTGTTATAATTAAAAAAAATAACATAAATGTGAATACAACAGACCTGGGTTCTCCATCACAAAATGGATAGTTTAACAGGGAAGACATACACTAGCAAATACATAGAAAATAAGTGAATTATACTGTGACAAGTGCTCTCTCCCCTCCCTGTACCTCCTCTGGCTAGGGCTTTCACTAGCGTATGGTGAAGGAATGAGGGCCCGGAAACTGTAAGTGGCCAGAGCATTCCCACCAGTGAAGCTGAGGCTGCTGAAAGTATTTTAGGTGATGGGAGAGCCACAGCCAAGGAAGGATGCAGCTGGTATCTGGTAAACATTGAGTAATGTGGCCCAGTGTGAGTGGGGTGTGTGTAAGAGAGAGAGAAGTGGAAGTTAGGGAATAGGAATGGACGGCAATGGGTGCTATCTCTTGTGCTACTCAGTTATTCTCACAGGGAAGGTGGTATTACCTTGTTCTTCAGAGGAAAAATCCGAGGCTCAGAACGGCTCATTCTCCAGACCGTGTAGCTGGACCCAAATATATTCTAGGCTATGACTGTTCATGTTGACCCAGGCTCCTGTGTGTTAATAAGGAGCATGGGAGAGTCTTCCAGGACACCACCCTCACCAGCCCCGCTGAGGCTTCTGCTCCCTCTGCAAATGCTGCATTTATGACACCAGATCTGCAATCCTTGAGGACAAGAAACTGGCATCCTTGCATTTTCTCAGGGTTCCTAGCGCCTTGACCTGCTATGAGGAGACACTCTATAAACAGTTGTGAATATGTTTGCTAACATCTTTCCATCATGCCTTCTACTGAAGTTTACATTAGAACCATTTGAAGATAGATGCCTTCACTGAATACAATTCCAGGTCCAGGACTGTGTAGCTGGGTGTTGAACAGTTTCCTCAGTGCCCTCTGTTCTCTTTATAAGGTTCACATGGGCTCATCCACCAGACAAACAAGAAATATATCAGCAGTGTTCTGTGACCATGACAAAAGTTGAAAATTAACAAGCAGCTCAGTCATTCAGATGTGCAGCCAGGTGTGGGAATCATTACCTCCGTTGACTTCATCCTGTGATTAGGTCTGTCTATGGAAATTTTGTCAAGATTTGGATATTCAGGATGTATTAAGTAACAGTGGCTTCTAGAAGAGACCTGCTCCTAGCCTTCCCCTCTTCTTTATATTAGTAAGGAGGCAAATTTGAACACCTGAAACAATAATTACTTGGGGGTGGGGTAGCAAGATGGAATGGCAGGGTGTACAAATGTAGATTTCTGATAGAATATAATTTTAAAAAGGAACTATTGCAAGGAGAAGTGGTGTCTTGAATTCAAGTGTGTGAGAAAGACTGACAAAGACTGGGAGGAAAGTGACAGGAGAGGGGGGAAGAGCGAGAGAGAGCGAGAGCGAGAGCGAGAGAGAGAGAGAGAGAGAGAGAGAGAGAGAGAGATCAGGCTCTTATTTCAAGAGTGTAGAAACAAAATGCTGCTTTGTGCAGCATGCCCAGGCGGCGTGCTGCCAATGAAATGCTGCACTTCTCCACGTCTCCAGGATTTTTGCAGCCACTGCTAATTAGGACCACAATATGGTGTGTTTCCTGTGTGGTGTTTTCTCATGCAAGCTTCTTAGGATTAGATGCTGTTAGGAAGGGGAAGAAGCATCTGGCAGGGCAACATGTTGGAGTGATAAGAAAAGAAGATGGACCAAAGGGTAGATCTGGGGATTATCCCAAGAAGATGAAAGAGTATAAGATCTGAGAGAGAAATTTAGTAGAGAAGTTCAAAACCAGATGTAAGAGAGAACTCATCCTGGACTATATGACTGGCTGAGGAATGTGGTTAGCAGTATGTGCATGTTGTTTGGTGTGACTGAGAGGTCTCCCTTCCCAGAAGGGAGAAACAGCTTTTGAATTCACTGTATTTGTGGGCAGGGAGGGCTGGGGCACTCCAGAAAGGAAGTTAGTGTCAGAGGGAACATGTTTGCATTTTTAGCTATTTACCTCCCATCCAATGAGACTTGCATGCTATATTGGAAACCAATATACATGTATCTTACACAATCATGTTGGAAGTAAAGGAAACACTTTTATAAAAGTAGTTAAGGGTCCTAGGAAGATGTTTCTTTCTAAATATAAAATATTTAATGATGCTATGTAGAGAAAACCAAACTTACTAAGAAATATCACTTTCCTTAAGGAAAAAGTACAACTAGATAGTATGTAAATATGATGTGAAATTAACACCATGCTAAATTTTAAACAATGAAAAGTTTTCAATGGTCAAAACTTACTCTGTAGGGGTCGCCCACATCAACTGCTTCTATTAAGACTTCAGGTTAGTTGACACTTTTTTTTAACTTTAGCAAGTTCCAAACTGGAAAAACCAGGTGTTGCCAGTGGAGGCTGAGGTGAACTGAAAGGTGGGCAGTGTCACCAGGCCAGCCAGCATAGAGAGGCTGTGGTTAATGCACTTCCTGGACCCAAAGTGCAGCCCTGCGCCTGCAGATTAAGGTTTCTCAGTGCACTCTTCTGTTTTTCAGGATGAATCTTCAAGCCATGAATGTAACCAGCGCACAGTTCTTCTTTATGGTGTCGGCAAAGCACGTGATGAAGCGAGGCATCAGCTGAAGAAGATTACCAGAGATATTTTGAAAATCCTAAATAAGAAGAGCACCGCAGAGGCCGAGGGTAAAGAGCCCAAATGCCCTTGCTCCCATTGTGCTGCCTTATGTCCTCCCCCTTAGCACAATCTTTATCAAGTTTTTAGATGGCAGTGTCCCCAGTGTTTCCTCTCCTCAATGACTGTCACATTGAAATATGAATAAGCACATTGAAATTTTAAGGCCTTGGTCCCATTTATAGTAATCCTTGTATTAAAATAGCATGTTTTATGAATAGATGTAGGTAGTTTTTATTTTCTACTTTTTTTTACTTCCCGAATTTTGTACAATAGTAAAAAGTGGAGTATTGAAGAATGTTGGAAACCCTTTACTTTGAGAGTGATTCCCCTATTCTTTAACAGTCATTTTCAAGCTTGTAGTTTGCTCTGGGTACTTATATTGCATGATAACTGAAAATCATGACAGTGTTGTTGCTGATCTTTTCTTACATTAATCAGAAGAATAATTACGATAGGTGATGGTGGCTACTGATAAAAGTTTTCAGGAACTTTTTCACCAGAAAAAGAAAATTAGGTCTTTGTTCTATAATGTCTTCTTTACATAGGATACTCTTTCCCCTGGCATTTTACATAGTTTTTTACAGTGAAGCTATGCCTTTACATTATGTCACCACATTGCATAATTGAAATTTTGTAATTATCTAGTTTACTTTTCCCTAATTACTCTTTTCAAGATTTGTTTATTTTATTAGGCAGTCATATGATTTAAAATATGATATAATATATATTCCACTACCTCCAGTGGTATTTGTTTTTCTACTACTTAAATAATACAGGGGGGAGCAGGGCTCAATTTTCCCTATGCAAACAGCATGATTCCTACACTTGGTATGAGCTACCTCTAGAAACCCTACTTTGATGTTCAGTACAAAATAATTACTCTTTATAAACCTCTCCACAGGGGATCTTTAAGACTTTAAGCAGATGAATTTCTAAAGCATGGCCATGCTATATCTTTCCTACAGGAAAATGCATATACGTATAACTAATGCAAAGAGCTCTCTTCCTTCTCCATCAATAGAGAGGCATAGGCAGAAACAAGGTAGAAGGCTCTCTTTCACTCTGAATGTCATGTTGCCACATGTAGTCACAGGCTAGTTCTTACAGCACACATAATGGAAAATCGAACTTCATGTGATTTGCATCTTGGTCCCTCACTTCCTCCTGTTGCTGGTTAAGGACCTTGCACTACACCAGCTTGCCAGGGGACAACTAGGAGTCCTAGAAGGGAAATGAAACCCTGTTGTTGTTGGTGGTGGTGTATCCTTATGGAGCTTGCAAAAAACATGGTTGCTAAGAAAAACTGCTGATCTGCCCCCTTGCTCTTTTCTCTCTCCTAGAGAAAGAGGAAATGGGTTGTATTTAGAAAATTGGATTTAGAAGCCGTGTTAAGTAGGGAGCAGATATTACTGAAACTCCTCTTTGTGTACTTGAAAATGAGGTGGACACTATCTCAGTTTAGGTTCAGTAATATATATTTTTTTTAATTTTTAAATTCATTTTAGAGTCTTTCCAGGTCCTATGGAATTTTTGGTTTTTGGAAAACTGAGAGAGTAGGAAAAGGAAGGAAGCAATGTAGTATCTTTTTAGGTTGAGTCTACTTCCTTCCTTCATAGCTTTTTATGTCAGACTATAGTCTATGCTATCTTTGTATCAGTTTCTTAAATTGGCAAGTCTTGCTCATGAACTCACAGAGACAATGTTCATGCTGCTTTTCGAGATAGCAGAAATGGAAACACCATTGTGAAGAGACATCTTCAAAGGGGATTTTTTGTCTTTTCCTCATTTTAAATTCCTCACTCAGAAATGTGTTAATTAGATCTATCTTTGGATAGGCCACATTTAAATCACTACTTAAAACCTAGTATGGTCACCAGAAGCTAGCTAACTATTCTTAAGATTAATGGAAATTGGCCCCCTTTCATCAGTGAAGATGAGGATTGATAAAGCAGGAAAAGGGAGCTTGTGTAAGCATGTATATGATTTTTAGGAACTCCATTAGGAGTGTTATCACATCAACCAGGCCTTATCTTGGGGCATTTATAATCCAAAACTTATATGACATTTTCATTTGAAGATGGTCAAACCTGTTTTACATTTATATGACTAGTCATCTTTGTGTTTCAGTGGTGCATCTTTTGAAAATATTAATGAGGTTTATCAAACTAGAAGGCCAAAACTCATAGGGTTTAAAGATTTTGAAAATAAGGCAATGAAAATTAAGCAACTAAAGAATAATTACCTATTATGAAAGCAAATTAACATAAGACAGATGAGGAAGTTGAGAAACCAAGATGGCGGCATAGGTGAACACCTAAACTGCTGCCTTGCACAACAATTTCAAAACTACAACTAAAAGACAGAATGGACATCATCCAGAACCACAGGAAAGCTGACTGAATAGAAATTCTACAACTAGAAGGAAAGAGAGGGGCTTACAGAGAGCTGCAAAAAGCTGAGGTACAGAGACGCACGCATGGAGAGAGGAGGTGCCGGATTGCCTGGATGGCTGCTTCTGGCAGGAGGGAGATGGGAGACTCCTAAATGCACTGAACCCATTATCCTATGGCACTGAACCCCAGGTCTGGCCGAGACTCATAGTGGGGGAGTTTGGACTGTGAAAAGGGAGAAATGCACTGAAATTTAGGGGAGTCACAAAAGGGCAGAAGTCTGCTGGTGTACACAGCACTGCGCTCAGAAGACCGACTGCTGATTGTGCTGCTGGCTTTCACTAGTGGGCGGGAGACAGAGCCTCCCAACTGCACCACTTCTAACTCCACTAAACCCCAGTTTCAGGTGAGACCCTGGAGACCCCGATTCGTATGGGTCCCAGAACACAGGGGAGCCGGAAAGGCAGTGGTCTAGAGGCACCACGTGTGTGCACAGGGACCGCTCCAGCGATTACCCAGAGACACATGAGACCCAGGGGCCATGTAGGGTGAGACTGATTAGAAGGCAAGGCAGTCCATTAATCCCTGAGATTCCACCCCTCCCAAGCGAAACAGAGAAGCTTTTGCAGTTTTGCAAGTCTTGTATGATAAGGCTGAATCCAACACACAAGTTCTCCTGGCATAGTGAAAATGCAGAGACAAAGGAACAGATCACAAACAAAAGAAATAGAGGAAAACAAACGACTGGATATAGAGTTCAAAACCATGGTTTTAAAGTTTTTCAAGAATTTCCTAGAAAAGATGGATAAATTTAGCGAGACCCAAGAGGAGATGAGAAAGGGTCCAACTAGAGATGAAAAAAGAACAACTAGAAATTAAACGTACACTGACTGAAATAAAAAATATTATACAGAGACCTAACAGCAGACTAGAGGAAGGCAAGAATCAAGTCAAAGATTTGAAATACAAAGCAAGAAGAGAAAAGAATCCAAAAATGTGAAGATAATGTAAGGAGCCTCTGGCACATCGACCTCAGAATTGTGGCGGTGCCAGAAGAGAGAGAGCAAAATACTGAAAACTTATTTGATGAAATAATGACTGAAAACTTCCCCCACCTGATGAAAGAAATAGACTTACAAGTCCAGGAAGCACATAGAACCCCAAATAAAAAAATCCAAAGAGGACCACACCAAGACACATCATAATTAAAATACAAAGAGCAGAATACAAAGAGAATATTGAAAGCAGCAAGAGAAAAACAGTTAATTACCTACAAGGGAGCACCCATATGATTGTCAGTTGATTTCTCAGCAGAAATGATGCAGGCCAGATGGGAGTGGCAAAAATATTCAAAGTGATGAATAGCAAGAACATATAACCAAGATTACACTACCCAGCAAAGCTAGCATTGAGAATTGAAGGGCAGATAAAGAGCTTCACAGAGAAGAAAAAGCTAAAGGAGTTCATCAGCACCAAACCAGTATTATATGAAAGGCTGAAAGGTACTCTTTAAGAAGAGGAAGAAGAAAAAGGTAAAAGCCAAAAAATTATGAACAACAAATACATATCTATCAACAAGTGAATCTAAAAATTAAGTGAATTAAAAATTTGATCAACAGAATAAACTGGTGAATATAATAAAATCAGGAGCACAAAAAGGGAATGGACTGATAATTCTCAGGGGGAAAAGGGTGAGGGGGGTGCAGGGAGAGACTGGACAGAAATCATACCCCAATGGATGAGGTCAATGCAAGGGGTTGAAAGAGTACGGGGAGGGGTGGGAGCCGGGTGGAGGGGAGACATGGAGGAAAAAAAAAGAGAGAAACAAATGTAATAATATGAATAAAGATTTAATTTAAATAAATAAAATTTAAAAAAATAAAAACTCATGAGGAAAATCTATGAATTATGACTGTTATGCATGTGAATATTATTAAAATAAAGTATTCCATTGAAAACTACCACTAATATATATTTTTAAAGGAATATGAATTGCCAGTAATCAATTGCATATTTTTATATGAGATTTTAAGAAGCTATAGCTTATTAGAATAAACAAACAAAAAAGATGCATCTGTGAGTTCTCATAATGGATCTATTTCCTCTTCTGTGTTATTTTTGTTTGTGTTTTTGCTTTGGTCCCAGGAAGGACTTAATAATTATCTTAACTTCAATTTTAAAGCACATTGTACCCAACATGGTTGATGTGTGCTTTCAGCCTTGGATCAGTGGTGTTAGTTAATGAAAAGTTCCAAACTTGGATATTTTAAACATGTTTATGACAAATGATAAATGGAAAACAAATAGGCTTAGTGAACTTACTAGTCCTCTTTTTTTGGTGTTATTGGTAAAAGTGGCACAGTCTTGTACCTAATGCTACTTGTCATCTTTTAATTCTGATTTACTCTATTTTCAGGGTTGGTTCATTTGTTTGTTTGTTTTAGGAAAGAAACACAAAACAACTTGAGTTTTTATTTGGTGGGTGGAGGGGAGACATTGGTGAAGGCTTAAATTATAATTGTTTATTATTGAAAGGGAAGTATCCTGTCTTCCAATGTTATTTTTTAACATCTTTATATTTGTCATTAACAAAATCTTTTGTTGTTTAGTGAAGTTGTTTGTTTAATAGAGGTGTGTAATAACCTTTGTTCAATTAATTAAACTTTTCCAAATAAAATGTGAGGGATTAGACAAAAAAAAAGGCACAAAACCCTTCTTAAACGTAACAGTACTGATATGGTGATTGCAGGTGTCGGGGAGAGGTAAGGAGGGGTAGGTAGAAGAAGGTAGGGGTGAGGGCAGGGTAAAGATGTGATTGATAGTGCTCTTTTCACCATAACCTTTAACTAGTTAGCATCATTGTGTTGGAAATGACCTTAGACATCATATAATCCAAAGTTTCCCTTTTGTTTTTAGATTTATCTTTGTACGTACATACATACATTACAAGATATTTAAAAACTGGATCTAATTATTTTTGCATGCTATCCTTTAAACTTTTAAGAACAAGAGTCCCTCTGGAATAGCATATTTTAAAACATTTTTATTGCAATTTTTTTCAAACTGCTTTATGCTAAAATAAGTGTTGCATTTCCCCATTAATGTGGAGGAATTTTATCTTTTCTACCCCTAAAAGTTAGGAATCATGTATGTAAATTTTCTTTTTTTACATATTAAACTGTTTGAGAAAATATCACAGTAAGAATCCTAAGATACCAGTGAAGCTTTCAAATTAGTCAGAATGAGCCTGGGTGATTTCCCCGCTTCCTTGTTAAGGTCTTCTATTTCAAAAGTCAGTTAGAAATGTTCATAGAGGTGCTGGTCATAGTAACCAAAATCTTGAAACAACTCACTGTAATGGATAAATAAATGGTGGTGTAGTCCAACACTGGAATAATGGTACAAAAGTGAGAAGTATTTATTTTAGGACAAATGAAAATTGCAATAACAATATGGATTAATCTCAGAAACACAATGTTGAGTGAAAGATGCCAGATATTAGATGTATATAGTGTATAGTTGTATTTATATAAAATTCTGAGGTGGGCAGTGTTAGTCTAAGCTGTTAGGAGTTGGGATCTTGTCCCCTCGGGAGAGAGAAGTGTCTGTGTTCTGATATGTGATTTTGTGATTTGATTTTCATTACATATGTATTTATTTTATACAGATTAATAGAGTTTGTGCACTTTTTTGTATGTACATTATATTTAAATGAAAACAGTATCATTGAAAAGTCAAGCGCTTCTGTTGAATGAAAAATAATGTGTTACTATGTTTATTAGTTGGAGATGAAGGACCAAGAGCCAGGAAGAACAGGCAGGAGTCATTTCCAACGCTGGAGACTGTGTTCACAAAACTTCAGCTTCTTTCCTATTTTGATCAACATCAAGTGACATCTCAGGTAACCATATAAACCTGTTCATTATACATTTGGGATATTCATATTTCCTTAAAAGTCTCCTATGTAGTATAAGTTTTTGACCTTTTTTGGTTTTATAAATATGCTTTTAAAACATATTTAGAAGCATCTCAAACTATTGAGTATTCAGTTTTAAGGGTTAGGTTGCCTTCCTCAGAAGAATTAGTTTGTATTTTGAAAATATTTTTACCATATGGTAATAATCAACATTATATAAAATATCTCTAATGTAATGCTTATATTTTTACACTATGGTCCTACATTGCTATTAATAAGGGCGAAATCTGTTCATGATAAATAAAGTACAGTTGAGAAGAAATCAATTCTGTTTTATTTTACAAATCCATTGATATTCAAATAGGTATTATCTGGAAATTAATTAATACTTCTACTTGTCTACCATTAGAACATTTGGGTCTAGATCTTATGATGACTTGGCTTATAGTTGCAGTAAGGAAGTCAATTTGTACATGGTTTAGATTTCTATAGAAATAGATTTTAAATGTCTTTTGGTAGAATCACATATAAATTTAAATTTCTTAGTAAATAAAAATTATTTGGATATTGGACTTATCATTATTTGCACCTTTTTTGTACAGATCTCTAACAATGTGCTGGAGCAGATCACAAGCTTTGCATCCGGGACTTCTTATCACCTCCCTCTAGCTCACCATATTCAGCTCATCTTTGACCTCATGGAGCCAGCACTGAATATCAATGGACTAATAGACTTCTCAATACAGGTGCCACAGAGATCCTGCTTCTCTCATTTTAGGACTAGTGGTTCTCAACCTTCCTAATGCCGTGACCCTTTAAGACAGCTCCTCATGTGGTGGTGACCCCCAACCATAAAATTATTTCTGTTGCTACTTCATCACTGTAATTTTGCTACTGTTATGAACTGTAATGTAAATATCTGATATGCAGGATGTATTTTCATTGTTACAAATTGAACATAATTAAAGCATAGGGATTAATCACAAAAACAATACGTAATTATATATTGTGAAATATTTATTTCTAATTACAAATAAATGAAATTTTGTCTTGAATCGTGCAAATGTACCAGGCATTGTATAATGAGCCACCCAGTGCATTTTTTAATAATTGACACATTCTGAATCAACAGTATTTAAATAGCTTTTTAATTGCAGCTGTGTTCATAGTTTTCAGTTAAATAATTATAATACTGTGCTAAAATACACTGAGTGGCCAGATTATTATGATCTCTGAATGCATAATAATCTGGCCATTCAGTGAGTGTGTGTGTGTGTGTGTGTGTGTGTGTGTATACATACACATACCATATTTTCCGGTGTAAAGATGACTTTCTAACCCAAGAAAATCTTCTCAAAAGTCAGGGGTCATTTTATACGCTGTGTGTCATCTTATAGAGTGGGTATATCCCAAACTCTATATTTTAACTGGAAAAGTTGGGGGTCATCTTATACGCCCAGTCGCCCTATACAACAGAAATACGTGTGTGTGTGTGTGTGTGTGTGTGTGTGTGTGTGTGTGTAATAGATGCCCGGGGCATGGATTCATGCATGGGTGGGGTCTGACCAGACTGGCCAGGGGGAGGGGAGATGGACAGTTGGCTGGCCTGCTTGCTGCTCAAACTCCTGGTTGAGGGGACAATTTGCATGTTGGCCTTTTATTATATAGGATATACACTGAGTGGCCGGATTATTATGCATTCAGAGATCATAATAATATGGCCACTCACTGTATATACTAGTAATAGTCATTAAAAAATGGGAATGTTTTGAGGTTATTTTTTTTGTCTTTTATTTTCTTTGAGAAAGATGAAAGATTGTTTGCTGTTTATAATAGAGTATTTTGAGGTTAAGAGCAAAAAAATAGAACCTTATAATTTGATTTGCCCTTATAATTTGATTTCTTATCTTATGTTGTTAGTAAATAGAAATGAAAGTTGGTTTCTATTGCTTATTCTCCTAATAATCTCTGTTTTATTAAAAAGAAGGGAAAAAGAAGAAAAAAAGTGAGAGGTGGGATGTTCTCTGAAATTATTCAGTCTAGAGCAGCGGTTCTCAACCTGTGGGTTGCAACCCCTTTGGGGGTCGAACAACCCTTTCACAGGTCGCCTAAGACTATGGGAAAACACCTATTTCCCATGGTCTTAGGAACCAACACACTGCTCCTTCGTGTAGCAAAATGTAGCAGTGTAGTTTATTTAATAAACTACATATAGCATGTTGCCCATGCTACACCACGATTCAAGACAAAATTTCATTTATTTGTAATTAGAAATAAATATTTCACAATATATAATTACATATTGTTTTTGTGATTAATCCCTATGCTTTAATTATGTTCAATTTGTGACAATGAAAATACATCCTGCATATCAGATATTTACATTACAGTTCATAACAGTAGCAAAATTACAGTGATGAAGTAGCAACAGAAATAATTTTATGGTTGGGGGTCACCACCACATGAGGAGCTGTCTTAAAAGGTCTCGGCATTAGGAAGGTTGAGAACCACTAGTCTAGAGCTTTAGTTTTTGGCTGCCATAAAGTGTTGGTAGCTATTTTAGTATTGGATACTTTCTGACTGCATGTACCATGCTGTCTACATAAAAGAAAATCTCCATAATTTGGTAAAGGATAAAAAATGAAAATCATTGTAATTCACTGGTGTGTTTTTTGAGACAGGCTATGTATATGTATATGGCCCTGAGGCAGAATAAGGGGCCAGATAAAGTATTAGTAGAATGACTCAATTCATGCATGGTTTTTAAAAATAAATGCTTTCCTACTTGCTTTGGCAGCTACATTTTTATCCAATCTTTTCTGTTGTTGTAGTTACTAAATGAACTGAGTGTTGTGGAAGCCGAACTGCTCCTGAAATCCTCCAGCCTGGCAGGCAGCTACACTACGGGTCTCTGTGTCTGCATCGTGGCTGTTCTCAGGCGCTACCACAGCTGTCTGATCCTAAACCCTGAGCAAACAGCACAGGTGTTTGAAGGGTTGGTATATTAAGTATTATTACTGTTTCACATCCTATCCTATCTAATAAAAGAGTGATATGCAAATTGACCATACCTCCTCTACACCCACAAGCCATGCCCACCAGACAATTAGAGGAGCAAGTATGCAAATTAACACAACCAATATGGCTGCAGCCACAGAGCAAACAGGAGGCTTGGGTTTCTGCTGCAATGGAGGAAGCCAAGCTTCCTGCACACCCTGGCTGGCCCCGGCCTCTGCTCAAGGCTATAAAGTTTCAATTATAGAAGATAAATAAATCCCAGATACCAGGGCCTCCACTTGGGTTGAAGTGGGCCATGGTCAGCCTGTAAACCACCACAGGCCCCTTACCCAGGCCACCCATGCTCCAAGGGAACCCCCACCCTGATCCGGGACACCCTTCAGGGCAAACCAGCTGGTGCGCACCCGTAAAGCAGGCCTCTATTCTATCTAATAAAAGAGTAATATGCAAATTGACTGTCACTCCAACACACAAGATGACTGCCCCCATGTGGACACAAGATGGCTGCCACAAGATGCCAGCAGGGGAGGGCACTTAGGAGGGATCAGGCAAACATGGGAGGGCAGTTGAAGGGATCAGACCAGCAAGGGAGGGCAGTTGGGGGTGATCAAGCCTGGAGGGGAGGGCAGTTAGGGGTAACCAGGCTGGCAGAAGAGGGAAGTTGGGAATGACTGGTCCTGCCAGGAAGGGCAGTTGGAGGGGACCCAAGGCTGCAGGGGAGAACAGTTGGGAAGGGACAGGCCTGCAGGGGAGGGCAATTAGGGGCAAACAGGCTAGCAGGGAAGCAGTTAGGCATCAATCAGGCCTGCAAGAGAGAACAGTTGGGTGGGGTGATCAGGCTGGCAGGCAGAAGGGGTTAGGGGCAATCAGGAAGGCTGGCAGGCAAGCAATTGGGAGCCATTAGTTCTGGATTGTGAGAGGGTTGTCCGATTGCCCTTTTAGGCCTGATCCTACTGGGCAGTCAGACATCCCTTGAGAGGTCCCAGATTGAGAGGGTGCAGACTGGGCTGAGGGACAACTGTCCCCCCCACCTCCGGCTCCCTCACAAATTTTATGCACCAGGCCTTTAGTAATGTATAATTGTGATGAAAATATTATAGTAGTTTTAAGAGAAAAAGAGTATTGATATTTCTTTCTTTTTTTTTATTTAATAAATCTTTATTGTTCAGACAATTACAATCACTCCTCTTTTTTCCCCCCAAAGCTTCCCTCCATCTTGTTCTCACCCCTCCCTCTGCTCTTACCATCCCCTCCCCCTTGTCCTCATCCATAGGTATATGATTTTTGTCCAGTCTTTCTCTGCACCCCTCTCACCCCTTTCCCCTTGAGAATTGTTTGTGAACTCCCTTTCTATGCCCCTGATTCTATTATATTCACCAGTTTATTCTGTTCATCAGAATTTTTAATACACTTGATTTTTAGATTCACTTGTTGATAGATATGTATTTGTTGTTCATAATTTTTATCTTCACCTTTTTCTTCTTTTTCCTCTCTTTAAAAAGTACTTTCAGCATTTCATATAATACTGGTTTGGTGTTGATGAACTCCTTTAGTTTTTTCTTATCTGTGAAGCTCTTTATCTGCCCTTCAATTCTGAATGATAGCTTTGCTGGGTAGAGTAATCTTTGTTGTATGTTCTTGCTATTCATCACTTTGAATATTTCTTGCCATTCCCGTCTGGCCTGCATCGTTTCTTTTAGAAATCAGATGACACTCATATGGATGCTCCCTTATAGGTAATGAACTGTTTTTCTCTTGCTGCTTTTAATATTCTCTCTTTGCCTTTTGCTCTTGGTATTTATTTTAATTATGATGTATCTTGGTGTAGTCCTCTTTGGATTCCTTTTATATAGGGTTCTGTGCACTTTCTGGACTTGTAAGTCTATTTCTTTTACCAGGTGGGGGAAATTTTCAGTCATTATTTCTTCAAATAGGTTTTCAGTATCTTGCTCTCTCTCTTCTTCTGGCATGCCCATAATTCTGAGGTTGGTGCTCTTGAAGTTGTCCCAAAGGCTCCTTATACTATCTGCACATTTTTGGATTCTTTTGTCTTTTTGCTTTTCCAGTTGAGTGTTTTCTGCTTCTTTGTATTTCAAATCTTTGACTTGATTCTTGTGTTCCTCTAATCTACTGTTAGGTCTCTGTATAATATTTGTATTTCAGTCAGTGTATGTTTAATTTCTAGTTGGTCCTTTTTCATCTCCTCTTGAATCTTGCTAAATTTATCCATCTTTTCTAGGAAATTCTTGATAAACCTTATAATTGTGGTTTTGAACTTTATACCCAGTTGTTTGTTTTCCTCCATTTCTTTAGTTTTTTATCTGTTCCTTTGTCTCCACATTTTTGCTGCTTCCCTGAGTTGGTAGAGTAGCTTTGTGTGCTAGGTGTCCTATGTCACCCAGTAGCTCCACTTCCCCAGTTACCTGAGGTGGACTCTATTGGTGCACCCCTTTGTGGATTGTGTGTACAGCCTTGTTGTAATTAAGTCTTGATTGTTATTGGTATCACTGGGGGGAATTGACCACCAAGCCAATTGCTTGTAAGGATTAGCTGTGTCTGCGCCAGGAGAACTTCTGTGCTAGAGTGAGTCTTATGATACAAGACTTGCACAATTGCAAAAGCCTCTGTGTTTAGCTTGGATAGGGCGTAGTCTCAGGACTGAGCAGACAGCCTTGGCTTCCCGTCAGCCCTGCCCTATGGGGTCCCAGGTCTCAGTGTCCCTCGGTAATCGCTGCAGCCCTCTCTGCACACTTGCTCTCATGTGCTTCCAGACCTCTGCCTTCAGGCTCCCCTGAGTTTCCTTTTGCTCCAGGGACCCGTATGAGTCTGGGTCCCCAGGGTCTTGCCCAAAATTGGGGTTCTTTGCAGTCAGAAGTGGATTTCAATGCAGTTGGGTGGTTCTGTCTTCCTCCCACTAGAGAAAGCCAGCGGCATAATCAGCAGTCAGCTATCTGTGTGTACACTCGCATGTCTCCAGACCTCTGCCTTTTGCAGCTCCCCTAAGTTTCCATGACTCCTCCCTTCTCACAACAGTCCAGACTCCCCCCATATGATCTCGCCCGGAACTGGGGTTCAGTGCTGTTGGGATTTTCTGTCTCCCTCCTGCTAGAGAAAGCCAGCCAGACACTCTGCCACTTGTTTTCTCCATGCTCATGTCTTTGTACCTCAGCTTTTTGCAGCTCTTCTGCGTCTCTGTCAGCCCTTCTCTTTCCTCCTAGTTGTAGAATTTCCACTCAGCCAACTTTTCTATGCATCTGGATGATGTCTGTTCTGTCTTTTAGCTGTGGTTTTGAAATTGTTTTGCAATGCAGCTCTTTAGATGTTCACCTATGCTGCCATGTTGGTTTCTCCCCCTGATATTTATTTCAATAAAGAAATATAACATAGTGAAAGAATACTTTTGTAAGAAAACATGCAACTAAGAAGAATTATAAGCATGAAAAAGTATTTTCTTTTTAAAAAATGTGTGATTCCTTTCTTCCTTTCTCTTTACCATCCTGCCTTACTTTCTTCCCCCTCATTTCTATGAATACAAACCCGTCATTTATAGCACTCTGTCATCTGCCCTATCCAACATCATGGGTAATTATGAATGGCACACATGTGACAACTTTTTTGTTTGTGTAATTTCAGTTTATATATGGAGAATCCAACACAAAATAAGTTTTTAATGCATTATCATTTTAGAGATTTACTTCTTTAACTTTATTATTTTAAATAAACTAAACCTATTTTTTGATAAAATAATCAAAACAGTCACTTCCTTGATTCTTAGTCTTTTTGGTTTTTGTGAATTGTAGTCTGTGGTTTTCTCTACTACTAGTAGTAGGTTAATAATTACCTAATACCATCTCTATTAGAGGCTGAAGTTACAGGGACCTGGTGGAATAATTAGCTCTCAAAAAAACCCTCTACTGACCTATTTTTTCTCCACCAAAGACTCATTCCTTTCCCAGGCTTTATATAAAAAAAGTCAACCTGTTTTTCTTTATCTTCCATTTTTCTCCTAAGTTCAAAAGAAACATGGGGGTCTTTGGTTCGATAGTACTCTTTGTTGTGGTCTAATACATGTAATCAATTTATACTCTATTCAAGAGTAACATCCATTTAACAGCAGCTCTCTCAAGGAAAAGGAAGTGCTGTCACATTAATTATGCATGAAGATTATAAGTGAAATCTGAAATATCCCAGATAGTGTCAAATATGAAAATATTAACATTTTAGCATTTAGGAGATATAGGACTGTTTAATATGGCCCTCAACTACCCTGTGAAGTTGGAAAATTAATATCACTTTACAAGTGAAGAAACTGAAACTCGGGCTTGTAAAAGGAAGCGCTTGAACAAGTGATATACTCAACATCACATAGCTAACTCTCCCAGGCTGCTGAAAGTCTTTTGAACTAGGAGCTCACTCATCCTGTTTAATCTATGCCATACTTTTTAAACTACATGAAACTCATTAGTTGGTCATTAAATGAATATAATAGAGTTTTGACAAGCACATATTTTATTTTTGTTTATTTTGAAATTGATTTAAGTATTATTTTGACATTTTATTTTATAAAATGTTCATAAAATCATATTTACTATTAACTTTATTATATTTTTACTTTATCATACATAGTAAGGGTATTTTACCCAAAACAATTATTTTGTTTTTCTTTACTTATACTAATGAATATACTGGATCTCAGTCTAATATGTTTTTCTTTCCTGTGGCAAGTGAAAAAAAAAATGAGGAAAACATTGACTATTATACTCCCAATAAATGTTTATTTACAAAATAATTCTTTGCTTTTTAGGTTATATTTGGAATTTTTTTGTTTATATAGTTAACTGTTGATTGAATCTGTTTTTCATAATTATGTGACTTTTTTGCTATAATTGACAGCTTTTTTCTGCTACCCACTGGCCCCATTTGCTGATGTCATTTCATAGAGTTTGGAATGCAATATTGCCATTTCCTCTTGTACTTTCCTGATTTCCACATGTGGTATTTGTGATTCCTTCTTGGCCTAAGTATTTTCTAGGGTCCCTCTGGCTTCACCCTGTTCCCTGAATAGTAGAGTGAACTGTGGCCTGAGAGTATGGAGAGATAAGCTCTCTTGTATCTGCTGTAAACTCATTCTTAGCCTATGAGCAGATTACTTTACTCTTCTGAGCATTAGAGCCCTCTTTGTAAAATGAGGAAGATGAGTCAGTTCATTTCTAAAGCCCATTTGAGCTTTAATAATGTGAGCCATCACACTATCATAGGTTGAATGCTATAACAGAATACAAGATGATGGTGGCATCAGACTCACAAAGAGGGGCTGGACCACTTTTTTATCTCTGTGTTGTATGAACTTTTGTGTTGTATAAACTGGGTGAAAGAGGCCATAGTTAAGATTTGGGGAAATAGCACAGATTACAGCAGCAATGGTACTCTGAACTGAAAGACTTCAGAGAATGTTACTAAGGGGGAAGGGAATTTGGTTCTTATATGAGATAAAGTAATGTAAAATTATTTCTAGTTTGGAGAAACAAGGGAAATTTGACCTCTAACTGTGAATTCACCAGGTTCATGTGAGCATCAGCTCATGGTTTAAAAATGGGATTTCCCGGATTTATTGATTAAGAATTGCTCCTTAAGAAAGAAGTAGATTTGGAGATCGTTGAAAATTCACTGAATTAGTGAATTTTTTTGCTGAGGAGAGATTCTCTACCTTAACATTCCTTTATGTTCTAGTCACAGCAACTTAATTGATGAATTCATTCATATATACTTCTGTATGGAGGAATTTCTATTTTTATTGTTGTTAATGCCATTTTTGAAGTTTTCTAAAAATATATCTAGTGTTTTAATATAATAAACTGACATTTTTCTCAATTATTTACTATTATAATGATTAGTATCAACAATCTAATACTTTTTTATACAAGTAATAAATGGACATATTCTCTAAAAGATTTAAACAGTAGCATATGTATTAGCAACATGTGTATCTCACTTCTCACATATTCTTTCTTCAGGCTGTGTAGTGTGGTAAAGCATGTTGTGAATCCGTCAGAGTGCTCTTCCCCTGAGAGATGCATCTTAGCCTACCTCTATGATCTCTATGTGTCATGTAGCCACCTCAGAAGTAAATTTGGAGACCTCTTCAGGTGGGTAGAAGAAAATCAAAATAATAGGAGTAGGGTTATATCTCTTATTTATTAGTGACTCAACCAATATTGTCATCCTTTTTAATAGTGAAAGTTATAATTATATATGCCAGAATTCATATTGAGTTACCTTTCATTGTATCTATAACCGTATTACAAAAGCATGTTTAACTATGATTTTGATTTTGAGATAAACTTGTGGGACAATATTTTATATTTTGCACTTGCTATTACCTCACTAGGAACACTGTTTCCCACTTTTGTGCGCACTCAGTTTCCCACTTCGTTTGTTTCTGTGCTTCTATTACCATCCTGTTTGAAACAGCATCCCTGACTCCCTTTCATTCTCTGCATCTTAGCACTTGCTACCCATACAGGTACACAGATGTTGGAAAATACATGCTTATTTAATGTTATTTCGAGGAAATGCAGATGATTAATTATAGGAGACAGTCATAACTCGCAAAATAAATTTAGAATCTAGGAGGAGGTAAGGAAAGCATGATCAGATACAGTTTTCTCTGCTCCTTATTTTGCACCCGTTTGTTTGCAAATCTTGTGAGCCAGCTTTTCCTTCCAGGTAAAGTACCTAGAATCTGACTATTTATTGCTCTGTCATGACCACATGGTCATCTCCTGGCTAGTTCATTGTGTAGTTCTTCTCACTGGTTTCCCCACTTGCCTCCTTGACTCTCTTGAGAATATTATCAACACATTCTATTAAAATCACCCTTTTAAAACAAAAACAATGAAGTTTTCCAATTGCTTCTCATATATTCAGAATAAGAACCTCTGAAGTTATTACCTAGCCTTTAGGACCTACTGGATCTGATTTTCTCTTCTGCCTTTTGCCCCTTGTTCCATTCTAACTATGTGCACCTCCTTCCTGGTCTTCAGACACTCTGAGCAACCATTTTGGGGCATTTGCACTTGCTATTACCTCTCGTGTATTTTCCCTACTTACTTGCATGCTCACATCCACAGTTCATTCACGGCTTTCCTCCCCACCACCCCATTTCATTTATTTATTTACAAATATATTTTTATTGATTTCAGAGAGAAAGGGAGGGGGAGAGAGAGAGAGAGAAATGATGAAAGAGAATCATTGATTGGCTGCCTCTTGCACACCTACCAACTGAGGATCGAGTTCACCAACCAGGATTGTACCCTTGACCAGAATTGAACCTAGGACCTTTCAGCCTGCATGCCAATGCTCTCTCCACTGAGCCAAACCAGCTAGGACCCAACCATCCCATTTTAAATAGCATCTTCCTCTGCCTACACTGTCATTCTTATACCTTAACTCTAACCCTGCCACATTCCATATTTATTTATCATCTCTCTCCTTCCTAGAATGTAAGCTTACCAACAGTAGAAACTTTTTCTGTTTTATTCACTGCTATTCCCCAGTACTCAGAAGAGTGTCTGGCACATAGGAAGCACCCAAAAATATCTGTTGGATAAAAGATATATATAAAAATATCATGAAACTTTTCATAGTATCAATAGAGAAAAATGTGAAAATACATCTTCATGAAATGAGTTAGGTTTCAAAATAATCCCTTATATAACAGGGATGCTGTTTGAGTGAATCTTACAAAACATCTTTCCACAGAAATTATGTAAGAGTAGTAATACCCTGTTTCTGCTGCTTTTTCACACAGAGTTGTCAGTTGACAGTTTTTAGAGAGCTTTCTCATACATGATTCACTCTATGCAACAGCCCTGTTTTTAATAGTGATCTTCCCAAGAAAGCTCCAAGAGCCCTAATGCTTCTGCCAGACAGTGTACATGAGTTCATTCCAGTCTTGTAACCTGGTACGTAGAGATTAGGAGACCAGCTTGCACTAAGGGCTGATTGGGATCAGCACAGGGGTGCCCCACAGCTGTGACACTGGCTGAGGTTCCTTGATTAAGAAGTAGCAGAGAACTGCAGCTGTCTCAGCAAACCTGGAAGTCAGATATTATTTGCATTTTTGGGATTAAGAAATATGGTCCAACAAAAGGTACATATGCAGACAGATATCTGTTAATATACTAATAAACCAGTTGTAATAACTGGATCTGAAACACCATTTATAAAATTGTGTAAGAGGAATATTTGGGAGACATATTCAAACTTAGCATTGATTGAGCTGCTGCTTGTGCCAAGCATAGTGCTGGGCTATTTCCATCAAGATCTTTACTCTGCTCAACCACCCCAGGAAGTAGAAATAATGTTTCCTATTATCAAATGATTATTCCTCATCCTAATTAATAAATAATGAAACTTAGATTTGAACATAAGTAATTTTGGCCTTGAGTTGCTTTCATAACTCTATCAGAGTCTATTGGATTTTTTGGTACAGGCTATTTCAGAAGGAAAATACCTAGGTTTTTCCTTAAATCCATATATACTTGTCAGAGAGAGTGGTAAGAATCTGAGAGTGACTGAGGTTGCACTAACTTCTTGGTAAAACATAGAAGCTCACCAGGAAAGAGTCTAATGCATGAAACAGGAAGCGTAGAAATGAAAAGTGATGAGACTTTCCCATGAGCCATAGAGTTCAGAAAAAGTGAGCATTCCTGGCTGAAGGTTGGAGGAATTCTTTTGTTTCTGGAAACAAGAATGAATAGCATGTTAGAATTAAGTGGGAAGCTGAATAAAATAGACAATGCTTCACTACTTGCAGAAGACTGTTTCCTCCAGCACTCAGTGAATTGGGAGATGGAGGAAACCAAGGATGTGGTGTTAGGGAGTGAATCAGCAAAGAGTAAAGTTTGATTTTTTTTTCATCCTTGTTGGAAAAAATGAAACAAATTAGGAAGTATTGCTAAGTGAGAATGAAAGAAAAGTTAAGTACAAAGTTGGCAAGAGTGATTAAGACAGAAACTGGAGATTTTAAAAGCCCTGAAGATTATATACCATCCATCATTTTGAGCAGGTCATAACTTGAGACAGTAAATGTGCATCCTTCAGTGACAACTGAGGAATTTTTACATAAGTTATCTGGAAAGATAGTGTAGATTACAATCACTGCCATTTAGTGGGTAGATTTAGTTCTCTGCAATGAAACAGTGCTTGCCAAGTATTATTGGCACTTAGATTTACCTGGAACAGCATTTTAAACATACAGATTCAGTAACCTACAGAGATCCAGGAGTCTTTATAGCTAACAGAGGTGATTCACCCAGAGGTGATTCTGTAGGAGGAGGTTTAAAGCCACGTTTTGGTAAACAACAAATTGAACAATCTCTGTTTTCTTAAAGCATTTGGCAGTGGCAACAGTTTAGGGTAAAGAGTGTTATTTATGTGCCTTTTCATTTTTAAAGAAATCAGTTCTGGCTACCATTTATGTAGGTGTATGACACTATCTGTAAAAAGCCATATGCTGCCAAAAAGTTAATCTAAAAGAAAAAGACTCTGGAGAAACCAAGATGGCGGCATAGCTGAATACCAAAACTGCTGCCTCGCACAACCATTTCAAAATTACAACTAAAAGACAGAACGGACACCATCCAGAACCACAGGAAAGCTGGCTGAGTGAAAATTCTACAACTAGAAGTTAAGAGAGGGATTCACAAAGACTCAGAGGAGCTGTAAAAAGCTGAGGTACGGAGACACGCTCGTGGGGAAGACTTGTGGAAAGGATGGGCAGCAGAGGGTCTGGCTGGCTTTCTCTACTGGGAGGGAGACAGAAAATCCCAAGTGCACTGAACCCCACTTTTGACTGCACTGAACCCCAGTTCCAGGCGAGACTCATATGGGGAGTCTGGACTGTTGTGAAAAGGAAGGAGTGCAGGGAAACTTAGGGAAGCCACGAAAGATAGAGGCCTGGAGGCGCGCGAAAGTGCACACACACAGTGCTGACTGCTGATTGTTCCCTTGGCTTTCTCTAGAGGGAGAAAATCAGAACCTCTAAACAACACTGAAATCAAGGTCTGACTGCATTGAACCCCAGTTTCGGGTGAGACCCTGGGGTCCCTAGAGTGCATGGAAACTCAGGGGAGCCAGAAAGGCAGAGGTCTGGAGGTTCATGTGCCCGTGAAGGTCAGAGATCTGGAAGCAAGTGCCCGTGCACACACAGAGGGCTACAGCAATTATCCAGAGGCACTGAGACTCAGGGGCTGCTGTGTAGGACAGGGCTGATGAGAAGCCAAAGCTATCTGCTCAGCTCTGAGACTCCACCACATCCATGTCCAGAACAGAGGCTATTGCAATCTTGCAAGTCTTAAGACTGAGTCCAGCACAGAAGTTCTCCAGGCACAGACACAGCCAATCCTCACAACCAATTGGCTTGGAGGTCAATTCCCCTCAGTGATACCAACAACAATCAAGAATTAACTACAAGACTGTATACACAGTCCACAAAGGGGTGCATCAAGAGAGTCCACTTCATGTAACTGGGGAGGCAGAACTACTGAGCCATATAGGATACCTAGCACACAAAACTACTTTACCAACTCAGGGAAGCAGCGAAATATGCAGAGACAAAAGAACAGATCACAAATAAAAGAAATGGAGGAAAACAAATGACTGGATATAGAGTTTAAAACCACAATTATAAGTTTTTTTTTAAGAATTTCCTAGAAAAGATGGATAAACTTAGCAAGATTCAAGAGGAGATGAAAAAGGACCAAATAGAAATTAAACATACACTGACTGAAATAAAAAATATTAACAGCAGACTAGAGAAAGGCAAGAATCAAGTCAAAAATTTGAAATACAAAGAAGCAGAAAATACTCAACTGGAAAAGCAAAAAGACAAAAGAATCCAAAAATGTGCAGATAGTATAAGGAGCCTTGGGACAATCTCAAGCGCACCAACCTCAGAAGTATGAGTGTGCCAGAAGAAGAGAGAGAGCAAGATACAGAAAACCTATTTGAAGAAATAATGACTGAAAACTTCCCCCACCTGGTGAAAGAAATAGACTTACAAGTCCAGGAAGCACACAGAATCCCAAACAAAAGGAATCCAAAGAGGACCACACCAAGACACATCATAATTAAAATACCAAGAACAAAAGACAAAGAGAGAATATTAAAAGCAGCAAGAGAAAAATAGTTACCTACAAGGGAGCATCCATACGAGTATCATCTGATTTCTCAACAGAAACTATGCAGGCCAGACGGGAGTGGCAAAAAATATTCAAAGTGATGAATAGCAAAAACATACAACCAAGATTACTCTACCCAGCAAAGCTATCATTCAGAATTAAAGGTCAGATTAAGAGCTTCACAGATAAGAAAAAACTAAAGGAGTTCATCAGCACCAAACCAGTATTATATGAAATGCTGAAAGGTACTCTTTAAGAAGAGGAAGAAGAAAAAAATGGTAAAGGTAAAAATTATGTACAACAAATACGTATCTATCTCAACAAGTGAATTAAAAATCTGATGACCAGAATGAACTGGTGAATATAATAGAATTAGGGGCATAGAAAGGGAGTGGAATGATAATTCTCAGGGGGAAAGAGGTGAGATGGGGGGGTGTGGGGAAAGACTGGACAAAAATCATACACTTATGGACAATGGTAGGGAGCTAAGGGCAGATTATGGGGTGGAAGCAAGGTGGAGGGGAGCTATGGGGGGGTGAAGCGAAACAATTGTAATAATTAGAACAATAAAGATTTATTTTAAAAAATTAAAAAAAGAAGACTCTGCTGCATAAGAGAGCTCTAGAATAGAAGTGGATGCTGCTTATGAACTCATGTTTACAGCAATAGGAAGGAACAGTTACGTATACATGAAATCAGACTGTCAGCTGCATCTGCAGAACCAGATTGGATCAGATACTTTCTAATTCCCTTTGTACTTCTAATATTCTATGTCATATTCAGATATAACTCATTTAAACATACTCTGTTTTTATGATAGGCCAGCCTCTTAAAAATCTCTTAATCCTGTTATAATACAGAACATGATAAACTTTTAGAAATTATAATTTATTCACTCTTATTTAATTTGTGTATCATCCATTTCCCCCTACTTGAATGCAAGCTCCTGAAGGGCAAGGATGAGTTTCTCTTTCACAGCTGGACCAGGGGCCACTGGACCTCCGCTGGATACCTAGAGGAAGTTTTGTAGGATATGTAATTTTGACTAAACTCTGAATTATTCTTGATGTGTAATCTAACCTATTTTTATTCTTAAGTAATACACTTTGTAACTACTGTTCAGAGACAGTTGTTAAAAGCCTTAGTAAATTCTTTTATTTTTGAAACATATAAAATGTAGAAAAAATTGAGAAAATGATTAAGATTAATAACCAAATTCTTATTCTTGTTTTGTTCTTCACAACCCATTTCAGCAACTATTTATTGACCAACGAATACATTCCAGGCACTGTGCTTAGTGCCGATTACTAAGAAATTGGAATAAAGAACTCAATGTGACTCTAAGAATACGTTACAGTTGCTACCATTTAATCTGTCCTTAAATTAACTAACTTTCTAGTTATTCTAGTTTTTTCCTTAACTCTTCTTCTTGTAACCTCAGTAGTGCCTGTTCAAAAGTTAAGCAGACCATATATAATAACGTGATACCTGCTAACTCTAACTTGCGATGGGATCCGGACTTCATGATGGATTTTATTGAGAATCCTTCAGCTTGTAGCATCAACTACTCTATGCTAGGCAAGATCCTCAGTGACAACGCAGCCAATCGCTACAGCTTCGTCTGCAATACACTCATGAATGTATGTATGGGCCATCAGGATGCTGGAAGGTGAGCTGAGTTACTCTGAAGTTTATGTTGCTTTGGTGCTACTTTGAAATTAACTTCCTTAGTAATTGCCTAGGCTGACAGTTGAATGTTGTTTTCTTTTTGTGTCTGTGTGGATATTATTTTATCTGCTCTGTACTATGATTTCCTTAACCAAAGAGACAAAAACATATACAAGAAAAAATACAAATAAAACTACAATAAAAATTGCCTATATTTTTAAAATACTGTATTTAGGCCTACCTGGATTACATCGTTTCTAAAAATAATTTTTATGTTTTTAAAAGTTCTTAATATAGGTCAGGTTTTTTTCACAGAGTAAAAAATACATAATTGACATCTGTAATGGTTATTGTTTGTTGTTTACCAGCATTAAAAACATAAAACATTTAAAGCCATTCACTTTTATCTTCTCCAGGTTCTACTAGGTTATTTGTCAAGTGGGTATTTATTATACCCTTGACTATAAGAAATGAATGACTTGTTTATGTAGTGAAATATGTGTTCTTAAGTATGTTACATGTAGTATTTCTTTTTTGTTACTTTCTACTGTGTATGTTCTTTTTCTTCTTCCTAGGATTAATGACATAGCCAATTTCTCTTCTGAGCTGACAGCATGCTGCACTGTTCTTAGTTCAGAGTGGCTGGGAGTTCTGAAGGCTCTCTGCTGTTCTTCCAATCACGTGTGGGGGTTCAATGACGTACTTTGCACAGTAGATGTAAGTGTTCTTTTTCACTAAAAAATTCAACTGCAATTAAATATTTAGTTAGTGTGTAATTTTTTAAATTGACTCAACCCTTAACTGAAATGTAAAATATTTTTTCCTTTTCTCACTTTAAGCAGTACACCAGAGTGTAGTTGGTGCTGTGTTGCATGAGAATGTCGAGGCTCAGATTCATTGTGGCATCTAATCTTTCTTGGTGATTGTATCTGGAAGTGATGAAAATATGCCCATTATATATCACAAATTTCCTAGAATATCGTATGCGTGATATGTGAATTTCTTAAAAATCCATCTTGATTATTTTTGCCTATCACTTCTTGGTATGATCTTTTGTATGTTAATATATTGTACATATGGAACAATTTTATACATTTTTTAAAAAATGCCTCCCAGTTGAAGTTGAGCTTCCTAGTTCTGATATCTCAAGTCTGGGTTAGACAATCCTTACTCCATTCTGTATCTCCCTAAGATTTTAGACATGTCAAACTCGTACCTGTGGCCTGCTTTTCCAGACAGGAAAGACACATACTTTTATCTTTAACACTGCTCCTTAACCTTAGTTGTTTTTGTTATTCTTTACCTCTGGTTAGTTCATGCATCTGTAAAATTGGAATTAACAGTGGTATGAACCTCATGGTGTTGTGCTATTAAATGAGGTGATTTTTTGTAGATTGCTAACCACACTCCCTGGCATATGCTAAACTTAATACAAAGGCTGCTATTATAGATGGTTTTTTAAATTGTTATCATTATTTTCTGCTAAAATCTTGTGAAATCTGTAAAGGTAGAGGTTATATTATGAATAAATTAACTTTTCTTCCTCCTTTCTCTCTTTTTAAAATTTAAGAGTCAATTGTAAATTTTCAGAGTTGTTTTTAAAACAAATTTAATTATATTAAAGACTCATTACTTTATTATCCCTGAATAGAACCCCAAACCATTCCTGAGGCTTGTGTTTTAACTAGGGCATCCTCCTCGTTTTTCTTTGCTTATTAATGGCTACCCCTAAATGACAGATACTAGTGAACTTTGCAGAAATGTTGTATTTTTGTTACATCTTTTAGGGATTTCTTGATTTTTTTGTTTTGTTTTCTTTTTCAATCATTTATACTCAATATAAAGCCCAGTGTCTTCTTGCAGCGTTGGGATGTGGGTAAACCTCATTCGTTGTCTAATAAAGTAGAAATAGGCCTAGCAGGAAATACTCATGCTAAGTTTCATTCACTCATTTGGGGATCTGAAACCTCATTGGTGTTGCCTACTTTCTCTTAGATATTAATCTTAGCTGTTGCTGAAGTGGGTGTTAGGTATTAAAACGTGTCAATGTTTTTCTTGAAGGTGAGTGACCTTTCATTCCATGATTCACTAGCTACTTTCATTGCTATTCTGATAGCACGACAGTGTTTCTCCCTGGAGGACGTCGTGCAGCATGTGGCACTGCCCTCTCTCCTGGCGGCAGGTGAGGCAGCGTCCGGGGTGGCCTTGGGCATGTGATGCTGGTCTTGGTGGGATGGTGTCTAACTAGTGAAACCCAGTAAGGGTAGTATTCAGGGGCACACGTGTTGGCCTGTAGGTAAAGGTGGTAGAATTGAATATCTTGTTCTGCACAAAAGCACTATGACTCTCTGGATGTTGGTACCGGGTTCTGAGGCAACATGTACATTCAAGTTTCTCAAGAAGGTGTTGCTGGTGCCTTACGTTTTACCATAAGTAGCATGTTTTAAATTATTCCAGAAAGTTTAGCTTAATAGCAAGCCTGAAGATTTGTTCTTGAACATGTGGGGAAACTTGCTTTGGAAATCCTTCTTTCCCAGCTTGTGGAGATGCAGATGCTGAGCCCGGAGCCAGGATGACCTGCCGCCTCCTGCTCCATCTCTTCCGAGCCCCCGAGGCCTGCTTATTACCTCAAGCAGCTGGTAAGCTGCTAGCCTCAAACTTCTGATTATGTTTTCATTTGCAGCTACAGGTTCTCAAATGTCCATACTGTAATTTACTTCCTGACTTTGGGGGGCCTGCTTGGAGGTGATGAAGGGGTGTAGTGATGCCACTGAGAGGGCTGTCAACACCTTTCATTTATGCAATATCAGGATGTGTTGAGAAACTCAAATCCAGAGTTAATAAACAATAAAAATACTTTTGCTCTTAGGCCAGCCATGCTGGTGGGCAGCGTGGTCCTCTTAACATGCTATCCATGTTAGTGTGAACCACAGTATAGCAGCTTAGGGTATGATTCATTTATGTTTTTACTAAGGGAAAAAAATCTAGGGATGCTGGTGCAGTCTGTTCCTAAAGATCATTTCCATGTTAAGGTTTGTGTATGTGTGTGTGTGTGTGTGTGTGTGTGTGTGTGTGTATGAGTGTGGAGGAGTGGGGAGAGAGAAAGAGAAAGAGAGAGAGGCCATCAGCAATAGATGGATGAAAATCCTGTTTTTGATACATCTATCTCTCTAAGGAGCAAAGACATTATTATTTTAATAATAAAAAAGAAAATGTTAAGTTCAGGGTGCTGGCAGTGTTTCTTAGTGAATTCATGAAGCATCAATTAAAGCTAGCTAATGTCAAATAAGTGCTCACAGTCTAACACTGAAAAGCCCTACAACTGTAAATGGTTGCAAAACAGTGTTTATAATGGTGATGAGATGATGAAAGTCTTATTCTTGTTCTCATAGGCAAACCTTTCCCTGGAATAAGATCATCTTGTGATAGACACCTTTTAGCTGCTGCTCACAACAGCATCGAAGTGGGAGCAGTGTTTGCTGTTTTAAAAGCAATTATGATGCTTGGTAAGACTATCTTGGCACTAAACTTGGTTAATCACCATAAGTTTAATTCTATTTAATATTAATAGAAATGTTTTGTTGTTGTTGTTGTTTTTGTTGGCTTTCCCCACGTCCAAGTTCAGTTGTACTCCAAGAAGTCTGTATTTTACCTACAACACTGGTGGAATTTATTTATTTTATTTATTTAATTTTTTTTTTGGGGGGTGCAGTTTTAACTGCATGCTACCTCATTCTGATGTAATAGATCCTCAGACCTCTTGGCTTGTGTTGTCTTTATCTGTTGGTATAAGTCACACTTTGTAATGGACACAGAAAACTTGATGACCTAACCAAAGGTTTAAATCCCATGTTATATTCTAGGAGTAAATCACCAGAAAACCTGGATTTTAATCATAGTGTTTCTGCTTCAACTGTGACCCTGTACCATAGTTTTTTCATCAATCAGGTGATATTTGCATTGAGATTGATATTGCTGATAAATCAGTATTAGATATCATAATTCTTTTTTATATAATTTATAATGACCAAGATGTATTTTATATTTAATTAGTATACACATCCTCCTGGTGTACTAGCATTGTCTTTTCTATTCATTTATAGTGCAATGCCTTAAGACATTTTTATTCTGTAAATTAGGAGGATGATTGGGAAGGCTTGAATCATACTATCTCATTCCAACTTTGGGTACCCTCTTTTGGCCTTCACTAAACAAACATTATCTCTTATGTTCTGAAGGAGTCCCCTTTCATTAGAACATAAGTTACTCCATGGATAAAAATGGTCTTTGATGAGTCTTAAAGAACATGTTTGAGGATAAAGGCTATCCCTTTATACTTCTTCTTGGAAAGTATATTATTTGGTGATGACAAAGAAGGAAAACAGAGCTTTCATAAAACAGATGATTAAAAGTGCATCTAGCCCTAGCCAGCTTGGCTCAGTGGATAGAGCGTCGACCTGCATGCAGACTGAAGGGTCCCAGATTTGATTCTAGTCAAGGGCTTATGCCTAAGTTGCAGGTTTGATCCCTAGAAGGGGGCATGCAGGAGGAAGTCCATCAGTAATTCTCTCTCAATTATTGATGATTCTATCTCTCTCTCTTCCCTTCCTCTCTGAAATCAATAAAGAAATATATTATAAAATAAAGTACATTTAAAGATATCTACATGTACATACACACACATGCATACATATATACATACATGCAAATTATTAAATGTGCATCTAAAAATTAACAAACACCTATACACACATATAACATATATACATACATATGTATGTATACTCACATACATGATGCTCCTATTATGCCCAGGAATTTTTAAGAAAAAAGGAAAAGATAAAGTCACATGGATGCCTACAGCCTTTCTCTTAAGCTCAGGAGCTTGTGTATATAGCAACATTAAATTATCATCTCAATAATAAAATTTCTGTACTCTGATGATATTTGAAAGGAAAGATGGCTGGTTAGTTCCATTTAATAATAAAGGTAGAGACCATTGTTAACTGTATTTTGTTTATGTTAACAAATATAAACATAACCATGAAGTTAGGGATTCACCTTTTTACTGTGGTAGCTAATGTTCATCAGAGAAACTAAATAGAAGAGTTCCCATGAACTAATTTTGGAAATGTGAATGCATTAAGTAATAGGTATTTTAATGGCAGAAACCAAGATGAGTTCAATTTAGACATTGTCCCTTTGGTTTGAAGGACTGGTTTGATCCCAAGCAAAATTGGCCAACCTCTTTAAATATCCAAATAACCATAGCTTACTATCCATGTATAATCACCAATTCATTTTTTGACTACCTCTCCTTGACCTTTTTATTTTATTTTAAAGATATGTTTTAATTGATTTCATAGAGAGGAAGAGAGAGAGAGAGAGAGAGAGAGATATAAACAGCAATGATAAGAGAGAATTGCCAATTGGCTGCCTCCTGCCCTCTCCCTACTATGGTTCGAGCTCAAAACCCAGACATGGAGAGAGAATTCAAGATGGCAGCATAGGTAAACACCTACACTGCTGCCTCACACAACAATTTCAAAACTACAACTAAAAGACAGAAGGACATCATCCAGAACCACAGGAAAGCTGGCTGAGTGGAAGTTCTACAGCTAGAGGGAAGGAGAGGGGCTCATGGAGACCCAGAGGAGCTGCAAAAAGCTGAGGTACGGAGACGTGCGCGTGGAGAGAGCAGGTGCTGGAATGCCTGGCTGGTTTTCTCTGGCAGGAGGGAAATGGAGATTCTCAAAGGCATTGAACCCCTTATCTTACGACACTAAACCCCAGTTCCAGCCGAAACTCATACGGGGGGAGTTTGGACTGTGAAAAGGGAGAGGTACACGGAAATTTAGGGGAGTTACAAATGATCAGAGGTCTGGTGGCGCGCACGGCACTGCGCATAGGACAGATTGCTGATTGTGCTGCGGGCTTTCGAGAGTGGGCGGGAGACAGACCCTCCCAACTGTGCCACTTCTGACTCCACTAAGCCCCTGTTTCGGGTGAAACCCTGAAGACCTAGACTTGTGTGGTCCTGGAGCGCAGGGGAGCCGGAAAGGGAGCAGTCTAGAGGCACTGCGGGCGTGCACGCACAAGGACCGCTCCAGCGATTACCCAGTCACGTGAGACTCGGGCCGTGGAGGGCGGGGCCGACTGGAAGGCAAGGCGGTCCCTTAAGCCCTGAGACTCCACCCATCCCAAGCTCAACAGAGGCTTCCTCGGTTTTGCAAGTCTGGTATCATAAGGCTGAATCCAACACAGAAATTCTCACGGCATAGTGAAAATGCCGAGACAAGGGAAGGGATCACAAACAAAAGAAATGGAGGAAAAAAAATGACTGGATATAGAGTTCAAAACCACACTTATAAGGTTTTTCAAGAATATGCTAGAAAAGTTGGATAAAGTTAGCGAGAGCCAAGAGGAGATGAAAAAAAACCAACTAGAGATGCAAAAGATCCAACTGGAGATGGAAAAAGTCCAACTAGAGATGAAAAAGGACCAACTAGAAATTAAACATACACTGACTAAAATAAAAAATATTATACAGAGTCCTAATAGCAGACTAGAGGAAGGCAAGAATCAAGTCAAAAATTTGAAATATAAAGAAGCAGAAAACATTCAACTGGAAAAGCAAGAAGAGAAAAGAATCCACAAATGTGAAGATAATATAAGGAGCCTCTGGGACAGCTTCAAGTGTACCAACATCAGAATTGTGGGGGTGCCAGAAGAAGAGAGAGAGCAAGATACTGAAAACCCATTTAAAGAAATAATGACTGAAAACTTCCCACATCTGGCAAAAGAAATAGACTTACAAGTCCAAGAAGCACACAGAACCCCATATAAAAGGAATCCAAAGAGGACCACACCAAGACACATCATAATTAAAATATCAAGAGCAAAAGACAAGGAGAGAATATTAAAAGCAGCAAGAGAAAAACAGTTCATTACCTACAAGGGAGCACCCATACAACTGTCAGCTGATTTCTCAACAGAAACGATGCAGGCCAGATGGGAGTGGCAAGAAATATTCAACGTGATGAATAGCAAGAACCTACAACCAAGAATAATCTATCCAGCAAAGCTATCATTCAGAATTGAAGGGCAGATAAAGAGCTTCACAGAGAAGAAAAAGCTAAAGGAGTTCATCAACTCCAAACCAGTATTATATGAAATGCTGAAAGGTACTCTTTTAGAAGAGTAAGAAGAAAAAGGTAAAAGCCAAAAAATTATGAACAACAAATACATATCTATCAACAAGTGAATCTAAAAATTAAGTGAATTAAAAATTTGATCAACAGAATAAACTGGTGAATATAATAGAATCAGGAGCACAGAAAAGGAGTGGACTGATAATTCTCAGGGGGAAAGGGGTGAGAGGTGTACAAGGAGAGAATGGACAAAAATCATACACCTATGGATGAGGTCAATGGGAGGGAGGTAAGGGCAGAGGGAGGGGTGGGAGCTGGGTGGAAGGGTCCTATGGAAGGGAAAAAATAGAAACAAATGTAATAATCTGAATAATAAAGATTTAATTAAAAAAAAAAACAGGCATGCACCCTGATCGGGAATTGAACTGTGATCTCCTGGTTCATAGGTCAGCGCTTAAGCACTGATCCACTCCAGCTGGGCTCCTTGAGTGTTTTCATTGGCTTCAGTTCTTGGAGGAATCTATAGCTTCCCAAGTCAGGAATAGGCCTGTTGAATGTCAGCAGAGTGTGGAACCTGGCTGTCACTGAACACTATTCTAATGTTTTATTGTCTGTATGATTGTAGAAGGTTCTGGTACAACCTCCAGGTCATCCTAACATCTATACTGATTTGAGGAGCTCCTAGTCTGGGACTAGCAGATATGTTTGTTTCTTTGTTTTTGCAGAAGTTTTAACTTATCTATCTCACATGTTCTAACCAATGTTCTCTCAAGTCCTGTCCATCAGGACTGATGTTGAGTTAGAGAAACAGAACTGTTATATAGAATTTGGTTTTTAATGTCTATAGCAGTTTAACTTAAGGTGTAAAAATAGTTGTTTATATCACTAAAAAGCATGCTAAATTTTGATATACACAGAATCTAGTCTTTCTTTCAACTCCTAAAGAACTCTGTTGAATTAAATAAACTCCTATGGGTAAAGTGAAATTGCTAATATTTATCCATGTATTTTAATTAATTGATAATATATATGAAGATATTGATGAGTTAAAATTATTTTTATTCTTCCCTTTCAATGATTTTATAAGTAAATATTCAATAAACAATTCTTATTTTTTCCTCAGAGTCAAAACTTTTTCCTAGTTGACTTATAGGTTTTAAAAGACTTTTTGCACTGACCTTGGCTTGGTTTTGCTCTTAGGGCCTCCTGTAAAATCATTTGTTAGTTACAGGAAATTTTTTCTCTGAAGGCTTATGATCCTTGGGTAAATAGGTCAAAGTTTTGGGGCTCTGTTGTCATTTGGCAAGGTTTATTACCAAAATAATTTATTCTTTCAGCTTCAAAATATGACAGTTCTTTGTCTTTCATAGCTAGAGAAGATTTCTTATATCTAGATAGTCAATCTTTCTACTCAGTGTTTCCCCCAGAACTTTTTTTTTCTTCTAGTAAGAAAAACACTTACCTTAGCTTCCTTTTAGTTGAATATTATTAGAGATTGGTGAGAATGAAGTTTTTTTTTTTAAGTTGATGTTACAGAAAGGAAAGTGAAAGACATGGGTTATTCAATGAATGTCCTATTTTCCAGGGCTTCCTTAGTATGCATTGCCCTTTTCCATTCCCAGGGAAATAAATCTCTCTTGTCAAGAAGCTGATAGTAAGGTAGGCTAAGGCAAAACTTTTCTCTTGACCTATAGATAGAAAATAAGTCATTGTAAGAGAAGAAATGGAAAAGGGACATCTAGTAGGGTGAGTAACCCTTCTTTTCCTTGTCTGTAAGTCAAATGAATTTGAATACATAGATGCTTGAAATATTGGTGAAATCAGTGTTCTGTAATTATTAAGTGTCATTCAAAGTGGCCTTTCCAAGTTTAGTGAAAGCATTCATAATTCTATAAACAAAGTAAGGATTGAGTCTTGAACTTGCTTTTTTCCCTATCTGATGAAACTTCTCTGGGTTCTCACATTTATTCTTTTCTTCCATTTTCTTTGTTGCTGCACAGCTATGCAATGATACCATTCACATACTTTAAGTTCCTGAAAACTTGTCTCATTTACTTCTAAAGTAATTGGCAATATTTTGAATGTGTGTGATTTTGGTTTGTGATTCTATTATTTAGGAGATGCCAAAATTGGCAATAATAGTGTCAGCCCTCTAAAGAATGATGACTTCACCATGAGGGGTTTGCGGCGTGATGGGAATGCTGATGATATCTGGACTGCTTCACAAACTGCAAAATCATGTGGGAGAAGCATTTCCATAGAAACAGCCAACTTAAAAGAATATGCTAGATATGTACTGAGAACTATCTGTCAACAGGTATCCAGATTTAATTGGCCTTTAACTTTGAATATGTAACTTATTTTGGAAAGAGAATCTCACTATTGTATAAAATGTCTACATAGATGGTCCTTATTTTCCTGCTTTTTTTTACATAATTTTAAATTGCTGAAAAGTTGCAATAATAATAAAGAACTCTAGTATATCTTTATACAAATTCACTAACTTTTTACATTTTGCCACATTTGGTTTATAATTCTATTTGTGTGTGTCAGTATGGATGCGTATGTTTAATTTTTTTTTTTCCTGAGCCACTTGAGAGTAGTTGGCATTCATTATTCTTTTTTATCTTTGAATACTTTAGTGTTTGTTAACATAAACAAAATACAGGTAAAAAAAAAACAAAAAACGGGAAATTTAGCATTAGTACAGTAAATTTTTCCCACCCATAGACCACATTCCAATTTTGTCAGTTGTCCCAACTATATTGGATTTGTGTGAAGTTTCTTGTAAATTAGCTTCAGATTATGCATTGCTAGCTATACACTGCAGCAGTAATGCTGGGTTCTCATCGGAAGGCCCATGATGTCCATTTGCACCTCAATGGTGATGTTAACCTTATCAAGATGTCTCCATTATATGAATTCAAAATTTCTCTACTGCATAATTATTATTTTTCCTTGTAATTAATAAGCGTTTTTTTTGAGAAACACTTTAAAGCAATGCAAATATTCTCATCAAATTCTCTCACCTCCCATGTAGCACCCATTTTGATTCTTGTCCAAACCAGTCTTTACTGTAATGGGTGCAAGATGATGATTTTTCTCCAAACTCCTCTGTTCTCCAGTTACCAGTTTGCACTCTTCCCTAAGGAAAAGCCCACCCTTGCTTATATTCACTAATTTTCCATATGGATTATGATTTACTGTCCTTAGTTATGTTCGAGTTCAAATTGCTCAGACTTTTCCAGACTCTTTTTATGCTGGATCTCATGTTATTTTTTTATGTCTTTATCTTTTTTTTTTAAATTTCCTGGCTCCTTTTTACCTTCTCTGACCCAGATCTAGAATTACTCATTCCTCTATAGAACCTTGATTCTGTTTAGCACAGGATGGTATTTAGAAACCAAGATAAAGGCACTGTGTGTGCTCATTGTTTCTAGGCCCTTTTAGCAGACAGAGCTAAGGGAAAAAAAAATCTATATACATAAATCATTAGTTCATACTTATATCTTTAGTTATAAAAAGATATAACAAACCCCACAAAGTCCTTTGTGTTCCCCATTCCTCGTTAATATTGCCTTCTTTCCACTAAGAACCTCACTTCCAATAACATTAACCCTTTACTCATTTGCTTTATTCTATAGTATACCTGTAATAGTTTCATAATTGCTATACCCATACCATTATGAAAAACAAGTCTACTAAAAGGATTTGAAGATTTGTTTATAGTTCTTCCCTAAGGGTTTACTATATTATGTTAAGAAATCATTTGAACTTTCTCCCTCACTGTGGATATATTTCTTATTTGAAATAGAATTGATTTTTATATGTTTCTGTTTACATTCAGTGTAGGTCCACCCTCCTCTTCCACTCAGCTCTGTCTTTAGAATAGCATGCTTCCACAGGCCAACTGTACAAAAGGTTTACTGAGAGATATGCCCTCTCTCCCTTATCCCTGCTACCTTTTGTCTCATCCTGCCCTACGTGATTAGTTTCATTATCTTCTGCTTTAACTTTTCATATATTTAAAAAAATTTTCTTCTTTCTTATTAAAAGAATCAAGTCATACAATATATACTCTTTTTTACTTTCCAAATGTTGTCAGGGTCATGTTTTTATAAGGCATATTATAACCATGGTAAAAGTTAGCTAAATAGTTATATAGGTACTAGAGGCCTGGTGCACAAATTCATATACCAGTGGGGTCTGGCCAGCCTGCCCGGGCCATTCAGGTGGGGCCAGCTTGGGGAGGGGACGCAGAGGTTGGCCAGCCAGCCTCACCCTTGATCAGGATGGTGGGGGGCAATCAGAGGCAGGGCTGACCAGGAGGAGGGGCCATGGGTGGTTGGCTAGCTGGCCCTACCCCTATGATTGAATTCCCAATCGAACTCCTGGTACAGGGGATAATTTGCATATTAGCCTTACATTATATAGACTTACGAAGTTGTTGTGTTGTGCATTGATTCCCTACTATGAGGGCAATTGGAATTACCTAAGTAGTTAAAATTGTTTGTGATACCTTAAGACAGTGGTCAGCAAACTGCGGCTCGAGAGCTGTGGTTTGCCACTCTGTTGACTAATGAGTTTGCTGACCACTGCCTTAAGAAAATGACTGCTATCTGGTCCCATACCTTGATTGACTTAATTGATTTGCTGTAGGGCCCAGGCTTTGTTAACAAGGTCCTCGGGTGATTTTAATGGATAAACAGCATTTAATCTCTGGTGTAGTGGTTTAAGAAACAGGCTTCATTTTAAACAGATCTGGATGGGGCTCAGGAACAATTGACAAAGTCTTATCTCATTTAAAATAAGAATTTTCTTTGAAAAACTGATGAAGAAAAGGTGATAGCAGTTTAAATTAGTGGAAACTCTCCACAGGTTTATTAGCCATATGCATCAATAAACATGAATTTTTGTTATACTTCTTAACCCAGCAATTGCACTTTATGAAATTTATCCTGAGAAAACAATTGTACAGAGAATAGATGTTGCACAAACATTTATTTATAATACTAACATTGTAATATCAAACAGAAAAACAATTTTCTAAATGTTGTACTGTGTTCTATTCAGTAGAACATAGCATAATGCATTTCATAAAAAATGGCATTTTCCTTGCATATGGCAAGTTTAAAAAACTGATTGTAAAACAGTTGCAAGAACAAGAACCCATTTTCTAATTGAAACACATACAAATATTGTCCTTAGCTTTCTTTCCCTTTTTTTTGCATATTTGTTTTTAAATTTTCTTTTATCCAACGTTTCACTTTGTATTTTAAGAATTTAAAATACTTAGAATTTTAAAAAATAAACTTTTGCCACCATTTTGTGTGTGTAATTATTTTATTAATTGGAAGATTCCTATCTGTTTTATATTCCATTATGTGCCATGAACTTAGTACATATTGCGTAGTCATGTAGAAAGCCCATGCCTACCATTCTAACTGCTGTATGATTTTTAGGAATGGGTAGGAGAACATTGCTTAAAAGAACCTGAAAGACTGTGCACAGACAAAGAACTAATATTAGACCCTGTGCTTTCAAATATGCAAGCACAGAAACTACTGCAGCTCATCTGTTATCCTCATGGCATTAAAGAATGTACTGAGGGGGACAACCTGCAAAGGCAGCACATTAAACGCATTCTTCAGGTAAGTGAAAATAATTTAAGGATGATGTTTCACTGATTTGGCATATTCTTTGTAAATTAAAGAAAAATGACTAGCATTCTCACAGGCTCTCTTAGGCTTTTCTTATGCCTTAGGACACATCTTGCTAACAAATGTGCAAAATAAGTCAAGATAAAGCAGATGCTCACAGGCATGGTTTAAAAACCATGGTGGCTGGATTCTGAGAGGCTGTGTATGGTTCCCAGGGAAGGGGCTTGGTGCCTGGGCTACCCTCGCTGCTAGGTGCCCTGCCTCCATCACAGCTTACTACACAGCAAGCACAGCACTGTTTTCCCACTTTCCAACTTCATTCTGTTAACGAAAACAGGCTAATGTAGGTCTTTCCTAAAAGTGAAGTGCTTGCCTGCCCTGTATGGTTCAGGTGGTTGAGCGTTGTCTGTGCACTGAATGTTCAATTCCCAATCAGGGCACATGCCCAGGTTGCAGCTTGATCCCCTGTGGAGAGGGGAAGAGTGTGCATGAGGCAGCAGATTGGTGTTCTGCTCTTACAAAGTTGTTTTTCTCTCTCTTTAAAAATCAATAAAAATACTTAAAAAGAAAAAGTGAAATACTTAACACAGATTTTTTTTTAACTTTTATTTATTTTAAAGAGGAAGGAAAAGGAGGGAGAGAGAAATAGGAATAGCAATGATGAGAGAGAATCATTGATCAGCTGCTTCCTTCATGCCTCCTACTGGGGATCCAGCCCAAGACCCAGGCATGTGCTCTGACTGGGAATCAAACTCTGACCTCCTGGTTCATAGGTCGATGCTCAACTACTGAGCCACACTGGCTAGGCATTTAACATAAACTTTTGAAAAGCAGGGGTGCCTGTAGATACCTTTCTTGTGTGTGACTCTTCTGCTCTTTCTGGAAACAGGAAAACTCCCAGTAATTACTATGTTTTAAGACATGCATAATGTCTCTAATGTCTTATTATTTCCATTTTCCCCAGAATCTTGAGCAGTGGACACTGAGGCAGTCTTGGCTAGAACTTCAGTTAATGATTAAGCAGTGCTTGAAGGACCCAGTGAGTATATCTGAAGGGCATACATATGTATAAAATTGTATGAAAAGCAAAGCATGTTGACATTTGAGGATAAAGTAAAGTATGTGTGCTAGTTTTCTTGTGTCTGACCCTAGGGCTCTGGTTCAGTGGCTGAAATGAACAACTTACTGGACAATATTGCTAAGGCAACCATAGAGGTGTTCCAGCAGTCTGCTGACATGAGCATCAACTCTTCCAATTCCAGTACGGTTCTCTTCAACCCAAACGGGATCGGATGCACCGATGCAGGCAGCACAAGGCAGAATGGAATAAAGACATTTCTAAGGTATTTTTTTTTTGTAGCTTTATTACTAGTAGTCTCTTATTAATTTTTCACATGTAACAGTGTGTTTTATTTGCATAAAATAAATCAATATTTTTTCATAAAGCTGCAGGAATATGAAGCATAATCAGTATTTTTTCATAAAGCTGCAAGAATATGAAGAAAGTAATTATTTGTGTCAATTGTCAATAATAAGTTAAAGGGCAATAATACAGGCTGCATGATATCTTAATGTTCTAAATACTAGGTTAATCGGGCCCAGACTCCTTGGAACCACAGAAGACATTCAGGGTGCATTACTTTCTTTAGTGTTCACTGTTCTGTGGTATTCATTACATAGGAAACACTTTTTCTGCCTTCTTTAAAATTTAACATTTTTGCATAAATGATGATCATGAAAGGCATATTAGCTGTATTTCATCATTTTAATGTAAAGTATAACTGGTGAATTTTAAAACTTTAAAAACAGGCTATCAGTGTGCCTAAACACAACCAGAACATTTCATATCTTAACCAGGACAAAAAAAATGCTGGACAAAAGGACTGTTACTAATCAGAGAGCCACAATAATAGAAAAATGTGTTTATAGATTTTTTAAAAATATATTTTATTGATTTCTTACAGAGAGGAAGAGAGAGGGATAGAGAGTCGAAAACATCGATGAGAGAGAAACATCGATCAGCAGCCTCCTGCATGCCCCCCTGCACGTCCCCTACTGGAGACGTGCCCACAACCAGGATACATGCCCTTGACCAGAATCAAACCCGGGACCTTCCAGTCCGCAGGCCAACGCACTATCCACTGAGCCAAACCGGTTTCGGCTGTTTATAGATTTTTAAACAAATATTTAGTTATAGTATCCTCCCAGAATCGTGTCTTTTATTGCCCTCTATAAGCACGAGTAGAAAAGTGTGTGCAAATATCTGGTATTTGACAAGATATTTACTGTGCGATAGCATAGAAATGAAAAAGATGTTTCTGAATAATCAGTGTTTCTTGTGTATAAAATGTTTACAGGGGAATTTATGTTATAACTGTGAGAAAAAGGTGCCTCGTTGGTTATAACGCCTGTTTCTGATTTTAGCTCCTCTGAACGCAGGGGTGTGTGGCTGGTGGCCCCGCTCATCGCCAGGCTGCCGACCTCCGTGCAAGGAAGGGTACTGAAAGCTGCCGGGGAGGAGCTGGAGAAGGGACAGCACTTGGGTTCTTCTTCAAAAAAGGAAAGAGATAGACAAAAACAAAAAAGGTATGGCTGCAAGGTGTGTCTCTCTGTCAGATTTGAAAGAAAGAAATGTAACATTCTACAAACATACATGTTCACTGCCCTCCAACTCCACTGGGATTTTATTAAATTAAATTGAAAGTATTTTGTTAAGTGAGGTGCTTTTCCTAAGAAGTTCCAGGTTATACTGTTTATGCATTCTCAGTTCTGCCTATGTACCCTGATTCTCGTTGCACTAATGAAAATCCTGACTTCTTAGCCCCACTACGTCCTGAATCAGACCTGGATTGCCACCCGATCCCTGTTTTCTCTTTTAATCACTTTTATTTCTTTTTATTTTATTTCTTAGTGCTTCGTGTTTTAGTTCTGTCTTGTTGGATCCTAAGACGGTTACTAATATTTTTAGCATTTAAGGTTCTTGTTCTAGACTAGATATTAAAACTTACAAACCATGAATTTTAATGTTAATTTATTTTATGCCCTGAAAAGATTTCAAATAATTCTATTTGAAAACTGACTGTATTACGGAAGAGATCTAAAACCACACTCAAATGTGAAAACATGGTGAATTTGGCACCAAAGGATAAGGGGGAAATAATGATAATTTCTTCTATTTGATTGTGGGGGGATGGAGATGGGTGGAAGTGAAAGAGGGTGCAGGGGAGATAAATGCTGATGAGGGGGAGAAATAAAGGAAAAAAATAAAAACTTTGAAATATTATTTTCTTCTAATTAATAATATTTTGGTACTGGTCATTTGTTGAGCTCTTATAAATGCCAAACCCCTATGTAAAATTTATTTCATACATACCCAAACTCTTTAAATCCCAAAACAATCATGAACCAGGTGCTGATCTTAGCTCTACCATTATATACTTTTTACAGATAAAAAACAAACAAACAGATGCACTAAAAGGTTAAGTAAATTTCTTGGTAACACAGCTAAGGAGTTAGGAAGCTGGGGTTTATACCAGGTGGTCTGGTTTCAGAGCCTCATTCTTAACTGAAGAATATTTGGTAGAGACCTAACTTTGCTCAGATTTTTTTTGTTATCTGATTGTTTAAGTTTGCTAACATTAATTAACCAACCAGATGACTCAATTTAGTTCTCAAAGTTTGTTAGCTAATGGTGGATTGTATGTACATTACCCACCTACCACAGAGAGGTCAAGTGACTAGTACAAAGTTTCAAAATGGCCCTTCCCAAGTCAGTCTCTCTCAGTCTGCTGGTGTAAAATGAAGCAGATTGAAATATTTTGCCCTCAATCTTATTTGAAGAAATTTTTCTTTCCAGTGTAGCAATTAGTTTATCAGTATGACTAGTTAGTTGTTCTCTAATAATTGAATAAATTTTAATAGCACTTTACCTAATGTCTTTTTTTTTTAAATATTTTTATTTCACAGAGAAAGGGAGAGGGAGAGAGAGGTAGAAACATCAATGATGAGAGAATCGTTGATCAGCTGCCTCCTGCACACCCTCTACTGGAGATTGAGCCCGCAACCCAGGAATGTACCCTAACCAGGAATCCAACTGTGACCTCCTGGTTTGTAACTCTACCGTTGATGCTCTAGCTCTACCATTGAGCCACACCGGCTGGGCCCAAATGTCTTAAAACCCCTTGGAAGTCCAGGTTGTGGGGGTAGAGGGGCTGTGCTCCTCAGGTCATGAGCAAGCACTCTGGTATTTGGCAAGATATTTACTGTGCAATACTGGGTCCTTGAATCAGGTTCTGTCTCGGCTCTACCAGTAAATACTCCACTGTTTGTTCTCAAGAAATGTGCTGAAAAATAAAACAAGCACAGCAATCAAGGCTGGACCCTAAAATAAGAGTTTTTTTGTGAAGGGAAATGTACATTTTAAATTTTATTCTATGTATAAGGTTATATTCCTTCTGATGTGTATTATAAAATGCAACTTACTAATATAAAATACAAATTTTCTTCTTTCTTTTCCACCCTTACACACTCATTTGCAGGATAAATTATGCGAGTTTGGGGAATGCCTTCAATATTAAATTATTTAAAAGCATTTACTGTGGCTTTTAATATAACCAGTAGAGATATGACTTAACTCCTATTAACACTATTAGTAAAATAGTGAGTCAAAAACCTGAGGACAAGAAGTCAGTGTTGCAAAGAGGTAACCCATTCTTTCTAACTAGATCCGCTGTTATGATTTGCTTTGTAGTATGTCTCTTTTGAGCCAACAACCATTCCTCTCACTGGTTCTTACCTGCCTTAAGGGACAAGATGAACAACGAGAAGGCCTCCTAATGTCTCTCCAGAATCAAGTTAATCAGGTAAAGTAGAGTAGAGTATTAAGCCAGGCAAGTATTTTTCTAATGGCATTAATTTGTTTTCCTTTCAAATGCTGAGAGTAAACTAATAAGGACACACTGTGGTTGAATTAGATGTAGGTCAGCATAATCCATCCTCTATTCTCTTACCTGACATTCTAGTCACCACAAGATTAACAATTTTATATTAATATCCACAGACTATAAAAGTAATATTTGCATATTTCACATAACTTGGACAATGTCTGTTCCTCTTCTGATCCTGCCTCAGAGGAGGGGTCCTGGGGATGTCCCTGTTGCAGTTGGCATGGCAGGAAGATGAAATAGAGATATGAAACCTAAGTGGTCTTCCACCTATCAGTCAGGGTCTCCTCTTGAGCCCTGGAGGTGCAGAAACTCAATTTCATTTGACTGCCAGAGCCAGGATGATGCCAGTCAAGTACACAAGATACTCCTTTATAAATCAGAAGTCATTTTAGTTCATTGATAGAGAATATGGACTTTGTCTTTCCAGCAGTTCCCCTGGCACTTACATTGTCTGTACCACAAGGAAACTAGTGACCATATTAGAAACTGGAGATAGTAGAATTGAGCAGAATGGCTAGGTGGGTCATGTGGGATGTATTATCCTGCTGCAGAGCCTAATAGAGCCCTCCTGTGGTGCTGTGGCTCTATGACATCATGTCTTTTCCTTGAATGGTACTAGTTAACATGAACAAGTACACTTACTTGGTTCTCCCATTGTCTTCCATTTTTTGGATATGAGAAATCTATTCTCTACATTAGTTGTCGGCAAACTGTGTGTTGCAAGGCACATGCTGCTCTTTGGCCCTTTGAGTGTGGCTCTTCCACAAAATACCATGGCCTGGGAGAGTCTATTTTGAAGAAGTGGCATTAGAAGAAGTTTAGTTTAAAATATTTGGCTCTCAAAAGAAATTTCAATCGTTGTACTGTTGATATTTGGCTCTGTTGACTAATGAGTTTGCTGATCACTGCTCTACACAGTCACCAGAATAATCCTTTTTATTTTTTTTAAATATATTTTATTGAATTTTTACCGAGAGGAAGGGAGAAGGATAGAGAGTTAGAAACATCAATGAGAGAGAAACATCCATCAGCTGCCTCCTGCACGCCCCTTACTGGGGATGTGCCCACAACCAGTGTACATGACCTTGATGGAATTGAACCTGGGACCTTTCAGTCCACAGGCCAACTCTTTCCACAGAGCCAAACCAGTTTCATCAGAGTAATCCTTTTAAAATGTGAATCACATTTATATGGTGCCCAAAATGCTGCAACCATTCTTGCTATACTTAGAATAAAGATTTGAAGCATGGATTTAGTAGGCCTGGGTGATTTGGCACTGGCTCTCACTTCTACCTTTTTCCTACCAGCCATGGACTTGCTCACGCCATTCTTTTCACAGTGACCACATTGCTGGTCCTTGAACACATTCTCGTTACAGCACCTTCGCATCTTTTCTTCCCTTCACCTGGATGGCTTTCCTCTCAGACATGCACATAGTTGTCTCCCTCATTCATCAGATCTATGTTTTCAGGTCACCTCCTTCAGGAGGCTCTCCCTGATTGCTCTCTAAAAATTGAATGATGCCGAGACCAGTTTGGCTCAGTGGGTAGAGCATCAGACTGCGGACTGAAAGGTCCCAGGTTCGATTCTGGTCAAGGGCATGTATCCTGGTTGCGGGCACAACTCCAGTAGGGGGCATGCAGGAGGCAGCTGATCGATGTCTCTCTCTCATCGCTGTTTCTGACTTTCTATCCCTATCCCTTCCTCTCTGTAAAAAATCAATAAAATATATTTATAAATAAATAAATAAATAAATAAATAAATAAATAAATAAATAAATA
>JAAGEH010000286.1:48843300-48945098 GCA_011751065.1 Lasiurus cinereus | reverse complement strand
ATAAATAAATAAATAAATAAATAAATAAATAAATAAATAAATAAATAAATAGAATGTTGGTCATTCTCTATCCCCTGGCCCAAGTTCATACCACTTGTTACACCTGATTTTTATTATTCTTCTTGCTCCTTGAATGTAAGCTCCATGGCAGCTTGTGTGCTTTGTTAACTGCCTTGCACCATTATCTCACCTTGAGAGAAGTCAATTTCTTTTGATGAGCTGTGGAATGTTCTCCTCTTACCCTGCAGGATACTTACAGGTCATCTACTGGGCTTACTTATGCATGTGACTCATTTCAACTATTTTAAGATAGTTCTCATTAATTAACACATATTTCAGAGCAGGGCAACATGGGATTTTTTTTTTGGCAGTGGGCGGGGATGGAGGGGTTGGGGGGGGGGCGGGGGTGTATGCATTTGTTTTTGCTCCTGCAATCTGATCCTGGGGTGTTGCCCACTTGCAGTTTGCCCTTCCTAAGAACACCTTCCCTTTCCCAACATTATTCTGAATCAAAGAAGAAGCACTCACTTTATAAGTGGATATGGCACTTGACTAATGTCTAAATTGTCACATTTTTTCAAAATAGTATGTATTATCTTTATCAAGGAAGACAAGATTCCACTTCAAAAGGACACTAAAATAATACTAATATACTTGCTAGGGTTCACAGTGTGTCCCTAGAAATATAACCCAGGGCTGATATAAAATGTAATTTTATCTGCCTAATACTTAATCTTTATAAAACCAATGAAATGATGTGTAGTTGACCCTTGAGTTGCATGGGGTTTAAGGGCATCAACCCCAAGAAAGTAAAAAAATTTATATAACTTTTGCTTTCCCAAAACTCCAGTCATCATCCTAGAATTCACAGTGGATTAGTTCCAGGATCCTTGCTCAGAAATCAAAACCCGAGAATGCTCAAGTCCCTTATAGTGAAGAATGGCACATTACAGTTGGCCCTTCACAATCCACAAATTTCCAACCTCAAATAAAAAATACTATTTCTTGGATATGAAACCCATATTTATAGAGGGGCTGCCTGCATATTTACTGAAAAATCCATGTGTAAGTGGACCTGCACAGTTCAAACCCATGTTGTTCAAGGATCAACTGTATTTAAAACTGATCTTTATTTTTGTTAATGTTTAACTTGATAGTTCTCTAAAAATGTTTTCTAAAACTTGTCACTGGATAAGTAATTAGAAAAGATTTTTCTTCTCCCACCTGGAACGGTAATGCAAAAGAAATAACCAGATTTTTGTCTGCTTAGTGGAAGGAGAGGAAATTTTAATTTAATTTGTTAAACTAAGAAGTTATTTTTGGCCATCAGTAAAAGTTCAGTTTTAACTTAAAATATGAAAAGTTTAATTTTAACAGGGGAAACCAGTTCTGAATTTTTTTAAAAAAATATATTGTCTGGTTTAGATCTTAAGTAATTGGAGAGAAGAGCGATACCAAGATGACATAAAAGCCCGGCAGATGATGTACGAAGCATTGCAGCTCCGCCTGAATTTGGTAAGACATTTCCAGTCTTTTGCCTGCGTTAAACTTATCTTAAATAGCCTCCCACTCCCCCTATGGGCACAGTCTTCATTGCAAGGTGAGACCCTCTGCTTTTGCTCTCTGCGACTACTTCCCTGTCCCTCTACCCTTCTGTTTTTCTGGCTGCTGTTCTTCCTGTCTGGTCTGACTTCCGGAGAGCAGTAGGTAGGTATTTTAGGCTTCCGTTTGCCTTCTGCAGCCCTGCCCAGGGAATCTTTCCTTTAGGGTGTGAACTTGGAGGAGGACTTAGAAGACCAGTATCCTGAGATAGATGTTAGTTTTGACTATACTTACTTAAAAACCTATTTTAAAAATGACATTTAAGTAAAAATTATCAAATTGATCATAAAAATAAATTCTACATGGAATTTCAGAAATTTAAAATTTTCACACATTGAACATTCCTTTGAATTTTCCTTTCACACTGATAAGCCAGCTGAAGGGCACTCTGGGGATATTCACCAGTTAATTTCAACTTAATTTCCACATGTGAAAGAGTACACCTGGGGGCCATGCCTCCTGCTCATCATTACATCTGTGTTACTGGATAATTGTGAGTGTTGTTATGACAACAGGTTTAGATTCAATAGTAATGGGCAGCACAATCAGATTATGTGATTTTGCCCTATTTAGATTTAATTTGACTAAAATCACATCATAAAGGAGGGTATCCTGCATGTTTAGGAATAAAAGAAAGCTAATTATACTGATTTATAGTAGTAGTAGTAGGAGGAGGAATTATATGTAGATTTTCTACTAAGAGGAAGGTCATTGCCCCTAAGCCTCTGCATGTTCAAGGGTCAGCTGTCAAAGAAAAGCTGTAATTCCTATTGACAATGTGCCCACATTCAGGTTCTCTTTTATTCTCTTTTCTTCATTTTTGTTTTTTTTTTAATAAAAATTTGGCTAAATAAAGCATATTTTTATATTTAACACAATGCAGACTTTGTATTGTATTTTTTACAAACTAGGTGGGAGGAATGTTTGACACAGTGCAAAGGAGCACCCAGTGGACCACAGATTGGGCCCTCCTCCTCCTTCAGATCATTACTTCTGGAACCGTTGACATGCACACTAACAAGTATGTACTTATCATTTCACCTTTACTTTGCTGCACATGTACATGGCAGAGGCTTTGATATACTGATGTTAAATTCTGTCACATTTTATTTTCTTAGGTGCATTCTATGTCTTAAATAAACATTCTCACTTAGTTAAGATTATCTTGGTTTTGCTCTGAGGTGAAAATAATTCTTTTCTGTCCCCTCTTAGTGAATTATTCACAACAGTTCTTGACATGCTGGGTGTTTTAATCAATGGAACATTAGCCTCTGACCTGTCCAACGCATTGCCAGGGGGATCTGAAGAGAACAGACGCGCATACATGAATTTAGTAAAGAAACTGAAGGCAAGTTTGTGACCTGCTTATTATGAACTCAAATTGTTTGTGGATTTGTTATTTAGTACATTTTACCTAATTTTACTTCTCATTACATTAAAGGTTATTTGTTCCACTCAAATTAATTTAATGTGATTATTTTGCTATTCGCTTTACTTTAGTTTACTAGAACCCCAAAGTAGTAAGCATGTAGTTTGAAGGTTTGTCTTTTAAAAATATTTGTATTCATAAAACATGTTTAACTTTTTAAGGAACTTTAGGAATTCATTACCAAATATCTAATTAGAGTACTAGCATCAGATTTAAGATACATTTGTGCTTGAACTGGCACATGCAGTTGAAAAATAATCACTTAACTGATATATCTAAATCCAATTCATTTTTCTAACCACTAACACAGTCTTTGAAATAAACTATAAGTAAATTGCAGAGGAGAAAAAAAATCAATATATCTGAGGACCTTACAGGTAAATAACCAACAGTTACCTTGTGCTGTGGCCCTGCATGCGAGAACGTGTTCTGTGCTGCAGCTCCTGCCTTCTTGTTACAGATGCTGTCCTAGATTTTGTCATTTCAGCATTGTGTTTGTTGTGTAACAAGGGTGTCTTTTTATGTATTCTGTTTTCTACCTAAAATGAAGAAATGAAACATACTCACCACTGTAATTGAAAGCTGCAATGTAGACCATGCTCCAAGTGAAAGAACATTTCAGCTGTTTAATGGAAATGTTTCATAAGGGAACTTCCTTCTGGGCAACTTTTGCCTTCATTGTAATTTTTGTTCCACTTCTCTTTTTCTCTCTGTCTTATTTATTTATTTTTTTTAGAAAGAGCTAGGCGACAAGCGGTCAGAAAGTATTGATAAAGTCCAACAATTGCTGCCTTTGCCAAAACAGACATGTGATATCATCACTTGTGAGCCTATGGGTTCCTTGATCGACACAAAGGGAAACAAAATTGCTGGATTCGACTCTATAGATAAAAAACAGGCAAGAGTAAAGTGTTTCTCGTTTATATAACTACGTGTTAAACTTACAAAAACAAAATACAATTTTTTGTCTTCCTGTAAAGCATATAAACCATCTTAATTTTACAGTTTCCTGGTTTTTAATAGCACATTTTTATCATTTAATAGTTAATGGCATTATCATAAAAGTTAAATCTTTTAAGATCTTTACTTAAAATTGTACTTGAAGTGAATTTCTTAAATTCAACAATTGAAAACTAAAAAGCTTAGAGTAAAAAAAAAAAGGAAAAGATCAACTGATTTTACTTCAAAATTGGAAACAATATGTTTAGATAAGAATCTTTATTGATAAAGTCATAATGTAGTAAACTATTTTGAGTACAAATGTTTAAAGTGTGGTGCTTTATTTTCATGTCAAACAAATATTTAATGAACACTTGATTTCATATAAGATAGTAAGCAGGATTTTCTTATGATATAAGAAGAGGGGTCCATGATTCTTTCAATGAACATGAACACCACAGATTTCCAAAATCAGAGATAGAAGACAATGTGCCTACCCTCTAGTAGTATATAGACAGAGTGTGGTGAGTTTATGTATCATGCTCCACAGTATTAGGGACCCTGAGAAGGAGCCATCACACTCAGATGATAAGTAAGTAATTAGAGCAGCATCCCCAGGAAAATCTATATGAATCGTTTTGTAGGATTAAGAGTTAGCTGGGAGGTAGGGGAAAATGTACTACTGGGAGGTAGGGGAAAATGTACTACAGGGAAAGGGATGAATTTATGCAAAGACACAAAAAATGACTCATTGAACTGCAATGCTGCAGTAACTCAGAGTACTTTAGGTGCTTACTGCGTTGGTGCATTTGTAGAAAGAGCTAGAATTATGGGCAAGTTGAGTTTGCAGTGCTGGTGGGCTCTCTAGTGGTGAGACATGTATAAGTCATTTGGAGATGTAGTCTTGGCACTCAGGAGGGAAATCTACTCTCAAGACATATTAGGAAGCAGTCAGTATGCAGATGGTAGTGAGCCTTGGTTCTTGATAAAGATGCTCATGGAAGAGTATGTAGGTAAGAGGGCATAGTTATAATGCCCAAGAAATTGTTTTTAGGTTCATACTGAAGAAAAGTATTTTCAAATTGTTATACCAGAGAAAGTACCAGGGGACATCACAATTAATGTTAAAAATAAACTTCTTATTTTCAGAAATAAAATAACACTTTCTCCTCTGAACTTCATAGAGATGAGCTTGAATTGAAGGAGTTTATTTCTACATGTTGGTAAAGTTAATTCTGTAATAAAATGACTTAAGTATTCAAAGACTGGCTTATTAAATACAGGAAAGGTGCCCATATTGATCAAGCCCACTCATGTTTGGATTAAAGTTCATTTGAGCCCAATTAGAGGCTGAATGTTTCTTATTCTAAAAACAATAAATGGATTCCAATGGTTTATAACTATAATTTAGTATAGTAAGATCAACTTTGTAGCATTCCTTAAAAATTATTATTTTTTTGCTAACAAAAGAAAACTACATGAAAAAAAAATGCCATTGTACAGTAAACTACCTTGGACTATCTGGTCTTGCAGCCTGAATGGAGATCAGTGGTAGAGAGAACCATGGAACTGTGGATTCTAGCCAACCCCACTGGTGATCTAACTGTGTGACCTTGGACTGATTTTTTAGCCGGTCTGCCCTATGCTAAGTTCATTCCAGGGCCCACACCATCCAAAATGTTCTCTGAATCCATGTCTGAAGTAGGCCTTACCCTAATCAGTAAAAGATCTGAGGGTATGGTCATAGAATGTTATTTTGTCACAGGGTCTCCAGGTTTCTACGAAGCAGAAGGTGTCCCCCTGGGATTTGTTTGAGGGTCAGAAGAATCCAGCTCCTCTGTCCTGGGCCTGGTTCGGGACAGTCCGAATGGACCGGAAGGTGATCAAGTATGAGGAGCAGCACCACCTCCTTTTGTACCACACACACCCTATGCCCAAGCCCCGAAGTTACTACCTCGAGCCACTGCCCCTGCCTCCCGAGGAGGAAGAGGAAGAGCCCACGTCCCCCATTTCTCAGGAACCAGAGAGAAAATCAGCTGAGTTCTCAGATCAGGGAAAAACAACAACAGATGAAGAGAAGAAAACAAAGGGAAGAAAACGCAAGACAAAATCAAGCTCAAGAGTCGATGTAAGTGCAGGAGGTATAGGGAACTTTGATGCAAGAGCATCCAGTAGATTTAGTGTCCAAGTTATATATCTAGAAGCGCTGCTAACAGCAGTAAAAACCTTTTTTGTGTGTAATATCCTAATGAGGCACTGTCATACGGAATAGAATTAGGATCATAGCTTTTGGTTTTTCTTCCTCTACTTTTTTTTTTTAATATATTTTATTGATTTTTTACAGGGAGGAAGGGAGAGGGATAGAGAGTTAGAAACATCGATGAGAGAGAGACATCGATCAGCTGCCTCCTGCACGCCTCCTACTGACAATGTGCCCACAACCAGGATACATGCCCTTGACCAGAATTGAACCTGGGACCTTTCAGTCCTCATGCTGACACTTTATCCACTGAGCCAAACCGGTTTTGGCCTTCCTCTACTTTTTATAACTGTTTAATTTTAGGCTCCCATTGTGAATAATCCTATATAATAAAAGGCTAATATACAAATTGCCCTCTCGTGAATTTGACCTACTGAGAGTTTGACCACTCTCTATGATGTGTGCTGACCACTAGGGGGTAGCACTGAATGAAGGAAGACCCTGGCTGGCAGACAACCCCGATAGGCCCTGATCACCAGCCAGACCTAATGACCCTACCTGTGCACAAATCTCATGCACCAGGCTTTTAGTATTTAATATTTCAGTGCCTCATAATTTCTCAGATTTGACACTTGAATTTTTCAGACCTATAAAATCTCGTTTTCTCATGTATTTTTACTATAAGCTGTGTTTAACATAATTATTGTATTTTGGATAATTGATAGCCATAGTATATTAAAATAAAATAAAAACATTCTATTTTCTCTTCCCTAGATAAATCTCCATCTAATATATTTAATAGGATGTTCATGAGATTTCATATTCACACTTTACCTTCCTCACCTACGTATTCCACTTCTCTATCATATTTTCAGACTTTATAAAAGATAACAAACGTGAGGTAGTTTTATTTCTTGTTTGCCTACTAGATTTCCCTATCTATAGCAACATTTTCTTAAAAACAACAGAAATCTATGAGAAGGTAATTTACAATAATTTTATAGAATTTACAGAATTAAAATATGAAATTTCATTTAACTGAAAAATATTTGAGAGACAATTTGAGATTATTTTTCTATGAAATTCAAAGGTGTTGTTGATGTACAGTGGAAAAAATATTCACAATGTAGTGTTTAGACACTATGATTATTTAATGTTATTGTTTATCTATGTCAAAGCCGAAACGTATCTTTGTCAATTGGATAGTTTGGTGATTATTATTCTAGAAATGATCATTATCACTTTTGGATGTCAGTTGAATGTCAGTATCATCTTTCATGCAGTCTTATTGCCAGTATTCCTTTATCTTGAAAGGGGTACTTAATAAGGTCCAGACTACCATCCCCTGAAATCTGGGTTTCCCAGCCTATCTAGCCAAGGGGATGGATTTCTGTCCTTTTTAAATGCAAAAGACCTAAAACTCATCTCATTCCCCAAGTGAGTCTTGGTCATTTCTTCACCTCTCACACTACTCGTCAAGCTGCTTTTTCCTGATAGGATGAAGTGCAGGCTTTACTTTTATAAAATTTAATTTTCCCCTTGTCCTTTAGGGCTAGCCTAGAGCTGTGACCCTTAGAGACTTTTGGCTGCTGTGAGGAAGAGGAATCCCTGTTGGGAAGTGTGGGGAGGAGTGATCGTGGTAGTGGAAGTGGTTGTCTTTGCAGGATAGTGGTGGAGCCAGCTCTTGCAGAATACTGGCTTAAAAATGAAATAAGATCCTGTCTGAGCCGGGCCTGGTCCTGGGCCTCTGGCAGGAATCTGATCCTGACCCTAGGCATCAGCAAGGCCTTTGATTGGGAGACTTTGCAATTATAAAGACGCTCTTTCAGCATTTAATATTTTAAATGTGTTTTTAGTATTTTAATATAAAGTTTAGAAAAGATATTTTTCCATCTTCCTCCACTGTAGCAAAGTTCTTTATAAATTAAGGAAAAATATTAACTAAATGACTGTTTTGCAGAGAATATATTGAGACTTCTGCCTTCTATCTCTCCATTTATAAAATAGCCTTATCTACTGAGAGAGGAGTTATCTCAAATAATGTAATAGGAAGAATTTGCACTCATTTCCTGTGTGGTGTGTGGAATTAAGTAACTTTTTGTTCTAACTTCATTTGAAGGAGTATCCACAGAGCAACATATACCGAGTGCCTCCTAATTACTCACCCATCTCCTCCCAGATGATGCACCACCCACAATCTGCCTTGTGGGGCTACAACCTGATGGGGCAGTCCCAGCAGCCTGGCTTTTTCCTGCAGAGTCAATCTCTTCCTCCAGGTATGTGAAGAGAGAGAGCAGAGTCAGGTCCTCAAGATAACAAGTGGCTTGGAGTTCTCACTTGGGGTTTTCCTTGCTTTTAATCTAAAAGCTTCTTAAAACTTGAAAGTTTTAAGAGCTGAGTGCTCAGCTATTTATGGAATTCTCTCCATTCAACATGTTACTTCCTCTAAAATAAGGATTCAGTCATGAGTTTGTGGGCTGATTTTGGAATTTTTATTCAGTGCTGGGAGGAAATTAGCCACTGATGAAAAGCTTAAGCTATCTATGATAATAAAAGCATATTATGCTAATTAGACCAGACCTCCTTCCGGATGACCTTCCGATGAAGCTGGAGCTGCAAGGGAAACCCAGGTCCTGGGTGCCAAAGGGAAGCCGGTGCTGGCAGCTGAGGGAAGGAAGACCTACTCTTGCATGAATTTCATGCACCAGGCCTCTAAAATATAAAGTTGATCAAAGTTTTATATTGTGAAATTTGTATACATTTTTATCAGTTATAATTACCAGCATTTTAAAAGACTAGATAGTGTTTCACAATGTCTTTTATTATTTTCTTATGTTTTGAATTTTAAATTGTGAATACCATGGATTTCAGAAATCTGATTCAGCAAATAGGTTGAGATATGATCAGCAACATCTATAGTGCATGTTGCTGATTTGGGGATTGCTTTGATTCAAGCTGAGGTAGATTTTACATATGGAGTGAAAATTTTCCAAATACAAAATTTCTTAATTAGTAAAGAATTCAATTTTCTTTTTAAAGGAAAATTTGTCTATTCTAGCAAAATATATTATTTTTGAGATCTCAGTCTGCATTTTGTTAGGATGTGCCATTCTAATCCTATCTAGTAAAGAGGGAATATGCTAATTGGCCATCACAAAATGGCAGTGACCACAGCCAATAAGGAGGGAATATGCTAATTGACTGCCACACCCTCAAAGATGGCAGCGCCCATAGCCACAAGATGGCAGTGCCTAGTCCTCTCAGCCCCACAGTCCGCCTTTCTCTGGAGCCCTCAAGTTCAGCCCCCACGGCCACCCAGGGTCAGCCTGAGGGGAAACTAGGCTGGTGGGGGAGGAAGTTGAGGGCAATCTGGCTGGCAGTTGGGGTAAGTTAGAGGATACCAGGCAGGCAGGCAGGTGAGTGATTAGGAGTCAGTGGTCCAGGATTGTGAGATGGATATCCAACTGCTGGTTTAGGCCCAATCCCTGGGGTCAGGCCTAAACCGGTAGTCAGACATCCCCCAATGGGTCCCAGATTGGAGACAGTGTGGCCTGGGCTGAGGAGACCCCCCTCCCATGCATGAATTTCATGCACTGGGTCTCTAGTATATCATATTTTACTTATTGTACTCTGTAGGATAGATATTTTTTTATTGTAATTTGAGTATGATATTTTTGAGTTCTAGGGAAGAAGGTATCTTATTCTTGGCTTACAGCAGTAGACAATCCACAGTTGGGTAAATTAGTAGCATAGAGAGCTGCTCTGGGGGTTACAGTCTCACTCTACCACTTTCTGCTGTATAATCTTGGTCAATTCCTGATCATTGTGCCTGATCATTTTACAGCTTGATCATTTGTAAAATGGATTTGCTGATATATGCTATCATAGGATGGATGATTGAAAGTAAATGTTTAAAATTTAGCACTCAGAAGGTAGCCTGACACAGCAGACATGTTCAGTAAATTACCTGAATATATTCTTACAGCAGGGCTGTTGCACCTGCTGGGTCCTGTACTGGGAATGCTCTCCCTCAAACATCTGCATGGCTCAATGCCTCCTTTAGGTTTAGTCAGACCCCACTTTCTCAGTGAGTTTGCACTGACCACCCTACACTCTATCTCCCTCCCCTTTTCTGTTTCTTCATGGCAACAGCACTTGCTTAAGTGCTAAATAGTCGCTTTCCTGCCTGCCCCAGAAGGTCAGCTCTGTGAGAGCAGGGTTTTCTGTTATGTTTACTATAGTGTCCCCAGTACTAACAGCAGCATGTAAGCAGGCTCTAAGGAGGTTATTGAGTGAGTAAATGCAAATTATAAAGAACAAGCTAGGTTTCATGGTAAATGTGGGGAAGAAAATGCACAATTGCCATCTCCTCTGACTTTCTCTTTAATTCTAAGGTCCTTGTGAACTTTGTAGCATTTTCAACTTTGTCAAGAACAGAGTCCAGCACAAGGACTGTATGAATAGAAGGCTCAGTATGTGAAAGCCACACACCCTTTCACCCTAGAGTGCTATAGAAGGTATTTGTAAGTTGGGGAATTTGGGTATTAGGTAAGTCTTAGGCATGATGATATGATGACATGAAAGAAAAATATGTGCAGTAAACAACTACTTACAAGCATTTTTTTATCTGTGAAATAATAGAATTTCATAAAAATGTGAATCCAATGAAATTGAGGAAGAGTGTGTACAACATGTTTCCATTTATATACTGTATATTTAAATGCAAAAAAGTGTCCACACACACATCTCTACCAATCTCTCTCTTTTTCTCTGTATACATGCAAGTATGGTAAATTTATAAGGAAATGTGTATGAATAACAAACATCAAATTCAGAATAGCATTCGATAGGAGAAGGGTAGAAGAAGTAACAAGTCTTCAAACTTATTTATTATATTTATTTTTTTAGTTGATTCAGAGGTATAACATAGAAAAGTTAAGAAAAAAAGAAAGTAGACCATAGTCTAATCTTTAAAAAGTAGGTACCTTATCCATAAAATGAGTCAGTCACATTTTATATATTAGTTTGCATTTTTGCTTCACAAAGTTACCTTGCCATATGTTACTCAAATCAACTATCTATTTTTTTTCTAAATGATCTTCAAATGCTGCTGAATTACTTAGTAAATCATATTGTGATACTAAATGTATAAAAGAATGTGGGTTTTTGAGAGAATAGCTTTAAAATTTTTGTCTCCATCGTATTACTTGCTCTTTGTTAGGTCTTTATATAGACATTTTCTTATTCATGTACATTAAAGAATAAATGTATGTAGACTGTTTTGGCAAATGAAGGGTTAGTACCTACTTTGAAGTCAGCAAATGTTGAATTCCCCTTCCTCCTCCCCCGACCCACCCCGAACTCTTAAAGACATTTGGCAAATTACATATGCAAAATGTTAAGGATTTTCTTTGGTTTCTTCAGCATCACTATAATCAATATTTCTTGTTTATTTTATTTCTAGCCTTCAAAAAGATGTGTTTTATCTTTAAAATCAAGGTATTTGAAGTTTCCAAGCATTTCCAGTTTTTTAAATATTTTCAAGCATCTCTACTGTAAGATAGGCATTTTTCTTAAGTACCATGAGCTTCCAATTGTCTAAATTACAAAAGGGTTTTTAGGCCTGGCTTAGGACACTTGGCAAGTGTAATACATTTTATGCAAGAAATATGTTCCTGGGAGCCTTCCATAATTTTAAACCCAAGTGATTCCCAAAGTACACCGACCACGGTTTCGGGCATGTCACTTTAGCAGTTCAGGTGGGACTTCATGAGGCCATTCAAATGTTATAATTGCTCCTGCAAAGCCATCCCTATCCTGTGAAAATTCTGCAGTTCTTTTATAGGGTGGGAATGGTGCTTTATGTTCCATTTTGCTTTATAAAGTGAAGCTCAGAGGTGAGGTTTCTGCATTTTAATAAAATAAGTAGGAACTGTTGCATCAATGTATAGAAAGCCTTTCCTTCTGGTTGCTTTGTAGGTGGCTCCAGACTGGACCCCACAGGCTCCTTTGTCCCCACCAACACTAAGCAAGCCCTGTCAAATATGCTGCAGCGGCGCTCAGGCGCCCTCATGCAGCCGCCCTCGCTGCATGCCATCACATCGCAGCAGCAGCTGGTCCAGATGAAGCTCCTGCAGCAGCAGCAGCGGCTCCTCCGGCAGGCCCAGGCCCGGCCGTGCCAGCAGGTGTGTCCAGGCCAGCAGAGATCCTCTGCGCCTCATGGTTTCCTCTGGCTAGGGTGAGCAAGGGCTGTGTGGCATGTGCTTCCTGTGTGCAAACTCTGTGCGCTGGTGAATGCATGTATCTCTTTTCTTACACAGGCTTAGAAGTACTGTTCTCTTTGATCAGATAAGAACTCAAAATGTCTTAGGTTCTTCTAAAGCAGGGCAGCACAATAATTTGGTCTGGCCCTGCAAAGGCATTGGGGGGGGAGTTAATTAAATGTTTGCCCAAATATAGCAGGCTAATTTTTAAGTTAATACTCTTGTATGGCCTCCGAGTGATGTCATAAATATACAAATGGCCCTTGGCAGAAAAAAGGTTCTCCATTCCAGACTTAAAGAATGCCTTAAAACACAAAGGAAAACTGATGACTTTCCAGTCCCTTAGATGCAGCAGGACTGTCATCCTGGAAGTGACCTTCTCTGAGCTCTCATTCAGTATTTAATTATCACCACATTCTGTATTTTCAGGTATTTAGCTCGACTTTCATGTATTTTTATTTCATTTACTACTTTGAGGTTGTGTCTCTGAAGCCTATGTTACTTGGGTTTTCTCCTACAATGCCCTGAGCAAATTCTATGTTTTAAATATATATATATATTATTGATTCCAGAGAGGAGAGGAGGGAGAGAGATAGAAACATCAATAAGGAGAGAGAATCATTGATCGACTACCTCTTGGAGCCCCTACTGAGGATGGAGTCCAAAACCCAGGCATGTGCCCTGACTGGAAATAGTACCATGACCCTTTGGTTCATAGGTTGATGCTCAACCAGGGAGCCACACCAGCTGGGTTGGACTCTGTTTTTATTGCATACTTAATAAGGAGTGTAGCAGAGAAAGAATACATTGCAAATAACTGTCAGTATATGCTTATCTTTAAAGTAACTCTTGATTGTCGAGACCAGTTTGGCTCAGTGGATAGAGCGTCGGCTTGTGGGCTGAAAGGTCCCAGGTTTGATTCCAGTCGGGGGCATGTACCTTGCTTGCGGGCACATCTCCACTGTGGGGCGTGCAGGAGGCGACTGATCAATGTCTCTCTCTCATCGATGTTTCTGACTTTCTATCTCTCTCCCTTCCTCTCTGTAAAAAATCAATAAAATATATATTTTTTAAAAAATTTATTCTTATAAAGTAACTCTTGATTTGTATTATTTCTATTTTTATGCCCTATAACCCATTATCTTTTAACTTTTTTATTTTTTTATTTCAGAGAGATAGGGAGAGGGGGAAAGAGATAGAAACATCAATGATGAGAGAGAATCATTGATTGGCTGCCTCCTGCATGCCCCACACTGGGGATCGAGCCCGCAACTTAGGTACATGCCCTGAGCAGGATTCGAACTGTGACATCCTGGTTCATAGGTCGATGCTCAACCACTGAGCCAGCTAGTTGGGCATATCTTTAACTTTTTAGATGACCATGATTATTAGAATGTAGAAGTAAGATAGAATTTAGTATAGACTCATGAAACCACGAATCTATATAAGTACATAAAATAAAAAGAGGGAAGAAAGATTGTGACTTCTTTTTCTAGTTTCTGTATACTTTTTGTGTTCAATTTTTTTGAAATTGTACTATTTTGATTATGGTGATGATGGTAATAATACTAGTTAGAAGCAGCTAACACTGATGGAACACTTATCATTTGGCAATACACCAACTGAGCCAGGTAGTAGATGCTTTTAAAGATTGACTAGTGTCTCCAGGATATCATATTCTCTAGGATATGTCTGTGACTCCTTGATCCCCACCCTCTTCTCATAAGGTCAGGTACTGACTTTTTAAATATTTTGTATCATCTTTTCATTTACTGAACACAGGGTAAAAATCTATGAGATGTTTATTGAGCAAATTCATGTTTTGAGCCGCTATTTTCCAAAGCCTAAAACTTCCTGGTTAGTCTTACTCATTAGCAGTTTGATTGTTATCTATAAACTCATCTCATAGCTTCCTAAAACTGCTCCCAGCAGTTACCTGCTATGATTGTTTTGAAAAACTAAATGGAGCAGGGAAGACATAAATTCCTGGATGTGTCTCAGAACTTTCAGAGTCCCCGTTAGCCTCCTCTCATCTGAGGAGAGAAGTTGATGTATGTAGGAATCATCTAGTCTAGCCATGGTTCATGATGATGTTCAGAGCACCATCATAAAGTAATAAATTATGCTGCAAAAACTGAATAGCAGCTTCAGCTGGTCATGGAAATCCTGTTAGAAACCATGCTGTATTTCTTCAGGAATGTATTGAGACATTTGGGGAGTGTCTAGAAAATAGGTGCAAATAGCATACTGTTGGGTATTTTTAATCAATTTATTTGACATAATGATTGTTATACAATCAAGTGTACTTTCTTATAGCTTTAGTCATATCAACACACATAAAGACATTTTGGGAAGAAAACTTGTATTCATTCTTCTTAATTACAGTCTTCACTTGATTACTCTTCATTCCTTATCTGACCCTTATTAAAATGGGACTCAGTGAAGTAATTGTTACCTTTCTGTGCATCAGAGTCTCACCTATACAGTGTAGTTAACACATATTTTACTTTATAGGGTTCTTGTGAAATTAATCATTTAATACATTTAACAGCCCTTAAATAGTGGCTGGCTCATATTAAGTGCTCAAAAAATGTTAACTGCCATAGTTACAATCACTATTTTATTACTATTCACAGAAAATTCCTATTCTGTAAAAATAATCTTTATTTTCTTAAATATATTAAGGATTTAAAAAGAATCAAACTACATTAAAGGCTTTACTTGTATAATTACATTAATTACCCCTAGTAATATTGGTGCTCTGTGGTCACCAGTAAGAGACCAATAAAAAGGAATGTTGATTAGTTTTCCTAGTAGCCTTTTTGGTTTCTGAGACCAGAATGTTTATATTATAATGTCTAAAATTCTGTGATGCAAACTTTAGTGGGGCTGATTACAATTTCAGTATTAAAAATACCATGGTGTTTTATTTTCTACATAGCCTATGAGAACTATCACAAAATACAGAATATTGGTTATATAAATGCAAATGCAGCTTAAATTGTTTTCCAGTCACCTTTTAATAGCCAGTATTTTTCTTCTCTCACAAGGAACTCCCTTTTCCACCCCCACCAAGTCAGTCTTCTGGGAATGGGCCTTTTCACATAGGAAAAGGACTTAATTTTATGCCTTGGTTTATGGTATCAGTTCATTTTGATTTCTCCCTTTAAGTGCATAAAAGCATTTTATGAATAATAATAAATATCAGACAGTTTAAGATTCCAAAGAAAGATAGCCAAAGATATAAGTATTTAAATTGATGGAGACAATTTTGGAAGGTTTGCAGACTATCCTAGCTAATAAAAGATTAATATGCAAATTGACCATACCTCTACTATACCCACAAGCCAATCAGAGTGAGTATGCAAATTGACCCAACCAAGATGGCTATGGCCACAAAGAGAGCAGGAGGGAGGCTTGGGTTGCCCCTGGTGATGGAGGAAGCCAAGCTTTCCGCACACCCTTGCTGGCCCAAGCCTCCACTTAAGGCAACAAAGTTCCAATGGCTATGCAAGCAGAAAGCTTGGCTCCACTCCAGGCTACAAAGTTTCAGCAGGCCTCTATCCTATCTAATAAAAAAGTAATATGCTGATTGATCAACACTCCAACACACAAGATGACTGCCCCCATGTGGTCAAAAGATCCTGCCCCCATGTGGACACAAGATGGCCACTACAAGATAGCCAGCAGGGAAGGCAGTTGGCAGGAACCAGGCCTTCAAGGGAGAGTAGTTGGGGATGATCAAGCCTGCCGGGGAGGGCAGTTAAGGGTGACCAGGCTGGCAGAGGAGGGAAGTTGGGGTGACTGGCCCATAGGGTAAGGCAGTTTAGGGTCCACATATAAGTAACATCATACAGGCTGTCAGAGGAGCAGTTAGGCATCAATCAGGCTGGCAGGGGAGTAATTAGGGGGTGATCAGGCTGGCAGGTAGAAGCAATTAGGGGCAATTAGGAAGGCAGGCAGGTGAGCAGTTGGGAGCCAGCAGTCCTGGATTGTGAGAGGGATGTCCGACCTGGATCAGGCCTAAACAGGCAGTCAGACATTCCTCAAAGGGTCCCAGATTGGAGAGGGAGCAGGCTGGGCTGAAGGACATCTCTCCCTCCCCACTCCCCCGTCGCATGCACGAATTTTGTGCACCAGGCCTTTAGTCTATAATAATAAAAGGGTAATATGCTAATTAGACAAAATGTCCTTCCAGATGAAACTGGGGTTGCTAGGGAAGCCCAGATCCCAGGTGCCAGAGGGAAGCCGGTGTTAGCAGCTGGGGGAAGGAAGATCTACTCTTGCATGAATTTTGTGTATCAGGCCTCTAGTAGAAAATATGTCAGAAGAATTTTTATGACATCGAAGAGGGAGATTTCTGACAGTGGACAGAAATGACGTGTCAGTTATGGCTAGTTGTTTGTTAGAACACTAATTATAACCTTTTGAGCAGGTGACATTATTATGCATACAAATAAAGGCATTGGGTAACTTAATGAAATAACAATGGCTGAGTTAGAGCCTTTCAGACTTGTTAGATGCTTGGCAAAAGTGAAACTGTAACTTCCTGAAAATATGCCTCTGAGGTTGACAAAGCCCATTTAAGATGATTAACCAAGATTTTTGTTGGGTAATTGATTTCCTACCTACAACTATGGTATCACTTTGGAACATCTGTTTCCTTCCATTGCTCTTTCCCTTCCTTCCATTGCTCACCAACCCTTGATACTGTCCACCTTAATTTTCCCATTTAGAGCAGATGAATTGGTATTGTATTATGATATTCTAATTTGCATTTCCTAATAACCTGTGAGTTTAGGCATTTTTTTTGCTAGGTGTACCACTTAATAATGTGGATTTTTTTGAATTAAATCTTTATTATTCAGATTACTACATTTGTTTCTCTTTTTTCCCCTCCATAGCACCCCTCCACCCAGCTCCACCCCTCCCTCTGCCCTTACCTCCACCCCATTGATGAGTCCATAGGTGTGATTTTTGTCCAGTACACCCCTCCCTCTTTTCCCCCTGAAAATTATCAGTCCACTCCCTTTCTGTGCTCCTGATTCTATTATATTCACCTGATTCTATTATATTCTGTTGATCAAATTTTTAATTCACTTAATTTTTAGATTCACTTGTTGATAGATATGTATTTGTTGTTCATTATTTTTTGGCTTTTACCTTTTTCTTCTTCCTCTTCTAAAGGAGTACCTTTCAGCATTTCATATAATGCTGCTTTGGAGTTGATGAACTCCTTTAGCTTTTTCTTATCTGTGAAGCTCTTTATCTGCCCTTCAATTCTGAATGATAGCTTTGCTGGATAGAGTGTTCTTGGTTGTAGGTTCTTGCTATTCATCAAGTTGAATATTTCTTGCCATTCCCATCTGGCCTGCATCATTTCTGTAGAGAAATCAGCTGATAGTCGTGTAGGTGCGCCCTTGTAGGTAATCAGTTATTTTTCTCTTGCTGCTTTTAATATTCTCTCTTTGTCTTTTGCTCTTGATATTTTAATTATGATGTGTCTTGATGTAGTCCTCTTTGGATTCCTTTTATATGGGGTTCTGTGTGCTTCCTGGACTTGTAAGTCTGTTTCTTTCACCAGATGTGGGAAGTTTTCAGTCATTATTTCTTTAAATAGGTTTTAAATATCTTGCTCTCTCTCTTCTTCTGGCACCCCCACAATTCTGATGTTGGTACACTTGAGGTTGTCCCAGAGGTTTCTTACATTATCTTCACATTTGGGGATTCTTTTCTCTTCTTTTTTTTCCAGTTGAGTGTTTTTTGAGTCTTTTTTTTTCCTGTTGATCAAAATTTTTAATTCACTTAATTTTTAGATTCACTTGTTGACAGATATGTATTTGTTGTTCATAATTTTTTGTCTTTTACCTTTTTCTTCTTCCTCTTCTAAAAGAGTACCTTTCAGCATTTCATATAATACTGGTTTGGAGTTGATGAACTCCTTTAGCTTTTTCTTCTCTGTGAAGCTCTTTATCTGCCCTTCAATTCTGAATGATAGCTTTGCTGGATAGATTATTCTTGGTTGTAGGTTCTTGCTGTTCATCATGTTGATTATTTTTTGCCACTCCCGTCTGGCCTGCATCGTTTCTGTTGAGAAATCAGCTGACAGTCGTATGGGTGCTCCCTTGTAGGTAATGAACTGTTTTTCTCTTGCTGCTTTTAATATTCTCTCCTTGTCTTTTGCTCTTGGTATTTTAATTATGATGTGTCTTGGTGTGGTCCTCTTTGGATTCCTTTTATTTGGGGTTCTGTGTGCTTCCTGGACTTGTAAGTCCATTTCTTTTAGCAGATGTGGGAAGTTTTCAGTCATTATTTCTTTAAATAGGTTTTCAGTATCTTGCTCTCTCTCTTCTTCTGGCACCCCCACAATTCTGATGTTGGTACGCTTGAAGCTGTTCCAGAGGCTCCTTACATTATCTTCACATTTTTGGATTCTTTTCTCTTCTTGCTTTTCCAGTTGAATGTTTTCTGCTTCTTTATATTTCAAATTTTTGACTTGATCCTTGCCTTTCTCTAGTCTGCTGTTAGGACTCTGTATAATATTTTTTATTTCAGTCAGTGTATGTTTAATTTCTATTTGGTCCTTTATCATCTTTAGTTGGACCTTTTTCATCTCCTCTTGGGTCTCACTAAATTTATCCATCTTTTCTAGCATATTGTTGAAAAACCTTATAAGTGTGGTTTTGAACTCTATATCCAGTCGTTTTTTTTTCCCTCCATTTCTTTTGTTTGTGATCCCTTCCCTTGTCTTGGCATTTTCACTATGCCGGGGAAACTTCTGTGTTGAATTCAGCCTTATGATACCAGACACAAAACCGAAGAAGCCTCTATTGAGCTTGGGATGGGTGGAGTCTCAGGGCTTAAGGGACCGCCTTGCCTTCCAGTCAGCCCCGCCCTCCACGGCCCCTGAGTCTCACATGCCTGGGTAATGGCTGGAGCCGTCCTTGTGCCTCTTACCGCTGCCTTTCCAGCTCCCCTGTGCAGCAGGACCTCACAAGTCTAGGTCTCTAGGGTTTCGTCCGAAACAGGGGCTTAGTGGATTCAGAAGTGGCACAGTTGGGAGGGTCTATCCCCCACCCACTCGCGAAAGCCAGCAGCACAATCAGCAATCTGTCCTGTGCGCAGTGCCGTGCGCGGCACCAGGCCTTTGATCTTTTGTGACTCTGCTAAGTTTCCGTGCACTTCTCCCTTTTCACAGTCCAAACTCCCCCCGTATGAGTTTCGGCTGGATCTGGGGTTTAGTGTCATAGGATAAGGGGTTCAATGCCTTTGAGAGTCTCCATTTCCCTCCCGCCAGAGAAAGCCAGCCAGGTACTCTGGCACCACGCCCGCGTCTCCGTACCTCAGCTTTTGCAGCTCCTCTGGGTCTCCGTGAGCCCCTCTCTTTCCTTCTAGTTGTAGAACTTCCACTCAGCCAGCTTTCCTGTGGTTCTGGATGATGTCCGTTCTGTCTTTTAGTTGTAGTTTTGAAATTGTTGTGCGAGGCAGCAGTGTAGGTGTTTACCTATGCCGCCATCTTGGATTCCCCCCCAGCTGTTCTTTGTTTTCTGAGTCTTCGTATTTCAACTTTTTGACTTGATTCTTTCCTTCTGCTAGTCTGCTGTTAGGTCTCTGTATAATATTTTTTATTTCAGTCAGTGTATGTTTAATTTCTATTTGGTCCTTTTGCATCTCTAGTTGGTCCTTTTTCATCTCCTCTTGGGACTCACTAAATTTATCCATCTTTTCTAGGATATTTTAAAAAAACCTTATAAGCGTGGTTTTGAACTCTATATTCAGTCGTTTTTCTCCATTTCTTTTGTTTGTGATCCCTTCCCTTGTCTCGGCATTTTCACTATGCCGGGAGAACTTCTGTGTTGGATTCAGCCTTATGATACCAACTTGAAAAACCGCAGAAGCCTCTCTATTGAGAGGCAACTGGCAGGTGATTCGGGGTGCCTGTTGGCACCCGCCTTTGTTGGCCTGGTGCCACCCACTTGCAGGACCTGCCATCGCTGCCAGTTGCCTCCCTCTATGGCAGAGGTTCTCAACCTGTGGGTCGCGACCCCTTTGAGTGTCGAATGACCCTTTCACAGGGGTCGCCTAAGACCATCAAAAAACACATATTTCCCATGGTCTTAGGAACCAACAGACCGCTCCTTGGTGTAGCAAAGTGTAGCAATGTAGTTTATGAAGACTGTTACCCATGCTACACCATGATTCATACACCATGATTCAAGACAAAAACTTTCATTTATTTGTAATTAGAAATAAATATTTCACAATATATAATTACATATTGTTTTTGTGATTAATCACTATGCTTTAATTATGTTCAATTTCTAACAATGAAAATACATCCTGCAAATCAGATATTTACATTACAGTTCATAACAGTAGCAAAATTACAGTTATGAAGTAGCAACGGAAATAATTTTATGGTTGGGGTCACCACCACATGAGGAGCTGTCTTAAAGGGTCACAGCATTAGGAAGGTTGAGAACCACTGCTCTATGGGATGACTGGTGAGGTGATCAGGGGCCCCTGCCAGCATCTGCCTTGGCTGGCCTAGGACCTGAGGCAGGGGCAGCTCCTGCATTGAGCATCTTCCCCCTAATGGTCAGTGCACATCGTAACAACTAGTCCTTCTGCTGTTTAGTCAATTTGCATATTAGGCTTTTATTATATAGGATTACCATATTGTTTTCAGTGTCCAGGCTATGGTGGTATCGTTTTCCATATAAATTAATAAAACCTCTGTAGGGCCTGGGTGTTTAAATCTCGACTCGCTGAAACATTGTTTTAAAAAAAATGAACTATTTCATGTGTATTTTGGCTACCCACATCATCAGGCTGAAAAATCTTATCTGTATTGTCTGCCATTTTCTTGCTGTCCCCTTTCTGTAGGACTTCTGTAACTCTGCTGTCTCCCTTCTGGAAGACTTTGACAACATAATGGTAACACCCCTGCTGTTATCTCTTTTCTTTCTTTCTCTTTTTTAAGTAAGCTTTTATAGCATTACTCTGTGAACATCAAAATGAGAAGCGGGTTGTTCTTCTATAGCTGGTAGTAACTGTAGTCTTCATTTCATTGTTACTCCCTTGGTTTATGTTTGAGATGGGAACATAAACTTATGAATGTGTTGACCATGTCCAATCTAATGGCATTTATTTCTGAAAGTTTTCCCCTTTGCTTGCCTCATGATTTTCATCTTAAATGTGTATGGTACAGGAACAGTGGATGTTCATGCCTTGGCTTGGGAGCATAAATCAGTTAGTGCACTTGCATTTCAGTTCCAATTTTGAACATGTCTATTCCTGAGCTCTTGCACTCTCTGTGCTAATTCACATCAGTAGCAGAGGAACGCATGGCATGCTAAATCATAGGCCAGTGCAAGACAATGAAAACTGTGGTTATGTAACATACCTTTCTCATCACATCCCACACACTGGCTATTCCAAAATTCTGAACAGAATGCATCATTTCTATTTCCTTTCCAGTATGATGGATATGTCTTTTCAAGCATAGATCTTGTGCATGCATGTCATATGACTTCACCTTTGCTGCTTTGCCTGGGCTAGCTAAGAATGCATGTTTTGCATTAAATTACTTATAGATTTCTGTATCAGGTAGCCAACTTACAACATAAACCCAAGAAGCATTAGAATAAAAAAGAGCACACATCTCAGATGTGAATGTAAGTCAACTTGTTTCACTGCCAATTTAATGGATAATATTTTCTATACATTGGTGAAAATATCCTTAACTGCATAGGCAAGCTCTGAAAATATTCATGTTGTTAAATACTTGTTATGTAGGCAGTTTCTTTAAGTTATTTCTGCAAAGGAAAGCATGGACATTTCTGAATATCAGTTTTCTTATCAGTTTTTTGGCACTTTGTTATACAGAGAGTGAGGGTTTCATTTCAAAACTTGAAATAAAAATGTATCAAATTTAAAACTTTTTAGAGGTTGCTTATAGTTATTGTTTAGATGGTAATATAATTCAGATAGAAAATAATTTGTATCAGTCATTGATTTTACTTTAAAGAATTAGACAAAATATTTTGTCATGTATTTAAAGTCAAAAGGCTCTATAATTTTTATTTTCATTCAGATTAATAGAAATATGTACATATATCTTTGTTTCCCTTTTCACTATTCTTATTTTCCTTAAATATTCTCCAGTATTAGAAATTTAATGAATGTATATACTCTGCCAGTCATTATATTTATGGACATGCAAATAGAATATGTTGTAAAACTTTATTGTTGTATGGAGTGTTTTTATTTTAGACTTAATCCATTTGTTCCAGCAGTTAATCTTACTATTAATTGATTCTTAACCAATTTATATTTGATATGAAAGCTTTATAGAAGACTCAAGCATAACAGTCAACAGGATCTCTTGTAGTTATAGAATTTTCTCTATTATCTGAAATCGGAATACACCAGTATGTGGTGAAGACCATAACCTCTGGTTCATACCATGTTTTAGTCGTGAGCACTGTTACTCAGTACTGACCAAGCTAATAACAAAAACAAAACCCTTTTGGTAGATGACTCATAAAACATTAACCACTGGTTTTCATTGAATTACTGTTATTATTATTCCTAAATCAAAATTTTTAGAAACAAAGTCACAAAATCTGTTTGTTTTTTTTAGGTACAACTCCCTACTTGCAACCCTGAGACATTATTGGGGGAAAAAAATCATTACTAGTGAGTCGAGTGGATAGGACATTCCTGGCCCTCTAATGCTACTGCTTATAAAGCTCACTGCCTGCTACCTCGCTGTATGACCAGTTTTTCTTTGGGAAGAGAGCTTTACATTTGCTCAGTTGACTGAGGGAATGATTGCTAATGAAGAGAAATGAAAATTATGTATGAACATTGATTTTTAACTTTCTAGATGCATTAACTTCCAATTATACAAAAAGCCTTTGAGTCAACATCTCTTTGAGCTCAGACACTTCTCTTGTCTAGTGAAAAATAAAGCAGTAGAGAAAATTGTTCTTACAGTGGCCAGAAAAATGAATCAATATTGAACATTACAGCCTTTTTATTTATTTTTTTAATTGATTTCAAGGAGAAAGGGATAGAAACATCAGTAATGAGAGAATCATTGATTGGCTGCCTCCCGCGCACCCTCCACTGGGGATTGAGCTCTCAAACCTGGCATGTGCCCTGACTGGGAATCAAACCATGACCTTCTGGTTCATGGGTCGATGCTCAACCACTGAGCCATGCTGGCTGTGCAGCGTGGCTTTTTTAGAAAATTTTAGAAAGTGGAAATTTTAAAAAAATATAATGGTTTTCTATTTCTCACATAGAGGCAAGCCCAAAGCAAAGTACATGAAAGCAAACTGGAGAGAATATGTATAGGAATTTATCTCAGGTTGCAATATAGAGATGGGTTGGTGTAATATTCAGAATTTCCCAGTTAGCTGAGGCTTATTCTCTGAGCACAGGGAAGCCAAATGCCTGAGCATGGGAGCTGGAACCAGGGCACAAAAAGTGTATGTTTTCTCTTTTGGTGATGTGCTCAAAGTCATATGGCACCTGGCTGAATACAAACATTTCATCAAAAACAGCTTCCTGAACTATCCTTTGTACCCATAAAAATATGACATTACTGTTGCCCCTGATCACTTGAGTTAAACAATATAAATCAAGATGGGGAAATTGAGCTAATCTCCACATATTAATGCAGTTAGAAGGGAGAAATGATTAGAATAATAGATGCTAAAGAGTAAATTTAAAATGAGTTTTCAAAATAAAAGTACTCAAAAATATGAGGCAGTTGAAAAGCACTTGATAAATTTTATTTGATTAAAAATAAAGCTTAGTTGCTGAGGCTGAGGCTGAGGCTGGGACCCTCATGCTGAGGCTGGGGCTGAGGCCCTCGTGCTGAGGCTGGGGCTGAGGCCCTCATGCTGAAGCTGGGGCTGAGGCTGAGATCCTTGTGCTGAGGCTGAGGTGCTGAGACCCTTGCGCTGAGGCTGAGGCTGAGCGGTGCGTCCTCGGCACTCGAGCCGCCAGGGCACCTGCCCTCTGGGCTTCCAGTGCGGCTCGGGCCTGGCCGGACCTGCAGGAGCGAGTTCCGGTGCTGGTTCCCTTAACCCCTGCGACCCCGCGGCCCCCCCACCCCACGTGTGTGTGCTGCCGCTGTGGCAGCAGGAGGAGGTGTGCTCAGTGGGTAGAGCATCGGCTGGCGGACTGAAGAGTCACTCACGGCGGAGCCAGCGGAGGACTTGCTGCTCCAGACCCACCCGTGACTGATAATTCTCAGGGGGAAAGGGGTGTGGGGTATACAGGGAGAGACTGGACAAAAATCATACACCTATGGATGAGGTCAACGGGAGGGAGGGAAGGGTGAGAGCTGGGTGGAGGGGTGCTATGGAGGGGAAAAAAGAAAAACAAATGTAATAATCTGAATAATAAAGATTTAATTTAAAAAAATAAAATAAGATAAAAAATAAAAAATAAAAATAAAGCTTAGAAAGTTTTCTGAAAAGATCAGATACATGAAACACAAATTACGTATAACTAAGTTGACCACATGTCTTTTTGCCAGGCATGATCCCCCTTTGTACCTGGTATCTGGTCAGTTCTAGTTTGGATGATTAGCCGTTTCTTAAATGAATGCAATAAAATCATCCTCACCAACATTAAAAACCTTGTACTAAATCTTAATCTGTACTTGCCTTGCTTGCTCTCACAATATGATCTTCCTTGAGCATTTGTAAAATCTTTCAAGTGATTAAAGAACTTGTCTTAGTCTTTCTTTTCCTAACAAATTGAAATATTTCTATAAATTGAAAGTATTCATTCCTGGCATTATTCTGGGATGGGGAGGGGTGGGACAATGAAAAACAAAGAATGGTTGGAGGCCATTTCAGTTCCGTGGAAGAGAATGGGATACTTTTCAAAATAATTCAGGGCAAAACAGGATAATAAAGCTATTTCAGAGCACCTGGAAAGTGCTAGCCAGTTTGAATTATCTATAATTTCCTCAGGGAGTATATGTATATCAGAAGAATTATTTCCTATTGTGCCGAAGTAGATGAGGGGAGGGAACAGAATATGTTTATTAATAAATAGATGATCTTTAGACAAAATTGGTTGACTGAAAATGCATGAATTTTAGAATATAAAAATTGGTTTGAAATTTTTGATTCTTTTCTTCTTGCTTGAAGTTTTAGTGCTTTTTCCTTAAATTTTTAGTGATTTTAGTGTAGTATAGTTTTTAATTCATATTTTTAATCTCTACAATATCAACGGTCATTTATCAGAAAGAGTGTAGCCAGTAATTGAAATACTTAACTTCTCAGTAGTCTAAGTTTCCCTCACATGGAAATCATTGGTTGTTCCATAAATTTTTTTTCTTATTTTATTTTTAAATTAAATCTTTATTATTCAGATTATTACATTTGTTTCTCTTTTTTCCCCTCCATAGCACCCCTCCACCCAACTCCCACCCCTCCCTCTGCCCTTAACTCCCGCCCATTGACCTCATACATAGGTGTATGATTTTTGTCCAGTCTCTCCCTGTACACCCCTCACCCCTTCCCCCCTGAGAATTATCAGTCCACTCCCTTTCTGTGCTCCTGATTCTATTATATTCACCAGTTTATTCTGTTGATCAAATTTATAATTCACTTAATTTTTAGATTCACTTGTTGATAGATATGTATTTGTTGTTCATAATTTTTTGGCTTTTACCTTTTTCTTCTTCCTCTTCTTAAAGAGTAGCTTTCAGCATTTCATATAATACTGGTTTGGAGTTGATGAACTCCTTTAGCTTTTTCTTCTCTGTGAAGCTCTTTATCTGCCCTTCAATTCTGAATGATAGCTTTGCTGGATAGAGTATTCTTGGTTGTAGGTTCTTGCTCCTCATCAAGTTGAATATTTCTTGCCATTCCCATATGGCCTGCATCATTTCTGTTGAGAAATCTGCTGATAGTCGTGTAGGTGCACCCTTGTAGGTAATCAAGTGTTTTTCTCTTGCTGCTTTTAATATTCTCTCTTTGTCTTTTGCTCTTGATATTTTAGTTATGATGTGTCTTGGTGTAGTCCTCTTTGGATTCCTTTTATATGGGGTTCTGTGTGCTTCCTGGACTTGTAAGTCTATTTCTTTTACCAGATGTGGGAAGTTTTCAGTCATTATTTCTTTAAATAGGTTTTCAGTATCTTGCTCTCTCTCTTCTTCTGGCACCCCCACAATTCTGATGTTGGTACACTTGAAGCTGTCCCAGAGGCTCCTTACATTATCTTCACATTTGTGGATTCTTTTCTCTTCTTGCTTTTCCAGTTGAGTGATTTCTGATTCTTTATATTTCAATTTTTTTTACTTGATTCTTGCCTTTCTCTAGTCTGCTGTTAGGACTCTGTATAGTATTTTTTATTTCAGTCAGTGTATGTTTAATTTCTAGTTGGTCCTTTTTCATCTCTAGTTGGACCTTTTCCATCTCTAGTTGGTCCTTTTTCATCTCCTCTTGGCTCTCGCTAACTTTATCCAACTTTTCTAGCATATTCTTGAAAAACTTTATAAGCGTGGTTTGAACTCTATATCCAGTCGTTTGTTTTCCTCTATTTCTTTTGTTTGTGATTCCTTCCCTTGTCTCTGCATTTTCACTATGCCGGGAGAACTTCTGTGTTGGATTCAGCCTTATGATAGCAAACTTGCAAAACCGCAGAAGCCTCTCTGTTGAGCTTGGGATGAGTGGAGTCTGAGGGCTTAAGGACCGCCTTGCCTTCCAGTCAGCCCCGCCCTCCACAGCCCCTGAGTCTCACGTGACTGGGTAATTGCTGGAGCGGTCCTTGTGTGCACTCACAGTGCCTCTAGACCGCTGCCTTTCTGGCTCCCCTGCGCTCCAGGACCACACGAGTCTAGGTCCCCAGGGTTTCACCGGAAACAGGGGCTTAGTGGAGTCAGAAGTGGCACAGTTGGAAGGGTCTGTCTCCCGCCCACTCACTAAAGCCAGAAGCACAATCAGCAATCTGTCCCCTGCGCAGTGCCGTGTGTGCCACCAGGCCTCTGATCTTTTGTGACTCCTCTAAATTTCCGTGCACCTCTCCCTTTCCACAGTCCAAACTCCCCCGTATGAGTTTTGGCTGGATCTGGGGTTTAGTGTCATAGGATAAGGGGTTCAATGCCTTTGAGAGTCTCCGTTTCCCTCCTGCAGAGAAAAACCAGCCAAGTACTCTGGCACCCACTCACCAGCTCTCTCCATGCACACACGTCTCTGTACCTCAGCTTTTTACATATGTGTGTATGTGTGTGTGTGTGTGTGTGTATATTTTCCCCATAAAGAAGCACAACAGTATGTTTCAGGGACCTCACATGACACTGTCAGGGAGCACTGATTTGATGAGTGGCATTTAAAGATGTGGTTGATTAAATGGGCATAGTGTTTGGAAAATCAAATGTCATTGAGATACTTAGGGGCAATAGCCGTGGGCTCCCAATGGCCATACTGCCTTGCCTGGTTCTCATAGAGGGACTTGGGACAAGCAAAGTGCGATATAATCATACTTAGATTAATCAGCTAAAGGCTGAGGGCACCTTTATGGAAAGTGAGATTCTTGTTGAATATATGCAGATACTACAGTAGAGACCATCAGAAACACATGTTTGGTCCGCATATGGGTGAGTGGTCCCCTTAGAAGAGACTGAAACACTTAAGGGCCCCAAGTAATTTCATGGGGACAGAAAAAGAGCTTTACTGTCTGGTCTATACATTTAATTTCAATATTTTTAATAAGTCTCAATAGAGATTCTCCTTTTGGTTATTTTTGGGTGAGCTTAAGAGGCTATATGTTTCTGAATAATAAGCACCAAATGAGGTTTTAAATATTTTCAACCTTAATATCGCATGGAGAAGCTCCTCATCCTAATGGAAGAGCCCTGGACTTGGCGTCAGACTCACCTGAGCTTAGACAATAGCTGGGTCAGTTCTGGATGGGTGAATCACTGAGCTTTTCCTCACTGAAGACAGAGGGTGAGGCTCCCTCCCTGCAGAGTCCCTGCCAGAAAGTGAGAATAAGAGCAAGAACCCTGTCCCTGGTGTATTATAGATATTTAATCAATCTTAAGTAAGTGTTTATCCCTTTTTCCCTGTTAGAAATATCTATACTACTTTCTAAGAACATGCAAATCTTTTATATAATTATAATTTAGCACTTTTAAAAGGTGAGCACATCTAGTATATAAAAGTTAGTAAAATATCTTAGGATAAACTCATTCTTTATGATTAATAAATCCTGAAACCACATAAGGATGGTGGGAAGCTAGACCTCTTCCTGTGGTTATTACAGCAGCTTCCATGAAGTAGTATCTGACACCAAACTTAATACTGCTTTTCTAAATATATTTATTATCCTAAGCCAAATTATATTAAATGAGAACTGTTGAAAAATGTTCATTGGTTTTATTTTATATTGTAGTTGGTTAGAATTGTATTTGCTGTTAACTTACACATTTTTATTGATTGTATTTTAATTGATTATTGGAGTCAGAGGAAATAAATTCATCCATTGACTTTATGGTTAAATAGGCATATTTTGTGCCATTGGAAAGAAGGTATCAACAAGTTATGAAATTTGCCTATGGCATTTGCTTTCACCACATATACTATTTTCTTTATGGGTTTTTATCTTAAAAGGGCTTCCTGACTTTCCCTGCAGCCGGGCCATGTCCTGGGTGCACAGGAGCACTGCCATGAACCTGTCTGATGAACTGACCATTGATTGGTGTGGCTCATATTTATGTCTGTGCTCTACTTTTGGGGATAATGTAGTCTCCTTTGGAAAAATAAGTTCAACAATCTCTATACACATAGGAAACAGTGAGAAATTAGATTTTATGCAGTTTGGAAATCTGCAAGTTCTGTTTTCACATAATGACATTTGGTGTCATGGGTTGTTGGGGTTATTAAGCAGGAGCTCAAATTAAGCCCTTGCTGTTATGATCAAGAGTTCACTTTGCCTTTGTTTTCCAGGGCCAGCCAGGGGACCAGGCTGCTCTCTTTGCTGCACAAGCACGGCCCTCCCTTCAGGTCCCCCAGTATCCAGGGCTGCAGCAAGCACAGGTACCCATGGTGACTTCATAGATGCTATGGGGATTTTTTTAATCAAAAAAGTGGGCATTTTTAATCTCTTTATTTGAAGTTGGAAATCTAGTAAATAAGGTGTCAACTGCTTTATGGGTCTAGAACGTAGTTATTCCTGCATTACCAGGATTGTTGAACAAGTGTCTGGATTAATTAATTTAAAGAACACATATTTTAGGAAATTCTTTAATTGAAAACATAAACCCAAACCTCTATTAATGATTTTTTAAGTATTTATATGCTTAACAGTCCAAAAATACTTATGTTATAATACAAAATTATGTCATTCATGCTTGAATTTGTCACATTTCAAAGAGTACCATAAGAAGGGAATTGGCCTTGGAATCAGACCTTGGCAACATTCTTGCTAGCTGTGGAACAATGTGCAAGGTACTCAGAGTGTCGGTCCCCTTCTCTGTAAAAGAGAGGGCACATTGTGAGTATTTAAGGCAGCCTGAGAAACTATGTGTCCTGCACCAGATTCATAGCAGCCGCTCAACAATTGGTAGGCTTGCCCTCATATAATGTGAATCTGGAGCTTTTTTCTAATATTTTGTTTTTTTCTGAATCCATATACCTTTACCCCATCACTCCCATAATTAGGAGCTGGGATGGGGGTAAGGCTGCTAGTTGGGGCTAGCTGTTCATACTTTTTCCACAGTTCAAAGGAGGGCGAAATTGGCCTTCACAGGCATGGAACCCTACAGGCTGGTTCCATTCATGCTGCCTGCTGGAAATTCATTACACTACCTTAAAATATGGTGCTTTCAGGATTTGAACAGCAGTCCTCTTCTATTCTAATCAGCATTCTATTCTATAAAGTATAGTGATCTAGTGAACCTCAGATTTTTCATTTATATTAGATGTCAAATTTAGAGAAACAGTCATCTGTATGCTAATATTGCATAGAAAAATGAAGTATTCAGATGACTGGTACAGTGCAGAACTGAGCTTCAGTTCAACCAGGACTAGAGGGTAGTGAATAGTCATCCATTACATCCTTACTCTGGTAAGATATTAATGTTGTTTTTTTATTACTGGTTAGTTACTACAGGCACACTCATCAGATTTAGGGAAGTCACATATTAGAAAAGTGTACACCATTATTTTAATATGCATGAGCATAGGGGCAGCTCTTCTGAGTAAATTTAGATGTGGCATTATTGATGCTTGAGTCTGTTGAACACTGATGTCATCTGTGCATAAGAGGAATGGATGCTTGTCTATAAGGAAACATGCGCTTTCTTCCTTCAAAATAAGCAACTAATCTTAAACCTAATCTCTTAACCACATGAGTATTCTTTTTTTTTATTGTATTTTCTGGTAAATCATTATGTAACCAGTTCATTCTATAGCTTTCTGATTAGCCTCTCTGCCTTCATGGCAATCTCTTTCATATTTTGAGTCATAAAAACATTTGAGAATAGTGAATTTCAGGGGGCTTCTTCTGGGTTTATCTCCATATAGCTTAGCAATAGGAAAGCTGTTGGTAAATAAAAACACTGACTTTGTTCCTTGTGCCTACCTGCAGGCCATGCCTCAAGGCTATACAATGTACGGAACACAGATGCCTTTGCAGCAGACCCCGCAGCAGCAGGCTGGCAGCGTTGTCCTCTCCCCCAGCTATAACTCCAGAGCCTACCCAGTTGCGCATTCCAACCCGATGCTGATGGAAAGACTCAGACAAATGCAGCAGCCGCCCAGTGGCTATATTCAGCAACAGGCCTCGCAATACCTGCAGCCTCTGACTGGCTCCCAGAGGTGACAAATCTAGAAACAATTATTGCAGTAGTGGACACAGCTCTTTGTTGTGTTTCTTCTAGGGCATGGCACTTACATTGTTTTTGTGAACTTGCATATTTATATATAACTTAAATTACATCATCTTATTTTTAGGAGCACCCAGAGATTCAGAAGAAGTAATGAACCATTTTGTTTATTTTATTCAAGGCCCCTATATTTTGATTCACATCTTCCATAGAATAGGTGTAATATATTTAGATGATACCACTATATTTAGAATATACCATTATATTTAGATGGCTATAATATATTTATAAGATACCACTATATTAGCTCTAGTGTTCTTCCCCCCAGCCCTTTTTTTTAAAAAAGGTCTTTTTGGCTAAAAATATCTAAGTTAAAAAATGTTAATTAATGTTAGCAATGCCTTACTAGAATGTGTTGTTCAGATCCATAAAGTCTATGATTACAATACTTATTGTACTTGGTGCCTACAAGACTTTTCTTAAATTTTAATTTCTACCTTTTCCACGTTAGGGATGGTTGGCAAAGCAGGGTCATGAAAGACCTCTTCTCAGTTTTTGCTTAATCCGATCCCTTAAATATAGTGTGTAACTTCATTGTCCATTACAGTAGCCAGCCACATATGGCTATTTCAACTTAAACAAATTAAAGTTCAATTTAAAACTTAGTCCTTTAGTTATACTAGTCACACTTGAAGTGGTCAGTAGCCACGTGTAGCCAGCAGGGCCAGCATTGAAGATGTGTAACCTATAGAGTCACACCGGTGACTGTGTTTCGAGGTCTCATACTTGATTCAATACTCTACTGTTACCTTGAAATTCTAACTTTTGATCAGGAAACCTTGCAGTTTATTTTGCATTGAGACTCAAAAATTATGTAGCTAGTTTGGTGGCTAGGTCAGATATAAAATATTTCAATTGTCATACAAGGTTCTAGGTATGGCATTAATCTAGAAGAATTAAGTTTCATGCACACTTTTGTGTGACAGTAGATAGCAGCCCAGCTTCAAGTGTTACCAATGTTGCACGCTAACCCTCAGTTTTCACTATTTGAAAAATGGGCAAGGTTGATAGTAGCATATATGGGAAGATAAAAAAATATTGGAAAACAATTTTAATAAATGACATCATTGCATATTGCCCAAGAATTTGAACTTTAAAGCCCCAAAGTTCTGGATTTAAATCCCACCTGTGCCGCTTTCTATCTGAATTACTTGGTATGTTACTCCTCTAGCTCTCTGTTTAGGTATTCGCTTTTAAAGTGGAGGTAACAAAACTACTGACCTCAGAGGGCCGCTGTGGAAAGTCAATGAAATAACACCATTCAGACTTTACCACAGTGCTTACTCCAGAATAAATACTCAGTTAATGTCACTTGTTACTGAAAACTATTAGCAATTTTTAATCATGCATGTTCTTTTTTAACTGATCCCATCTATACCTGGGGATCCAGATGATTTTAACCCTGACCTTTCCTTTATTGCAATTGAGTTGTACAAGTAATTATTGAACACAGCCGTTTCTCTGTGAATGTGTGTGATTGCTTGCTAGTGCTGCCCATTAAAAATGTGGCAGTGTACTTGGGCCTGAAACCAGCTGTGTATTCTTTTCTAGACTGAATCATCAGTCCCTTCAACAGATGGGTGGAGTAGTTGATGCAGTGCTGACTCCCACACATCTGAACCTGCCATCAGTGCTGCTGCCTCAGGACCCAATGAGGCCCAGACAGCCACAGGTGCGACAGCAGCAGAGGCTCCTCCAGGTATGGGCTGGGAGGTGAGGTCAGTACCTGGTGAGTCTTTAGCTGTCACGAGGAATATCAGGCACTTCAGACTTTAATTGCCAAGTTCCAAGGAACACTGTGTATTTGACAGCAGGACTAAAGTGGTATAATTTCATTTCAAATTGACCAGTTTGAATCTGCCAGGCCACAACAGGAGCATACATTTTGCAGAGCTTCTTTCCCCTTTCACTAAACTTCAAGGTAGCCGATGTCTTTATTTTGGTAGTGTGAGCCTCAGCTTATTCAGTCATTTAATTAGAGGTCATGGAAAACGAATATAAAATTCCTTATATGTGTGGTTTTTTTAAAGCTATCTACAGCTTTTATCATATTTCTAGAGTTCCTCTAGTCAAATTGGATTATGAAGTTGGCATTAAATAAGTAGAATATTTCAAAGAGATATTTCATCTTGACTGTTAGAATCCGGAAAGCCATCCTTTAATTTTTTGAAATTAATTTTAGGTCTCCTAGATAAAGGGTTCTTCCCCTTGACACATTTTTGCTTCTAACTTTTCTGTTTAAGAAATATAGGCATTATATATGGTCCTTCATTGGTCTTCCTTAGGTATGAGTCTGGCCAGTTGTTGGGTTGGAGATTGCCTGATGAATCTGTACAATGCCCTCTCCTCTTACCAGCAGTCCAACTTGAGATGTTTAGTTATTTTATGTTTTACTAAGAAAAGAAAAGCACCAAAAAACGTGACTCTAGTTCTTCTGGTCACTGAGGTATAAACCTGCCCGCAGGAGGGACCAGAACTTATATTTCCCTCTGTTTCAAAATTTCAGTTTCAAATCACTGAGGAGAGTTATTACATATATCTCTTTACTTATTACCTTCTGTCTTACATTGGTGTGTCTTAAAGCTGCAAATTTGGAAAAGATAATATTCCCTTTTTACCCCAATTAGCATAGTATTAGGTAAAAAGGGAATAGTAATAGTTTCATTAACAACACATTTCCTTGAAAAAAAGAAAAGTGATTTGCTTTTTCTTCAGGATAACCATTATTTCTTTTCTGGTGATTGAAGTTGGGTTCATTTCTCTTGGCAGAGTTCATAGAGAGTAAGTGGGAAACTGCTTCCGTATTGTAAACATTGTTCACACAGGGGAAACCACCCAGATCTCTGCTTGGATTCCACATCCATGTGCATTGTCACTTAGTGAGAAATGTCACAGGCAGTAGCTATTTATTACATTGCTGAAAGAGGAAAAATAAATTGGAGGATAGTATATACACCGAGTTGGAAAATGCAAAGGATGAAAAGAAGTCTGGCATTGTCCTCATCAAAATGAATGTTTGGGTGGAGGAAACTGAAGGTCCTTGAGACAGACCATCTGCTAGGATTTTCCTCTGCATTCTCTGTGCTTCTTCTTTGACTTGAAAGTGTTTCCAAGAGTTCTGTATTTCTGCTAACTGTCACAGACATAATTTTTTATTTTATTCTCATAATTTATACCAGAATTTCCCATATCTACAATTCCTTTAAAGAAAAACAACCGCAAACCCTAATCTCCTGGAGTTCTTTAAGAACAACTCCTTTTCTTCTCCTTATCTATTTTTATTTTTATCTTCTTAAAAAAAGAAAAAAAAAACCACACAAATGAATCTTCCAGTTCATCCAGATGTTACAGGGAATGAAAAGATAACTACTGAGCATTCCTTGTCTAACATGGTGGTATAAGAAGGATAAGATATGAGGACGCAGACAACATGAAAGGAGTTGACAGTGAATTCAGAGCATGTACTGGGACAGCGCAGGACAGGATAGACAGAGAACACTGGGACTACTGAAGGGTGAGGTCCAAGAAGACTTCATGGCAGAAGAGATTTAGGTCTTTCCCTTGAAAGATGAGCAGTTTGGCAAGGCAGCTATGGAAGAAGTTGGTGTGTATTATTTTGCTGCAACAACATAATTAAATAAAAGTTATATGGGAAGAGGAAACTATAATATTAACCCTTCTGTTTAAGTATAAAATCCCTTTTCTTTTTAGATGCAGCAGTCCCAGCAGTCCCCACAGCCCCAGAGCCAGTCCCTCAGTCTGCAGGCCGTACAGCCCCAGCAGCCGTTGGTAAGGCCTGGTGCTACCGAATCAAACATGGGGGCATTTTCCTTAAAGTCTGTTTGTATTTTTCATGTACCAAAATAGTGTTAAAAATTAAAATAGCCTAAATATATTCTAGCAATTTCCCTAGAACTTTATCAGAGTGAGATGATATTGATGTTGTAGTTGATGTATTAGTTTTCATAGAGAACTACAAATAAATATTTGGGGTTTAAGAGATCATACTATTTTTCCTTTTCAAGTTTTTTCAGACATCTCTATGAACTACAATATTTATATTCAGACACAGATATTTTTATAACTTACCATATATATATACACATACACACACACACACACACATATATATATGTATTCAGAAGACTATCATACTGTAAATTTTACTATAATTTCAAAAAAGCATGAGAGTGCTTTCTGAAATATTATCTTTACTGATGTAAAAAAAAAAAAATACTGCCAAGACCGGTTTGGCTCAGTGGACAGAGCGTTGGCCTGCGGACTGAAGGGTCCCAGGTTCAATTCTGGTCGAGGGCATGTACCTTGCTTGCGGGCACATCTCCAGTGTGGGGCGTGCAGGAGGCGGCTGATTGATGTCTCTCTCTCATCGATGTTTCTGACTTTCTATCCCTCCCCCTTCCTCTCTATAAAAAATCAATAAAATATATTTTTAAAAAAATACTGATTTCAGCAGTAAGAATTTCCTGCAGGAATTTTCAAGTAATTCATAATTGTATAATTTACTTCTCTGGCTTTGTGAACCAAACTTTGAAATGTGCATCAGTGAGCATTTGCAAACCTCAGAACTTAAAGTAGCCTTTACTTTTGCAGGTGCCATAGCCTTGCTTTATTTTGACTTAATATTTTTATTTGAATTGCCTCTTTTTCTGTTTACTTAAATGTTTCTAAAAAGAATCATTTTTCTCACTGCCATCAGTGGTCACTTGCTACATATTGGAAATACCTGTAAAATAAATACTCTGCAGGTAAGTCAGCAATGTAAGCTGTGTGGGTGGGTGAGTACTACCTAGACACAGGGAGCTGGCTGCTGCCCATCTTAAAGCTTGGGAAACTGGTGTCTTTTTTCCAAGAAAGTATTTGAATGTGGATGGTTTCATAATTTGTAGTAAAGAAGGAACAATATGGCTGGGAATAGAGCATAGTAGGAGGGATCAGAGTAGACTTAGGGGGGAAAGGTCTGATATATGCAAGTAGAGCTGCTAAGGGAATATGGTCAGCTAGACTAAGACAGTCCATGGACATTTGACAAGTCCCTGTTTTTTTTTTGCTCAGTTTGATTTCCATTTAAAAATAAATTATCTTTATTGTTGAAAATATTACAGATGTCCCTTTTACCCCCTCATTGACCCCTCCACCCTGTTCCTGCCCCATCCCCCAGGCCTTCATCACACTATTGTTTGTGTCCATGGATTATAGACACCTATATAATAAAAGGCTAATATGCAAATAGAATGGCAGAATGACCAATTTCTATGATAGTACTTACCACTAGGGGGCAGACATTCAACACAGGAGCTGTTCCTGGTGGTCAGTGCATTTCACAGGGGGATCACTGCTCAGCCAGAAGCCCTGAGCCAGGCTCACAGCTGGGGAGTGCAGCAGCAGTGGTGGGAACCTCTCCCACCTCTCCAGCAGCACTACAGATGTCCAACTGCTAGCTTAGGGAACCAGCCTAAGCCATTAGTCAGACATCCCCTGACGGTTCAGGCTGGGCTGAGGGACCCACCGAGTGCACACATCTTGTGCACTAGGCCTTTAGTATTCATATAAGTTCTGTGGTTAATTTCTTCCCATCCCCCTCCCCCACTTTCCTCTGAAATATGTCCATCTGTTGCATGCTTCAATGTCTCTGGTTCCATTTTGTTCATCAGTTTATTTTGTTCTTTAGATTCCACACATAAGTGATATCATATGACACTTGTCTTTCTTCGTCTGGCTTATTTCACTTAGCATAATACTCTCCAGGTCCCTCCATGCTGTCTGAAAGGGTAAGAGATTCTTCTTTTTTACAGCTGCATAGTATTCCATGGTAGTGAATGTATCACAGTTTTCATCTACTCATCTACTGTTGGGCACTTGGACTGTCTATCTTATCTATACTATATAGCAAATCGAACTCTGTTCATTTTCACATTGTACTTTTGTTGAGTAAACTTTTGTATTGATAAAGGAAAAAAAAAACTACCACTATGATCTCCATTTTTTAAGGAAATTCTTTATTATGAATCTAGTTTATTTTTAGCTCTGATTTCTTTTTAATGTGTCTGACACTTACTGCAATCTACCTTCAAAATGCTTTACAATTAGAGTAATATATAAACATTCACAGACTTCTACTTTATCTTCATAGAGGTAATAGCAGGGATTGGTTGACCATTCCTTACAAATGTGGAAGAGAATTATTCAGATGGGATACTGATAGCTCACTCTAATGTCTCTCCTAAGAACAAGATATAACTTTGCATTTTGAAATAATTTATTTTAAAAAAAAACAGAATTTTTTTTTTTTTATTGATTTCTGAGAGGAAGAGAGAGTCAGAATCATCAATGATGAGAGAGAATCAATGATTGGCTGCTTCCTGCATTCCCCCTAGTGCAGTGGTTCTCAACCTTCCTAATGCCACGTCCCTTTAATGCAGTTCCTCATGTTGTGGTGACCCCCAACCATAAAATTATTTTTGTTGCATGTGCCCTTCAATAGAATCAATCCCTGGACCCTTCAGTCCACATGTCTATGCTCTATCCACTGAGCCAAACCAGCTAGGGCTGAAATAATTTCAAACTTACAGAAAAGTTGCAAGAATAATACAAAGGCCAAGACTGGTTTGGCTCAGTGGATAGAGCATCGGCCTGTGGACTGAAAGGTCCCGGGTTCGATTCCGGTAAGGGGCATGTACCTTGCTTGCGGGCACATTTCCAGTGTGGAGTGTGCAGGAGGCGGCTGATCGATGTCTCTCTCATCAATGTTTCTGACTTTGTCCCTCTCCCTTCCTCTCTGTGAAAAATCAATAAAATATATTAAAAAAAAAAGAATGATACAAAGGATTGCCATAAACAATTCACCCAGATTCACTAATTAATGGACATTTTGCCACATTTGTTGTTGTTTTTTTCTAATTAATCTGTATTGTTCAGATTATTATATATGTCCCTCTTTTTTTCCTCCCATAGCACCCCTCCACCTGGTTCCCACTCCACTCTAAGCCCTCACCACCCTATTGTCTGTGTCCCTAGGTAATGAATACATGTATATAAGATCTTTGTCTAATCTCTTCTCACAACCCCAATACCTGCTTCCCTCTGAAAATCTTCAGTCTGTTCCATGTCCATACCCCTGATTCTATTCTATTTATCATTTATTCTGTTCATCAGATTTTATATTCATTTGATTTTTAGATTCACTTGTTGATAGATATTTGTTGTTACTTTGTTGTTCATATTTTTTATCTTTAGCTTTTTCTTCTTCTTCTTCTTCTTAAAGAATACCCTTTAGCATTTCATATACTTGTTTGGTAGTAATGAACTCCTTTAGCTTCTTCTTCTCTGTGAAGCTCTTTATCTGACCTTCAATATGACCTAAATGATAGCTTTGCTAAGTAGAGTATTATTGGTTGTAGGTTCTTGCTATTCATCACTTTGAATATTTCTTGCCACTCCCATCTGGCCTGCATAGTTTAGCTGAGAGTCATATGGGTACTCCCTTGTAGGTAACTTAACTGGTTTTCTCTTGCTGCTTTCAAGATTCTCCCTGTGTCTTTTTTGCCTTTGGCATTTTAATTATGATGTGTCTTGGTGTGGTCCTCTTTTGATCCTTCTTGTTTGGGGTTCTGTGCACTTCCTGGACTTGTAAGTCCATTTCTTTCACCAGGTAGGAAAAATTTCCTGTCATTGTTTCTTCAAATAGGTTTTCAGTATCTTGCTCTCTCTGTTCTTCTGGCACCCCCATAATTCTGATGTTGGTACACTTGAAGTTGTCCCAGAGGCTCCTTACACTGACTTCATATCTTTTTATTCTTTTTTTTTCTTTTTGCTCTTCTGGTTGGGTGTTTTTTTTTTTGCTTCCTCATATTTCAAATTATTGATTTGATTCTCGAGATCCTCTAATCTGTTGAATCCCTGCATATTATTCTTTATTTCAATCAGTGTATGCTTAATTTCTGACTGTTTTTTGTTTGTTTGTTTGTTTGTTTGTTTGTTTGTTTGTTTTTTGTGGGTTTTTTTGTTTTTGTTTTGTTTGTTTTTTTTGCATTCTCACTAAGATCTTGAAATTCTCACTAAGTTCCTTGGAGGTTTCTAGAAGATTCTTGAGTAATCCTATAACCATGGTTTTGTACTCTATTTCAGTAGTTTGATTTCTTTCATTTGTGACATGTCTTTGTCTCCACATTTTGGCTGCTTTCCTGTGTTTATTTCTTTGTATTAGGTAGCTGCTAAGTCTCCTTGAGTGGATAGAGTGGCCTTGTGTAGTTGGTATCCTATAAGACCCAGTGGCTCACCCTCCCCAATCACCTGAGGTGGACACTCTTGGTGCACCCATTTGTGGGCTCTGTGCACAGTTTTGTTGTAGAGCCTTGATTGCTGTTGGTGTCACTAGAAGGAATTGACCTCCAGGCTAATTGGCTATGGGGACCAGCTGCAATTACAATGGAGAGCTGCTGTGCATGAAACACCCTTATGGAGTAGGACTTACTTCAGTGAGGCTTTGGTGCTCATTGAGTCTGCCCCCTAAGTGTATCACTTATGAATGTGAAGAGTTGTAATCTAGTCTCACACTGACCACTGGGTACACTGGCTCTTGGGTCTCCAGGGAGATGTAAAGTCAGCCACTGTCAGGGGCCACCCAGCAGGAGCTACAGAGAGATCTGCATATTCCTCTTCTTTGTATTGGGTTTGGAAGTGCCCAGATGAGGCCCAACTGTGAAGCAAGGCAGGCTGGTGGTGGTGCTGGTGTTTTGAGCCTTTTATTGATAGGTTTGCAGCTCCCAGCTACAGCTTGTTTGACAGAGTTTTCACCTGAGAAAGGACAGATCATTCATATGCGAAAGCTGCTGTGCATAGCTTGGGTGGAGTTGTAAATTAGGTGGGGCAGGGTCTCAGGGAATCACCAGGACGGAGCAGCTGGGTCTCCAGCAGCCTGTATGCCACTCAGCCCCACTCTACACTGATTTTTATAGCTCATAGTTCTTACTGTCAATAGGGATTTCTTTCCCCAGCTCTGGGACCCTGGGCTGGGGTCTGGTGTGAGGCTGGGGCTCCTTGCTCCTCCAAGTGGCCTCTGCAAAGGCGATCTTCCTCCAATTAAAAAAAGCGGCATATCCAGGTGCCAGACCAATCCATTCTGTACCTCCGCACTTCTTACCAGTCTCAATGTGCTTTCTTCTTTACCTCTCTAGTTGTAGTACTTCCCCTCAGCCAGCTTTCCCATAGTTCTGGATGATAGTTGTTTTGTACTTTAGTTGTAATTTTGATGTGGTTGTGGGAGGCAGCAAGTACAGGCATTTAACTTGCTTGGTTTTCTTGCCACTTTTGTTTTATTATTCTCTAAGCACACACACAGTTTCCTACTTTGTACACTTTAGTAAGTTGGAAGTTCATGCGCCTTTTCTCCAAATACTTGTGTGTGTGTTTTTAACAACAAGGATATTCTCCTACAAAAAACTTGGTACAATTAAAACCAGGAAATTGGCAACATTCATGGACTACAATCTATACATATTTTGCAAATTTTGTCAGTTGTACCAATAATATCATTTATGTCCTTATTGCAGGGTTTTTTTTCTGGTCTAGGATCACTCTGTTCATTTCATCTTGCAGATGTGCAGGATTTTGTTTGTTTGTTTGTTTTATTTTGGTCTTCACACATTACATTGAAATATCTTTTTGAGGTTCCTAGGATTTTGTAGAATGTTACTCAGTTTGATTTGTTTGATGTTTCATGATTAGATTCAGATTATACATTATTGGTGGGAATATCACAGAGGAGACATTGTGTCTTTCTCAGTGCATCACATTAGGATAAACATTATTGGTGTTATTACTTTCATCTCTTTTTTTAGGTGATCCAATAGATTTCTTAACTAGAAAGTTATTTTCCATTTGAAATTAAGAAATAATTTATGGGTATGTCTTATATAATCTAGTTGTTCTTTTACTCATTAGAGTTTACATACTAGTGTCAGCATAAATTAAAGTATTCTTAATTTTTTTTTTCACATGGGCAGGGAAAAATGATGATTTGCTAATTCTATTATTTTTTCTGTGATTAATGTATGGTATTCTATTTTAAAGAAGAGCTTTCCCTTTGAAATTTTTCTATCTATTCATCCCTAAACTCTGTTTCTAATTTGAAGCCTAGCCTTGGCTGGTTTGGCTCAGTAGAAAGAGTATCGGCCTGCGGACCAAAGCATCCCAGGTTCAATACCAGTCAAAGGCTTCTCCCTGGCTTGGGCCCTGGTGAGGGCTCAGTATGAGGCAACTAATCAATATGTTTCTCCCATATCAATGCTCTCTCTCCCTCTCTCTTCCAATCTTCCTATAAATCAATGGAAAAATATCCTTGGGTGAGAATTAACAAATAAATAAATAAACAAGAATCCTAATATTTGACTCCTTGAATTCAAAATGGACAACTACTAAAAATACCTTAAATTCTTTCTCCATCTTGATCCAGTATTCTGGAGTTATAGATGGTTTCAATTAGACTAAATTTGGCTATTTAATTAACTTTTTATTAGGTATCTATATATATAAAAGGCTAATATGCTAAGTGTCTGACCATCTGACCAGTCACTATGATTCACACTGATCACCAGGGGACAGACACTCAATGCAGGAGCTGTTGTGATGTGAACAGAGAAGCGGCACTACAGAACAGAGAAGCGGCAAAGCAACACTCGGCTTCCCTCAAGTGGGACATAGGCCCCACCACTACTCCAGAGCGACAGCCCACCAAATCGCAGACAATGCTTCCCAGACCCCATGGTCCAAAATGCAGCCCGCAGCCCAACCCAGCCTGGAAATGGTGGCTGGGGATGCTGGGTAATAACATCACATAGCAACGTCTAGCCTCCTCTCCCTAGTGATGACTAGCCTCCTTTCAGTTTCTTAAGTCCAGGCACATGACTTGCTTTATAGCCAGGTGCAAACATTTCACACTTTAACCAAATATCTGTGAAGTGTTTTCCCATGCCTCATCTCATTTGATCCCCACAAAAGTCCTGGAGTATACAGATAGCAGACTCAGTGGAATCCTGTTTTCTTTCCATTAGCTGGAAAATGGAGATTTAGAAAGTTTAGAAATTTGACCCAACTGAAAAGAAGTAAGAAATGATGGATCGTGAAAATGACTTTAGGTTTTCTTACTGTGCTTAAAATAGTCAAACACTGCTGCAGTAAAATATTTCACCCTTTATTCTGCCTGTGTGATCTACAATAATAACTTGCTTTGTGTTGATATTTACTGCTGTGTTGCTGACAATTACCTGAAAGAGAAGTTGGGGTGCTTCACTGGACTGGAAAAAGTTTAGTTAAATCAGAAAACAGGTCTAATTAAGCAAGTTTATTTTATCCTATCTAATAAAAAAGTAATATGCAGATTGACCATACCTGTGCTACACCCACCAGCCACACCTACCAGCTAATCAGGAGTGAGTATGCAAATTAACCCCAACCAAAATGGCTGCAGCCATGGAGAGAGCAGAAGGGAGGCTTGGGTTTCCCTGGCGATGGAGGAAGCCAAACTTTCCACATACTCTGGCTGGCCCAGGCCTCCACTCCAGGCTACAAAGTTTCAATTATAGAAGACAAATAAATCCCAACAAAAATGGCAGCAGCCATGGAGCTGGAGAGAGCAAGAGGCTAAGGGTTGCCCCCAGTGATAGAGGAGGCCAAGCTTCTGCAGCCCTGGCCTCTCTTGGCCTCCACTTACAGTTACAAAGTTTCAATTATAGAAGATAAATAAATCCCAACAGAAATGGCTGCTGCCACAGAGCGAGCAGGAGGCTTGGCTCTGCTCCAGGCTACAAAGTTTTCTTTGTAGAAGATAAATAAATCCCAGATACCAGGGCCTCCACTTGGGTCACCGCGGGGCATGACCAGCCTGCAAACCACCACAGGCCCCTTGCCCAGGCCACCCCATCCATGCCCCAAGGGAACCCCCACCCTGATCTGGAACACCTTTCAGGGAAAACCAGCTGGCCTCCACTCATGCACCAGGCCTCTATCCTATGTAATAAAAGAATAATATACAGATTGCCCATCACTTCAACACACAAGATGGCCTGCCCCCATGTTGACACAAGATGCAGGAGCTATCATGATGTGCACAGAGAAGCAAGAGAGGGCAGTTAAGGGCGATCAAGCCTGAATGGGAGGGCAGTTAGGGGTGACCAGGCCGGCAGAGGAGGAAAGTTGGGGGTGACTGGGCTTACAGGGAAGAGCAGTTAGGCATCAATCAGGCTGGCAAGGGAGTGGTTAGGGGGTGACCAGTCTGACAGGCAGAAGCGGTTAGGGGCAATCAGGAAGGCAGGCAAGTGAGCAGTTGGGAGCCAGCAGTCCTGGATTGTGAGAGGGATCGGGCCTAAACGAGCATTCAGACATCCCTTGAAGGGTCCCAGATTAGAGAGGGTGCAGTCTGGGCTAAGGGACACCCCTCATGCATGAATTTTGTGCACCAGGCCTCTAGTATATATATAAAAGGCTAAGTTGACTAGCACATGCACAATACACATAAAGTTCTTACTGGCACCAATCACATGCGTATGTTTCAGTCTGTCATTTTTTATCATGAATTTGGTTGACACCTCTTATAGAGAAAGGGCACATAGTGATATTAAAATATTCTTTCTAAATAACTTCCTTTCAATGTGAATGAATTTGTGCACTGATCCACTAGTATTAGTATATGAGGCAGTAAAAAAGCTTAAAATAGCCCTTATCTTTTCTATTTGTATGCAACAAAACATTTTGGTGATATTTTTAAAACTTATTTATTGCCCTGGCCAGTTTGGCTCAGTGGATAGAGCTTTATAAAGCCCATAGACTGAAAGGTCCTGGTTCAGTTCTGGTCAAGGGCACATGCCCAGGTTGCAGGCTTTGTCCCCAGTAGGGGGTGTGCAGAAGGCAGCCAATTGATGATTCTCTGTCATCATTGATGTTTCTATCTCCCTCTCCCTTTATCTCTGACATCAACAATGAAATATATATTTTTTAATTTTTTTAATTTATTCATTTTAGAGAGGGGAAGTGGGAGAGAGATGCACTTGTTTGACTATTGTATGTTCCCTGACTGGGGATGGAACTGTCAATCTTGGTATATCTGGATGACACACCAACCAACTGAGCTATCCTGCCAGGGTTATCTATATATATAAAAGTCTAATATGCACAGTGTCCCCTTGGGAGTTTGACCAGCTGGGATTTCGATCACTCTATGATGTATGCTGACCACCAGAGGATGGTGCAGAAGGAAGGAAGGCCCCAGCCGGCAACCAGCAGTCAGGAAAGGGAGGTGGGGAAGGGAGGCCCTGGCTGGCAGCCATCAGCTTCCTAGGACCCTACCTGTGCACGAATTTCATGCACTGGGCCTCTTGTTTTTTTGTTTTTTATTGATTTTTTACAGAGAGGAAAGGAGAGGGATAGATAGTTAGAAACATCGATGAGAGAGAGACATCAATCAGCTGCCTCCCATGCACACCCCTCTGGGGATGTGCCCGCAACCCAGGCACACGCCCCCGATCGGAATCGAACCTGGGACCTCCCAGTCCGCAGGCCAACGCTCTATTCACTGAGCCAAACCGGTCTTGGCATGGGCCTCTTATTTTGACAGAAAGCTAAGAAATACAAATTTTGTCGGGTTGACAAATTTGGAGTATTTAATGTTAACCTGACAAATTCTTAGCCTTTTTTTCTTTCTAATTTAAAACAAAGATTTATTATGCTGTAATGTTCATGTTAGCAGCACAGTATGTAAAGAGTGGGGATTGGGGGATGAATATAATAGAATTATACCTTTTCAGAGATTAATGCAAATTCATATATGAGTACTTGACTAACAATTATAAGGAACCCATTAATTTGCAAATTATAACTTTTTTTGGCTAGCCGTTAATACCTATTTTAACAAAAGACAAAAATTAAATGTAGGACTGATTTTGTTGCTTTTGATTATATAAAAATATGATATTGTACATTTTTAACTTTTTTCAACCTTTGATTTATATATGTAAATAAATTATCTTACATATGAAATAAGCCTATATGTATGTCTCACAAGGAAAATTTACACATACATTTAACCTAAATATTTAAGTTTATTTACATTGAATCTATGTACTTTTGTATATTTAAAATCTATTTAGTCACACATATGTTAACTGCCATTCTCAGAATTCTACTTTTCAAAAATGTTTACTTTAATGTATTGGTACATGTCCTTATAAAAGAGTCATTTTATAAAAAAAAATTTGAATTGGATTGACATCTACAGTTAAGCAAACATTAAGTGTATATTCATTAGTCTTTCTCTGGCCTTAGTTTACTTGGTTTATAATATAAACCAAGTGGGAAATATATAAGATATTAAGGGTGTAAATTCTTAGAGAATCATTCTACATATGAATATTAATATGAAGTACCTGAAATATAATATTTTGGATAGAGTAAAAAAAAAATCTGATTCTATCACAAAGTTAAATCTATAGGGATGTGGGAGATTTGTCATTACACTTCTTAATTATAATTTGAAGCAGAGGATGAGCTTATGGAGAATGAGAGGAGATGATTTCCCTTTTACACTAGGATTAAAGCATATTAAATATTAGGGAATTTAATATCCTTACTAATCTAATAGTTTCATAAATACTTAATTTATTTTGTATGAAGAATAAATGTTAAACTTCTTCAATTTTGATTTTTAAGACAGTATTGAAGTTTTTATTGTATTAGGTTGTATTTCACTCACTGGTTTAAAACGTTTCTATCCCAGGGATTGAGCAGGGTTACCAGAACATAGCACACAATTGCCCCTCGTGTTCATAGGAAAGTAATTCTAAAGAAACACAGAATTCCATTACAGCAATCTTAAATGGATAGTGAACTCCAGAGTAGGTTCTTCTTTTATATATATTGCTCTGCTAGTGTTTGCTTAACCACCCCACCTACAGTCAAACATTTAGATTGTTTTCAATTTCAAAAATAGTATTTCCAACCTGGCCAGTGTGGCTTAATGGTTAAGCCACAAGGGAGGGCAGTTATGGCAAACAGGCTGGCAGGAGAGTGGTTAGGGGGTGATCAGGTTTGCAGGCAGAGCAATTAGTTGATATCGGGAAGGCAGGCAGGTGAGCAGTCGGGAGACAACAGTCCTGGATTGTGAGAGAGAAGTCCCAGATTGGAGAGGGAGCAGGCTGGGCTGAAGGACATCACCCCCTCACAATGCACAAATTTCGTGCACTGGGCCTCTAGTTCACTATAAATGTGTTTGTTTTGTAATTTCTCTTTTTCATAAGATGAAAAAGATCTGATCCCACCCTCATGACCTCATTTTAAGTTGATTACCTCTTTAAAGATCTTTTCTCCAAATAAGGTTGCATTGTGAAGAACTGTTAAGAAACTACCCTGTCTTTGGGGGAGGTGGTAATTCAATCCATACCAGATGAAGAGGAATATAAGTTTGGGATGCCAGATGGGGAGGGTGGGTACAATGAGCATGGAAAGGCACTATTGTTCACTCCTATTGACTGTCTCCTTGTTGGTCTGCTCTCCTGGTGACCACAAGCAGCTGGAATGGGTAGGATAATGAATGGCAGCAGCAGCACCCATCTAGGCAGGTCCACCTCTGCTGTAAGAAGTGCACCAAGAGTCAAAACCAACAGAACAGAATGGGCACTTTTGCAAGAATTGTCATCAGAAAATCAAGCTATTCTGTAAGAAAAGCTGGTGCTCACAGATTAAATCTAGGGAATCCTGTGTTTTCTGTCATTTCTTCTATTATCACTTTTCTGTGGAAGAAGACCATTGAGAAAGCGACTGGGTGTCTTTGCTGGAATATTACACGTGGCCTCTAGTTTGGGTCTAATTATAGTTCTTAACTTGAAAGATACTTTTAAAACTTATGAGTTGTAATGATTAAATTAACTCTTAATCAGATGTTAACAGGTCATGATTTTCTTTAAAGCTACTTCCAGCTTTAAAAAAAATAATGTTTAACCAATTCTGCTGTGTCATTTCTTTTCATCTTAAACGCAGTTATCCTAGGTGTGTGACCTGGAAAATACGCTAACAGAAAGCTTTAAAAACGTGGCTCTTTAAATTGACTCATCCTTGAGTTGTTATCTTATTATACTGAATTGATGCCTTTTAAAGATATGCATAATAGTTAAACAATTGCATTAACTTTTAGTTAAAGATTATGTGTGAAATTGTCATATAGTCTTCCTCGAAAAAAATTGTTTCATTAAGAGAAATTAAGAAATTTTTCAAAATTTAGATAATATTATTCTCCTTTTCAAAGGAAGAAAATCAGGTCCAGAGAAAGCTAGTGAACCATGTTTCCCTTCTTTGCTTGAAATTAGATTTTTCTTTTCATTATAAAGGAAAAAGAGGTGTAATATTTATAGAAAGAAGTTGGGGAATATATCCTCGAGAGATTTTTATTAATGGGACAGATAAATTTGATATATTTCCTTTTTTACTAAAGAACTGATGGTGTGCAGATTAAAAAAAAAAAATGACTGCATGCAGGTTGCTAGTTATCTTGCAGATAAATGCCTACTAAACACTGTAAACTCCACGGCCAGCCACTGGTTCCTGCTGTGGGTCCATGGAGGCACCTTACTAGGTGGAGGAGCCTGTGTAGGGCTGCGGTATCTATGGGGTCTGGTGCCTGTGAAGGGCTGCACTCCATTTATCCGAGGACCTGCAGACGCTCTGTGGTCTCTGTCAAGTAGCAGAACAGGTTGGAAATAAAGGTTTCCTTGGTGCTTTGTGCTTCTGCTCACCAATAATGTGCTCACAGGTTGTTGCTACAGCAAGAACCTTGTAGCGGCCAGGAACAGGGACAGTGATTTACCCATGTTTGAGTCCCTAAACCCAGAGAAGTGCTTGGATCTGCATGAGCATTGTCTAATGATCTGTTGAATTTCATAGTAATGAAGGAGGAAACTCCACAAAGTACCCATAAGTAAAGAAGAACACAGTTTGGAGGGCAAGGTGACCAAACCCACTGTGAGGCAGATGCATCCCTGTTGCTCGGTGACCAGTCGGGGTCTGCTTCTGCTGCCAGGACAGCCCCAAGAAAGTTGCTTTGGGAGGCAAAAGTTTCAATTAAATAGAAATTATTAGTTAGTGATGCATTCCTTTAGTAAGAGTTGAGCAAAAATTTAATATTCTTGAATAAATGTGTGTTGTCAAAAGAGACATTTAGAGATCAGGCAGAATATACATAAAAAAATTTTTTTCAGCCCTAGCTTGTTTGGCTCAGTGGATAGAGCATCAGCCTACAGACCAAAGGGTTCCAGGTTCCATTCTGTTCAGGGGCACATGCCTGGGGTTGTGGGCTTGATCCTGGGTGGGAGGCATGTAAGAAGCAGCCAATCAATGATTCTATCATTGATGTTTCTCTCTCTCTCTCTTCCCCTCTCCCTTCCTCTCTGAAATCAATAAAAATGTATTTAAAAAAATTTTTTTTTCAATTTTCACTCCAGGATATATTTTGGTGATTTTTTTAACTTTATTTTTATTTATTTATTTATTTATTTATTTATTTATTTATTTATTTATTTATTGCAGAAAACTACTTTCTTAATTTTATTTGAAAAGTACACAAGGTCACAAAGCTAGAGCAAGTTCTTACGTTTTTCAAAATCTGTATTATTAGATATTTAAGCCAGACACTTTAAATACAAAAATCATCTTTGAAACTGACACTATCAATTCTCTACTTGCATATGTGAAGTGTCAAAATATTTTTTCTCACTAGTACAAGTTTATTCATTACAAATGTTCACAGTTAGGGATGAGAATAAGTGAATCAGTGAATTGTGGTTCTCTTGACACTTGCATCATTAAATAGGTTAGTAGAAAATGCATAGTTCTTCCTTGATTGGAACCAATCACAAAAAAATACTTTCCACAGTCAAATTACAAAATAGGGTACTTCTAATTTTTTTTACTTGATTTTTAGAGGGAAAGAGAGAGAGAGACATCAATGTGAGAAACTGATCAGTTGCCTCCCACAAGTGACTTGACTGCAGATCAAACCCACAACCTTTTGATGTATGGGAATACATTTCAACCAACTGAGCCACTCATCCAGGGCCAAAATACTTCTTAATATATTCTTTTTATTTTATTTGTTATATTTATTTTTTTGTTTTTAAATTTTTTTATTAATGTGTTACATGTATAACATATCTTCCCAATCTGCCCCCTCCCCAAGCATACCCTAACCCCCCAGAGTCTTTGTTCATTGGTTATGCTTATATGCATGCATACAAGTCCTTTGGTTGATCTCTTATCTACCCCACCTCTCCTTAAACTGCCTGCTGTAATTTAACAGTCTGTTTGATGCTTTATTGCTTCTGTGTTTATCCTTTTGTTCATCAGTTTATAATGTTCTTTATTATCCACAAATGAGTGAGATCGTGTGTTTCTCTTTCATTGACTGGCTTATTTCACTTAGCATAAGGCTCTCCAGTTCCATCCAAGTTGCTGCAAATGCTAAGAATTCCTTCCTTTTAATGGCAGCATAGAATTCTATTGTTTAGAGGTACCATAGTTTTCTGATCCACTCATCTGCTGATAGGCACCTAGGCTGTTTCCAAACTGTAGCTATTGTAAATTGTGCTGCTATGAACATGGGGGTGCATAAATCCTTTCTGATTGGTGTTTCTAGTTTCTTAGGATATATTTCTAAGAGTGGGATTGCTGGGTCATTTTTAGTTTTTTGAGGAAATTTCATACTGCTCTCCACAGTGGCTGCACTACTGTGCATTCCCTCCAGCAGTGCACAAGGCTTCCTTTTTCTCCGCATCCTTGCCAACACTTGTTGTTTGTTGATTTGTTGATGATTGCCATTCTGACAGGTGTAAGATGGTATCGCATTGTCGTTTGGTTTGCATCTCTCTGATAATTAGTGACATTGAGCATGTTTTCATGTGTCTCTTGGCCCTCCTTCTGTCGTCTTTTGAAAAGGTTCTATTAAGGTCCGTTGCCCATTTTTTTATTGGATCATTTATCTTCCTTTTATTAAGTTGTATAAGTTGGCTGTAGATATTGGAGATTAAACCTTTATCAGTGATATCATTTACAAATATGTTCTCCCATACAGTGATCTTTCTTGTTGTTTTGTTGATGGTTTCTTTTGCTGTGCAAAAGCTTTTTATTTTGATGTAGTCCCATTTGTTTATTTTCTCTTTAGCTTCCATTGCCCTTGGAGCAGTATCAGTAAAGAAGTTCTTTCGGCATATGTCTGAGTTTGTGCTGCCTGTGGATTCCTCTAGTATTTTTATGGTTTTCCATGTTATGTTTAAGTCCTGTATCCATTTGGAGTTTATTTTTGTGTATGGTGTAATTTGGTAGTCTAGTTTCATTTATTTGCATGTATCTCTCCAATTTTCCCAACACCATTTATTGAAGAGGCTGTCTTGAGTCCACTGTATGTATGTTCATGCCTCCTTTGTCAAATATTAGTTGAGCACAGTGGTTTGGGTGGATATCTGGGTTCTCTATTCTATTCCATTGGTCTATATGTCTGTTCTTGTGCCAGTACCAGGCTGTTTTGAGAACAGTTGCTTTGTAATATAGCTTGAAATCTGGTATTGAGATACCAACTATTTTATTATTCTTTCTCAGGATTGCTGTGGCTATTCGGATCTTTTTTTGTTCCAGGTAAATCTTTGGAGAGTTCTTTCTAGGTCTGTGAAATATGTCGTTGGTATTTTAATGGGGAGTGCATTGAATCTATAGATTGCTTTGGGTAGTATGGGCATTTGAATGATGTTGATTCTCCCAATCCATGAGCATGGTATGCTCTTCCATCTGTTTATGTCTTCCTCTATCTCATTTTTCAGTGTCCTGTAGTTTTCTGCATTTAGGTCTTTTACCTCCTTAGTTAGTTTTATTCCTAGGTATCTTAATTTTTTTGGTGTGATGGTAAATTGATTGCTTTTTTAGTCTCTCTTTCTGTAATTTCACTATTAGTATATAGCAGTGCCATAGATTTCTTGGCATTGATTTTGTATCCTGTTACATTGCCGAATTCATGTATTAAGTCTATTAATTTTTGGATGGAGACCTTCAGCTGTTTTATGTACAGTATCATGTCATCTGCAAATAAGGACAGCTTTACTTCTTCTCCAATTTGGATGCCTTTTATTTCTTCTTCTTGTCTAATTGCAATGGCTAATACTTCCAGTACTATGTCGAACAGCAGTGGTGAGAGTGGGCATCCCTATCTTGTTCCTGTTCTTAAGTGAACTGAATTTAGTTTTTGCCCATTGAGTATAATGTTAGCTGTGGGTTTATCATATATGGCTTTTGTGATGTTGAGGTATGATCCTTTTATTCCTACCTTGCTGAGAGTTTTTATCAAGAAAAGATGTTAGATTTTGTCAAATGGCTTTTCTGCATCAATTGATATGACTATGTGATTTTTATCTCTCAATTTGTTTATGTGATGTATCACATTTATTGATTTTTGGATATTGTGCTATCCTTGCATTCCTGGGATAAATCCTACTTGGTCATGGTGTATGATCTTTCTGATGTACTGCTGAATCCGATTTGCTAAAATTTTGTTGAGGATTTTGGCATCTATATTCATGAGAGATATTGGCTTATAATTCTCTTTCATTGTGTTGTCTTTATCTGGTTTTGGTATTAGGGTGATGCTGGCTTCATAGAAGGTGTTTGGAAGTATTCCTTCTTCTTGAATGTTTTTGAATAGTCTGAGGAGGATAGGTTTTAATTCTTCCTTGAATGTTTGGTAAAACTCTCCTTGAATGTTTGGTAAAACACTGGTCCCGGGATTTTGTTTGCTGGGAGCTTTTTGATGACTGCTTTAATTTCTTCCATAGTTATTGGACTATTGAGATGTTTAGATTCTTCCTGATTGAGTTTTGGAAGGTTATATATTTCTTGGAATATGTCCATTTTTTGCAGGTTGTCCAGTTTGTTGGAATAGAGTTGTTCATAGTTTTTTTTTAACAATATTTTGTATTTTGGTGGGGTCTGATGTTATTTCTCCTCTTTCATTTCTCATTTTGTTTATTTGTGTCTTCTCTCTTTGCTTCTTGGTGAGCCTGGCTAGAGGTCCATCAATCTTTTTTTTTTTTTTTTTTTGACTGTTCAGGCTGTCATTTATTTTATTTATTTATTTATTTATTTATTTATTTATTTATTTATTTATTATACATATCTCCCCATTACCCCCTCTCCCTCCCAGACATAACCCAACCCCCAGTGTTTGTGTTCATTAGTTATGCTTATATGCATGCATACAAGTCCTTTGATTGATCTCTTATCTACCTCACCTAACTTTAATTTTCCTGCTGTAATTTCACAGTCTGTTTGAAGTTTTACTGCCTCTGTATCTATCTTTTTGTTCATCAGTTTGAAATGTTCTTTATTATCCACAAATGAGTTAGATCATGTGATGCTTCTCCTTCAATGACTGCCTTATTTCACTAAGCATAAGGCTCTCCAGTTCCAACCAGGTTGCTGCAAATGGTAAGAATTCCTTCTTTTTAATGGCAGCATAGAATTCCATTGTGTAGATGTACCACGGTTTTCTGATCCACTCATCTGCTGACGGGCACCTAGGCTGTTTCCAAATTGTAGCTATTGTAAATTGTGCTACTATGAACATAGGGGTGCATAAATCCTTTCTGATTGGTGTTTGTGATTTCTTAGGATAAATTCCTAAGAGTGGGATTACAGGGTCAAATGGGAGATCCATTTTTAGTTTTTTGAGGAAACTCCATACTGTTCTCCACAGTGGCTGCACCAGTCTGCATTCCCACCAACAGTGCACAAGGGTTCCTTTTTCTCTGCATCCTCGCCAACACTTGTCGTTTGTTGATTTGTTGATGTTTGCCATTCTGACAGGTGTAAGATGGTATCTCATTGTCGTTTTGATTTGCATCTCTCAGATAATTAGTGACTTTCAACATGTTTTCATATGTCTCTTGGCCTTCCTTCTGTCGTCTTTCGAAAAAGTTCTATTTAGGTCCATTGCCCATTTTTTTATTGGATCGTTTATCTTCCTTTTATTAAGTTGTATAAGTTGGCTATAGATGTTGGAGATTAAACCTTTATCAGTGATATCATTTGCAAATATGTTCTCCCATACAGTGATCTTTCTTGTTGTTTTGTTGATTGTTTATTTTGCTGTGCAAAAGCTTTTTATTTTGATGTAGTCCCATTTGTTTGTTTTTTTCTTTAGCTTCAATTGCCTTTGGAGCAGTATCAGTGAAGAAGTTCTTTCGGCATATATCTGAGATTGTGCTGCCTGTGGGTTCCTTTAGTATTTTTATGGTTTCCCTTCTAATGTTTAAGTCCTGTATCCATTTTGAGTTTATTTTTGTATTTGGTATAAGTTGGTGGTCCAGTTTCTTTCTTTTTCTTTTTTTTTTTTTTTGCATGTATCTGTCCAATTTTCCTACACCATATATTGAAGAGGCTATCTTGGCTCTGATGAATGTTCATGCCTCCTTTGTCAAATATTAGTTGAGCATGGTGGTTTGAGTGGATATCTGGGTTCTCTATACTTTTTTTTTAATTAAATCTTTATTATTCATATTATTACATTTGTTTCTCTTTTTTTTCCCTCCATAGCACCCCTCAACCCAGCTCCCACCCATCCCTCTACCCTTAGCTCCCTCCCATTGATCTCATCCATAGGTGTATGATTTTTGTCCAGTCTCTCCCTGTACACCTCTCACCTCTTCCCCCCTGAGAATTATCAGTCCACTCCCTTTCTGTGCTCCTAATTCTATTATATTCACCAGTTTATTCTGTTGATCAAATTTTTAATTCACTTAATTTTTAGATTCACTTGTTGATAGATATGTATTTGTTGTTCATAATTTTTTGGCTTTAATCTTTTTCTTCTTACTGTTCTAAAAGAGTACCTTTCAGCATTTCATATAATACTGGTTTGGAGTTGATGAACTCCTTTAGCTTTTTCTTATATGTGAAGCTCTTTATCTGCCCTTCAATTCTGAATGTTAGCTTTGCTGGATAGATTATTCTTGGTTGTAGGTTCTTGCTATTCATCACGTTGAATATTTCTTGCCACTCCCGTCTGGCCTGCATCGTTTCTGTTGAGAAATCAGCTGACAGTCGTATGGGTGCTCATTGTAGGTAATAAACTGTTTTTCTCTTGCTGCTTTTAATATTCTCTCTTTCTCTTTTGCTCTTGGTATTTTAATTATGATGTGTCTTGGTGTGGTCCTCTTTGGATTCCTTTTATATGGGGTTCTGTGTGCTTCCTGGACTTGTAAGTCTAGTTCTTTTACCAGATGTGGGAAGTTTTCAGTCATTCTTTCTTTTAATAGGTTTTCAGTATCTTGCTCTCTCTCTTCTTCTGGCACCACCACAATTCTGATGTTGGTACGCTTAAAGCTGTCCCAGAGTCTCCTTACATTATGTTCACATTTTGGGATTCTTTTCTCTTCTTGCTTTTCCAGTTGAATGTTGTCTGCTTCTTTATATTTCAAATTTTTTTTTTAGTTGATTCTTGCCTTTCTCTAGTCTGCTGTTAGGACTCTGTATAATATTTTTTATTTTAGTCAGTGTATGTTTAATTTCTATTTGGTCCTTTATCATCTTTAGTTGGACCTTTCTCATCTCCTCTTGGGTCTCACTAAATTTATCCAACTTTTCTAGTATATTCTTGAAAAACCTTATAAGTGTGGTTTTGAACTCTATATCCAGTCGTTTTTTTTCCTCCATTTCTTTTGTTTGTGATCCCTTCCCTTGTCTCAGCATTTTCACTATGCCGGGGAAACTTCTGTGTTGAATTCAGCTTTATGATACCAGACGCATACCACAGAAGCCTCTGTTTAGCTTGGGAAGGGTGGAGTCTCAGGGCTTCAGGGACCGCCTTGCCTTCCAGTCGGCCCCGCCCTCCACGGCCTCTGAGTCTCACGTGATTGGGTAATCGCTGGAGCGGTCCTTGTGGGCCGTGCGCCCGCAGTGCCTCTAGACCACTGCCTTTCCAGCTCTCCTGCGCTCCAGGACCACACAAGTCTAGGTCCACAGGGTTTCGCCCGAAACAGGGGCTTAGTGGACTCAGAAGTGGCACAGTTGGGAGGGTCTGTCTCCCGCCCACTCACAAAAGTCAGTGGCACAATCAGCAGTCTGTCTTCCGTGCAGCACCGTACACGTGCGAGACCGGACCTGATCTTCTGTGACTCCCCTAAATTTCCGTGCACCTCTCCCTTTTCACAGTCCAAACTCCCCCCGTATGAGTTTCGGCTGGATCTGGGGTTTAGTGTCATAGGATAAGGGGTTCAATGCCTTTGAGAGTCTCCATTTCCCTCCCGCCAGAGAAAGCCAGCCAGGTACTCCGGCACCCGCTCTCTTCTTGCGCGCGTCTCTGTACCTCAGCTTTTTGCAGCTCCTTTGGGTCTCCGTGAGACCCTCTCTTTCCCTCTAGTTGTAGAACTTCCACTCAGCCAGCTTTCCTGTGGTTCTGGATGATGTCCGTTCTGTCTTTTAGTTGTAGTTTTGAAATTGTTGTGCGAGGCAGCAGTTGAGGTGTTTACCTATGCCGCCACCTTGGATTCTCTCCCTGGGTTCTCTATCCTATTCCATTGGTCTATATGTCTGTTCTTGTGCCAGTACCAGGCTGTTTTGAGAACAGTTGCTTTGTAGTATAGCTTGAAATCTGGTATTGAGATCCCACCTACTTTATTCTTCTTCCTCAGAATTGTTATAGCTGTTTGTGGTCTTTTTTTGTTCCAGATGAATCTATGAAGAATTCTTTCTAGGTCTGTGAAATATGTTATTGGTATTTTAATGGGTAGTGCATTGAATCTATAGATTGCTTTGGGCAGTATGGACATTTTAATGATGTTGATTCTCCCAATCCATGAGCATGGTATGCTCTTCCATCTGTTAACATTTTCCTCTCTTTTTTTTCAGTGTCCTGTAGTTTTCTACATATAGGTCTTTTATTTCTTTAGTTAGGTTTATTCCTAGGTATCTTAATTTTTTTGGTGTGATGGTAAATGGGATTGCTTTTTTAGTCTCTCTTTCAGTAATTTCACTATTAGTGTATAGAAATGCCATAGATTTCTTGGCATTAATTTTGTATCCTGCTACATTGTCGAATTCATTTATTAAGTCTATTAGTTTTTGGATGGAGTCCTTCAAGTTTTTTATGTACAGTATCATGTTATCTGCAAATAAGGACAGCTTTACTTCTTCTTTTCCAATTTGGATGCCTTTTATTTCCTGTTCTTGTCTAATTGCAATGGCTAATACTTCCAGTACTATGTCAAACAGCAGTGATGAGAGTGGGCATCCCTGTCTTGTTCCTGTTCTTAGGGGAAATGGTTTTAGTTTTTGCCCATTGAGTATGATGTTAGCTGTAGGTTTTTCATATATAGCTTTTATGATGTTGAGGTATGATCATTGTATTGCCACCTTGCTGAGAGTTTTTATCAAGAAAGGGTGTTGGATTTTGTCAAAAGCTTTTTCTGCATCAATTGATATGACTGTTATTTTTATCTCTCAATTTGTTTATGTGATGTATCACGTTTATTGATTTGTGGATATTGTACCATCCCTGCATTCCTGGGATGAATCTTACTTGGTCATGGTGTATGATCTTTCTGATGTACTGCTGGATCCGATTTGCTAGAATTTTCTTGAGGATTTTGGCATCTATGTTCATGAGAGATATTGGCCTATAATTCTCTTTCATTGTGTTGTCTTTATCTGGTTTTGGTATTAGGGTGATGCTGGCTTCATAGAAGGTGTTTGGAAGTGTTCCTTCTTCTTAAATGTTTTTGAAAGTCTGAGGAGGATAGGCTTTAATTCTTCTTTGAATGTTTGGTAAAACTGTCCTGTGTAGCCAGCCATCTGGTCCCGGGTTTTTATTTGCTGGAAGTTTTTTGTTGACTGGTTCAATTTCTTCCATAGTTATTGGACTATTGAGTTGTTTAGATTCCTCCTCATTGAGTTTTGGGAGGTTATATTTTTCTAGGAAAACATCCATTTCTTGCAGGTTGTCCAGTTTGTTAGAATAGAGTTGTTCACAGTATTTTTTAACAATCCTTTGTATTTTGGTGGGGTCTGATGTTATTTTCCTCTTTCACTTCTGATTTTGTTTATTTGGGTCTTCTCTCTTTGCTTCTTGGTGAGCCTGGCTAGAGGTCCATCAATCTTTTTTATCCTTTCAAAGAACCAGCTCTTGGTTTTATTGATCTTTTAGATTGTTCCTTTGGTTTCCATGTTGTTTATCTCTGCTCTGATCTTTACTATTTCCTTCCATCTGCTTTTCTTGTTGCTCTCTTTCTAGCTCTTTGAGTTGTAGGGTTAGGTAATGTATTACCTTTTTTTTCTGTTTTTTGCAGTAGTCACTCTCAAGACTGCTTTCACTGTGTCCCATAAATTTTGTATTGTAGTGTTGTCATTGTCATTTATTGTCAATGATGTTTTTTATTTCTTCCTTGATCTCTCTGATTACCCAGTCATTGTTTAATAGCATGCTGTTTAGTCTCCATGTGTTTGATTTCTTTCTATTGTTTTTATTATAGTTGATTTCCAGTTTTATGCCACTGATCTGAGAAGATGCTTGATATGATTTCTATCTTCTTGAATTTGAGGAGACTTTGCCTATGACCCAATATATGGTCTATCTTTGAAAATGACCCATGTGCACTTGAGAAGAATTTATATTCTGTGGCTATGGGGTGAAATGTTCTGAAGATGTCAATTAATTCCATATGGTCTAGTGAGTCATTTAGGATTGATGTTTCTGTCCTGATTTTATGTTTAGAGGATTTTTCCAGTGGTGGGAGTGGGATATTAAAGTCTCCTACTATGATTGTATTGCTGTCAATCTCTCCCTTGATATCGTCCAGGAGTTTTTTTATGTATTTAGCTGCTCCTATATTGGGTGCATATATGTTTACCAGAATTATTTCTTCTTGTTCCCTTAAGTATTATGAAGTGGCCTTCCATATCTCTTGTTATGTCCTTCACTTTGAGATCTAATTTGTCATATATAAGTATTGCAACCCCAGCTTTTTTTTTCATTTCCATTTGCCTGAAACACCATCTTCCATTCCTTTACCCTTAGTCTGTATGCATCTCTTTTTATGAGGTGGGTTTCTTATAGACAGCAGATATATGGGTCATGTTTCCTTATCCAATCCATTACCCTATGTCTTTTGATTAGAGTATTTAATCCATTTACATTATTATTGATAGGTACTTATCTCTCGACATTTTTATTCTTTACCCCTGTGTTCCTTGTTCGCTTCCTATTTCTTTTTTTACAGCAGACTCTTTAACATTTGTTGCATTGCTGGTTTAGTGGTAATAAATTCCCTTAGTCCTTTTTTGTCTATGAAGGTCCTGATTTCACCTTCAATTTTGATTGAAAGCCTTGCTGGGTATAGTATTCTTGGATTCAGAGCCTTCCTTTGCATGACTTTGTATATTTCATTCCATTCCCTTCTAACCTGATGAGTTTGTTGAGAAATCAGTTTCTAGTCTGATGGGGGTTCCTTTGTAGGTAACTTTCTGTTTCTCTCTAGCTATTTTTAAGATTCTTATTTTGTCGTTTATGTTTGCCAATTTAATTATAATGTGCCTTTGTGTCAGTTTTTTGGGGTTCATTTTGCTTGGGACTCTGTGAGCTTCTTGGATTTGTGTGGGTTTTTTCTTCCTATATTAGGGAAGTTTTCTGTCATTATTTCTTCAAACAGGTTTTCTGTTCCTTGCTCACTTTCCACTCTTTCTGGACCCACAATTATGCAGATGTTGTTTTGTTTTGTGTTATCCCAAAGTTCCCTTAGGCTCTCCTCTTGCTTTTTAATTTTTTCTTCTAGAAGCTGCTGTACCTTGGGTATTTTTTCCTACTTTGTCTTCTAGTTCACTGATGCAGTTATTTGCTTCTTCTAGCCTACATATATATATATATATATATATATATATATATATAATATATTATTGATTTTTCACTGAGAGGAAGAGAAAGGTATAGAAAGCCAGAAATATCAATGAGAGAGAGACATCAATAAGCCGCCTCTGCACGCCCCCTACTGGGGATGTAATCCCAACTAATGTACATGCCCTTGACCAGAATCGAACCTAGGACCTTTCAGTCCCCAGGACTACGCTCTATCCACTGAGCCAAACCGGTTTCGGCTCTTCTAGCCTACTTTTGATACTTTCCATGGAGTTCTTTATAGTAGCAATGTCATTTTTCATTTCTTCTTGATTATTATTCATTTCCTCTTGGCTCTTACTCATATTGTCAGTTTTGTCTTCCATTCTTTTTAGCCACCTTATGACCATTTCTCTCAACTCTTTCTCTGGCAGGTTGTTTGCTTCTATTTCGTTTACTTCCTTTTCTGGTGATACCTGCTTTTCTTTCATAAGCGGGCTGTTTCGTTGTCTACCCATGGTCTTTCTTCTCCAGGTATCTGGTTATGTAGTTCTCTCTCCTTACCCCATGCAAAATCTGACCTTTCGTGTGGCGTGTGGAGCTTCTCTGAATCCGAGTGTTTTTGCCGATTGGAGAGTTGTGTTCTGGGTCCCCCAGCTGGTCAGTGGTTGCTGCATCTATAGCTTTTCAGACCACTGTAGACATCCACTTTCCTCTGTAAGATGGCATAGTCGCCGCATTTGCGCTGGTGGCTCTGGGAGGCAAAAACCCCATGGCAGTGGGCCTGCTTAGTCAGAGGAGTCCCATCTAGCAGTCCCCCACCTTCTCCTGGAGGATAACTGTTTCTTAACTTGCCAACAAACACTGCCAGTGCGACCCTCAGCTGTTCTGTCTGCTCAGCAACAAGGCTCCGGACACGTCTGTCTATTCCACTGCCATTTTTCCCCCCAATATATTCTTTTTTTTAAAAATATATTTTATTGATTTTTTTACAGAGAGGAAGGGAGAGAGATAGAAAGTCAGAAACATCGATGAGAGAGACATCGATCAGCCTCCTGCATGCCTCACAGTGGAGATGTGCCCGCAACCAAGGTACATGCCCCCAACCGGAATCGAATCTGGGACCTTTCAGTCCACAGGCTGATGCTCTGTCCACTGAGCCAAACCGGTCTTGGCACCCCCAATATATTCTTTTTAGTTCAGGAGAGAATATGTTTACTGGAGAGTGACTATGCCTTGTTGACCTATTCTACTTAACAGAGATCATCAAGTCTGTGCTCTGTGATTGCAGTGAGAACATAGCACAGCTCCACCCCTCCTCAAAGTGCAAGGGTTGGGGAGAGCCAACTGCCTTGTTGCTAATAAGGGTAACACAGTGCCTAGGCACAAGAGCACTGATTCACTCTATAGATGCCTGAGGGTATGGCTGGCAACTGGAGTCTATTGTTGAAGGCTGGTGTCTTTTTGAGAGTGCAGGACAGGATGAAAGGGAAAATGTTCTGGGGGATTAAAATCTGCAGAGGGACAAGTGGGAGAAACCATCAGCAGCTCCTGCATGGATGGAGTTCAGAGAGATCTTTCCCTGTTTGTTCATTACATTCCAGCAGGAAGATTAAACATACACAGGTGGCTATTGTAGGCCTTCTGTTGACCTGTTTTCTGACCTATTTTGGTCAATTTAAAGTTCCAACTTTCATTACAAGGATGACTCAAAAATCTAGCCAAGCATCAGATCACCTAAGGGACCTTTTACAAAATACAGATTGTCAGCCCCACAAATTCTACTTCAGGAAGTCTGGGGAGGAGCCCAAGGGAGTGACTCCTTAAATTTCCTTTGGTGATTTTATGCTTCTCTGCCATGGACAGGGCTCAGCCTTTTTTTTTTTTTAATATATTTTATTGATTTTTTACAGAGAGGAAGGGAGAGAGATAGAAAGTCAGAAACATCTATGAGAGAGAGACATCGATCAGCTGCCTCCTGCACGCCCCACAGTGGAGATGTGCCCGCAAGCAAGGTACATGCCCCCGACCGGAATCGAACCCGGGACCATTCAGTCCGCAGGCCAACGCTCTATCCACTGAGCCAAACCAGTCTCAGCAGGGCTCAGCCTTTTGCAGGAGACATTGAGTGACTTGATTTGAAATGCTCAGTAATAGGATTTCTGAGGGGAGTTGGTGACAATTTTTCTTTTCCCAAGAAAATTGCACATGCAATCTCTTGCATGCTCATGTACATATACAAATGAAAGCCAGCTGCATTTAGTGTCAGGTGGCCTTAAGAGGAATGTGGTGAAGCACTACAGCTGAGAGTAATGGAGATGATAGATCATCTCATGGATTTCCTCCACTGCAGTCAGCGTTCTTGGCCTCTGAACCCTTCACATGCAAACGTGTGGCCCTTCACATGCAAAAGTTTTTGTGTCTATCAGTATTTACTTTACTATAAATTAAAACGAATATTAAAAACATTTCATAATTCTAAAAAAAATTACATATGAAAAGGAATAACATTTTAATGAAAATGGGTGTATACTTCAAACTAAAAAATTAATGAGAATGACATTGTTTTACGGTTTTGAAAACTTCAATGTCTGAGTTAAAAAGGCATTCATTTTGTTGCAATATCACACATTATTATCCTCTGGAAAACTGCATAGTACACTTGTGAGAAAATGAGTGAAAAAGCAAATAATTTCTTATTATTATGAAAATGGGTTTGACCTTGTAGGCATCCCAACAGAGTCTTGGGACCACCCAAGGGATATTATCTCTTAAGGCCACCCAGTGGGCCACCCACCATTCTCCCAACATACATATGCACTGACATGTGTTCCTGGGTGCTTGTGCACAAGCACTAGCTCCTCAGGGACCTAGTTACTGCCTTGGCTCAAAAAAAAAATCTGAGGAGATCATTCTTAAAAGTACTCTTCTTGAAGCAGACTTTAAATTAATGCAGAGAAGGCAGCTAAGTGTTTGCTGAATGAGCAAATGTTAAATGTTTATGTGTTGTGTACCTTAATCAGTTAATAAGATTAGACATATTTGCAACCAACCATTTAGAATATGTGATTATATTCAAATAAATTAATATTTGGAAACTAATGCTCCAATTAAGGACAGCACTAGACTGTGGTTAGGATCATGAGCTATGACTCAGAAAGATTAGTCTGAATTCCAGCCCCAAAATTTATAGGGATCATGAACAAGTGACTTCACCCCTCAAAGCCACCACTTCCTCCATTGGGAGAAAAAAAAAGCTTCACAATTTCTTATATTCATTCCCAAAATTCAGACATCTATGATAATGGAAATTTTATTTATAACTCACTGAACAGCTAAGCCTGACCTGATTAATTTGGTAATAAAAGCTGACCTCTGATCTAAAGGGACGTGAAGCTCTTTTTATTTGTTTTATCTGATATGACTGTTTGTGAGTTTTGCTGCAGAGATTTAAAATGTTTGATTATGGAGTACTGTCCCAGATCTTGCTTGGTCTATGTATTGTGAATGTTTCATAGTAAATCATATGTGTACTGAATTTCATAACACACATGCCCAGGGTTTGTGTGAGAGACTGAGGGTGGTATTAGCCTTTCAGGGTTAGCTGGGCTCATGTATACAGGTGTTATCTAGAACAATACTTCACATATACAACCATATTAGCTTTTGTTAAAGAAATAGGGTCTATTTCCAAATAAGCATAGAAACCACTGAATAGAAAAGAAATTACTTCATATTTTATGAACATTTTCACATTACTGAAAGATGGATTTTTATTTTCTTTTCCATCTTCATTTGCAGTGGGGGGAAAAGTAGCAAGCTGCTTTTATCCTTCCATTAGCTGGGGAAAATAGTAACATTGGTAGAGGTGCATCTTTCTTGTTACTAGGCAAGTTTGGAAATTAAAGGCACTTATAGTTAGTCATTCTGTCCATTTTTTCTGATACCTGCTGTGTGCCTGGCACTGCTGGATTCTAGGGATACATTAACAGACAAGCCCAAGTCTGTAAGTCACTCATAGTCCAGTGGGAGAGACATAGGTGGACATAGGTATTGTGGGAAATATTCATCTTTAACGAAGTCAACCAGTGATGCCCTGTAATTAGGGTGTGAGGTAAATTAATTTCAGCTTTAGCTAAACAATGACTAACTCTAGAATTATGTTCCAAATATTGTATGGGGTATACACTAACTGTGATATGTGTCCCATGCAATATTTGGGACATACTTAAGAATTAAAAAAATAAAAAGGGTTGTTTATCTGAAATTGCCATTTAGCTGGGTGTTCCATATTTTCATTTGCGAAATTGGGCAACCTTAAAATGATCTTGGGCTATTTTCAGCCATAGCAGCAAGCTCTGAGGAGGAAATGTATATTTCACTCATATTGGATAATTGAGTTTTTAAAAAAAGACTGTTTACAGAGGTATGGGTAGGTTAAGAGAAACCAGGCTGGAAGCAGTTACTCCTCCTGGGCTCTGTGGCCATGGTGCAAGAATTAGAGAAAAAGAGAGGTCCACTGGCAGGAGCTGTGGCCTTGCCAGAGAGAGATGTATTCCACCAGCAGAGACCTATCCTGAAGGAAATTGACAAAAACAAAACTGGACTCTGCTCCCTTCCAACAATACCCTGCTCCTGCCCTGCAGTGTTGCGGGGCGCGCCTCCCCATCTAGACATAAGACGTAAGGGGCCAGGCTGGCCACACTCCATCCAGGAGGCTGGTGACAGGCCCCCAGGGGGTGGGGGGGTGGACTGTGGAGGTGAGTGAGAAATAGCCAGCACAGTTCTGATGTGTATATATCAAGATGGTCTTGCAGCAGAACACGTACTCTGTCACAGTAGAAAAAGGCCAGGTGGAGGGAAGGAGGAGAGGGAGAGAAAGTAGGCATGAAAAGGAAGAAAAGCTCAACATTCTAAAATTTAAAGGTTAAGAGAAAAATAAATCAGCATTACTAGTGATTTTAGTCTAAAATGATTTCACTTCTACTGGACAGAATTTTTTTCCCCTAGAAGAACCACCATAATTTCTTGTATCAGCTTAATGGACAGAACCAGGATATCTGGGCCTTCATCTGTGCCTGCACTTACACGGCCGTGGAAGTGAGCACCTCCTCAGAGTTTGCACCCTTGGTGCCCAGCCCAGCCAACACTGAGAGAAGGGATCTTTCTCCTCAATCCAGTAGGAGGCTCAGTCCTTAGAGTCCAGACCTAGGGCCTGCTCTGCCTCCGCATAATTCTGCTGTTCATGTAGGGCAAGCAGGGCCTATGGAGCTTGAACAGATCCCCCAACTGAAAGCTTGCATTTTGCCAATGAAAATGGTTTCTAATATGGTGATACTAAAATAGGCCAGCTGATGAAGGGAGATATAAGAAGGATATTTGAGCCACCGGCTCCTTGCTGGAGTATGGGCTCTTTCATCAGGACTCTTCAAATAAATGCCAAGTAACCATGTGGAGAGGGCTTTTAAGTGGATCGGGCACTTCAGATGGTCACTAGATGCCAGAATGTAGGTGAAAATCAATGAACACACTCTGGCCTGGCACCTTTGTCCTGGAGTAGTTGAAGACTGTCTGGCCCTGGGAGTCAGTCTCTGTGTCTTGATGGGCACCCCGGGCTGACTCCCTTTTTCTCTTGTCACATTGCAGTTTCCCAGGCAAGGCTTGCAGCAGACGCAGCAGCAGCAGCAGACGGCTGCCCTAGTGCGGCAGCTCCAAAAGCAGCTCTCTAGTAAGTACCCCTCTGGCCAGGACAGATGATTCTTGGGAAATTGAAAACAGGCACACAAGGAAAACAGAAGAACTGGCTCCTCAAAAACTGCAGTCTTCCTTAATACCATTTCATCTTCATTTAGTCTACAGTGTTAAGGTGGTTTCTTTTTTATTTGTTTTGGTTTGAATGCTACTTTTCTTAGAAAAAAACCCCAATCATGTTTTTTGTTTGTTTGTTTTTTTAGTTCAGTGAAGATGTTTTCCCATTGCTTTCAGCTGAACCTGGAAATATTTCTTTTCATTTGGGGACCCCTATGGAGCTGCAGGTGCCCTTTTTATAAAGCTGTAAGGTTTAGAGAGCAACTCAGTGGATGCCCTCAAGTATACTGATGGAGTAAGTTAGGTGACCTCCCCAAGGTCAGAGACAGAGGGAGACCAGCATTAGAACTATCTCCTAGTTATAGGGCAGTGGCTGTTTTCACCACTAAACCATCCTACCCTTCCTGACAACAATTCAGACACATCAGACCTGTACCACCACAAGCAGCGAGGCACGGCAGTTCTTCCTGGTAGTCCCACCTGTTGTGTGGGCTGATGTTTTTAATCTTGCTGCCTCTAGAGTGCATACCACTCAACCACTCAGCTCCTTCGTGTGGATGCCAGCGGGAAGCTCCCATGAGCTCTATCACCCTGTGTTGGCGGCAAGTGCAGGAAATTTACTAGCAACAGGAGCCAGCCCTCTGGTGCAGAGTATTGGCCTGGAAGTCGGGGGACCTAAATCTGGTGCCAACTCTACCACCATTATCTGGATCATGTGGTTTCTCATCCATGGAGTGAGGAGAGAAGCAGGTTCTCCTGGCCCTTCCCAGGTTACATGCTTCAAGGATGCAGAGATGAGCAGCCTGTCCTGAGCAGCCCTGTGATGGGTGGGATGCTGCAAGGAAGGGGCCAGTTTCTCACTGAGGGCGGGCAGCTTGGTTTCATCTGGCTTTTTGGCCTGGCTGCTGATCCCAGCAGGGGAGATACCCCTCCTGTACCTGGTATCTTTCCCGGGACATAACGAAGAGCTTTTTTTCCCCTTTAAAAATATTTTCCTCTTATAGCCTCATTTAATTTCAGTTGAATTGTGTAAGTCAGTCCTCTTTTCCAGCTGCTATTAATAGGTGGGGTCTATGCAACAAACATGTGGTTAAAATATCATTGCTCCATTAATTCTGGAGGTCATATTTTTACATGGCTAAATAGACAACATCATTTTAAGGACAAGACCAATGTGTTTGTTTTAGATTTTTTCCCAATGTTTAGAAATATGTACCAGTGATTTTAATATAGTAGTACCTATTTAGGGAGCACATCTCCTCTTATTTCCAGTTTCCTAGAGCTTGTGAAATGCAGCTTTTAAAAAAAATTATTTTATTTTTTCCATCACCATTTGTCCTGTCTATGCCCTCGCCTCCCGACCAGCCATCCTTTATGGAGCACTTTCTCGGACCCAGGCACACTGTAACTTCACATGTATCCATTCACTTAATTCCTAACCCACCCCATGAGGTTAGATACTGTCACTGTTCAGTTATAGATGAGCAAACAGCTAAAGGACAAGGTCATGACTCCTCTGCCCAACGTTCTTCAGCTGACAGTAAGGGACAAGCTGGGCAGAGCTCAGACGGCTCTTCCCGGAGCCACCATATCACCACACAGGCCTCCCCTGTTTCCTTGTGCTGAGCTTTACTAAGCTTCACAGGTTGACAAACTGAAGGCAAGAGCCTTCACCAAAAAAAGTTGTGACTCGCTTATTGCTTGGTCTGAAACCAAGCCTGCAGTGCTCCAAAGTCTCTCCAAAGGCGGGCGCACACTCTGCCACTTCCTTGGTTGAATAATGACAACTAAGCTCAACTGCCATGGCACCCTCCAGAAGGTTCCTTTTCTATCACACCTGGAGAACAGGTCTCTGTATTGAACAGTCCCACAAGAGTTGTGCAAGCAGTGGCTGTTTTCATCTTATTTCTTTCTTCATACCTACTATTTTTCGAGCTACCTATTTCATAATGTGCACGTTAAAGCAGAACTATTAGTGTGTTTTTATAAAGATTGTGAGCACTTTCAATGTTTTGTGATACTTAGAGTCCTTTTGTAAGTTAGTGTTGTGTTGTTTCTCTGTTCAGAGATAGCGACCGATACCCTCGTCTGAGCCTGTGCTGTCAGGTGTGGGACTCAGATAAGCTGGGCCCGCTGAGAAATGAATTCAGCTGCAGTGTTTACACCCTGCCACTGGAGAGCTTCAGGCCAGCGCTGTGCTCCTGGCCAACAGTCAGGCTGCTATTGAGAAGTGTCAAGGAGGTGGCATCTATCTGTGGCATAATTTTGCATCAACAATTTTATTTGTATTTCCTTTTCTTCTCAGGTAACCAGCCACAGCAAGGCATGACTCCCTATGGACACCCTTCACACTTCTGAATCTGGAAGAGGACAAGACATGAAGTTTATGTTTGCACTGAAAAACAGAAATCAAATTTAATGCATTAGTCATCGTTAGAAATGTCCCTTTGTTATTTCAATTCTTTGAAGTTTTTTTATGTTTTATGCTACACTTGTACAAAGGTGTTTGTTTAAAAAAAAAGCAAAGAGGCGTGGTTTTGTTTTGTTGCTTTCAGCTTTAAAATAGGTTTAAAAATGTGGATCATGCAGGCCTACTTCAGAGAGAGTTTGGTAGCAGACTTTTTGATATTGGTGCTTTTTTGAATCTCATAGAAAGAATGAATTATGGTAAATATATTTATATATTCATTAATGAAGTTTTCTTTTTCTTTTCAAGCTGTGCTAGACCAAACTACTGATTTGAAAGTCATGTCAGTTCTTGACAGAAAAGTGACCCATTTATTCTGCATTCACCTTTAATTGTGAAATGGACATTTATTCACATCACTCTAATTTGAAATGTTTGTAACTTCATAAGCACTTTATAAACTTTTTTCTTATTTATATAGGGTTTTTCTTTGTTTTTGTTGTGGTCAAAAGGTGCTGAAACAGATTGTTACTTAGTATTTAGACTTCTTAGACCAAGAACTTAACTCAGGGCTTCTGTGAATGATGCCCTAAGAAGGTGGAAGCCTGCTGTAAGTAGTTGTACTCAAATTTGTTTTCAGTAGCAAGGCCGTTGAACAGAGAGTCTCTGTGAAGGTACAACATGGAAATACTAAAAGCCCCAACAAACCACGGTGGAATTGTCCAATTATTTATTGCCAGATTTGGCAAAAATGACTGTGTCCAGTTTTGGTTCTATTGAATCTTATGCCAACTGGAGAAAAAGAATCTTACTGCTGGCATGAGATTCCACAGTGCTCAAACTTGACATGGTTTCCACAGAATTTGGCCCCCAATCCAGAAAGTTCTAGTTTTCATAAAAGATGTATTTGCTGTTTATTTTGTATGGTAAGTATTTGCTATTTTGAATTTAATTATTAATGTTGGTTTCCAAATTGGTTGTATATTGCATATACTGTATTTATAAATTGGTGCAAAAAGCACAAGTAAATTATACATCAAATTTATTATAAAGAAATAATAACTATTTTAACTTTGTTCAAATATGTAATAATTTGCTCCTATTAGAGTAAAATAATACAGTAAATTATCAGTTTGTGTAATTTAAATGTATTCCATATAATATTTTTTTAGATTTAGATGCATAAAATTTTGAATGTGAAAATTGCAGGGCATTTAAAAACATGAGGGATATTTTCCCATGTTCTGCGTTAATTCATTTCCTTTTGCGATATGATTTCACATGTCATGTAGTTGCACATACTGTGAATAGATTTGTCTATAATGAGCAAACCATGTAGAACTACTTTCTTTTGAATGTAACTAGTACAACTTTAGTAGATCACTTGCTTTGCAAAGCATTATATAAATAATTTATATCTTCCTAGGTGAGTTACTTATTACAAAGTTTGACTCATGCAAATGACCTCAAATGTATGTCCGCTTACTTTGCTGTGGCAGCATCCTTGTGAACTGCTTTGTACACTGTGAAACCAGTTTACTCCAGCCTGCTCATTTCATGTTTACTCTGGGCTGGAAAAGACTTTGCCAAAACATGAAGGACCATTCTTTTCACTAGATTAACATATTCAACCTGCTTTCATTTCAACTGGTTTTATATATCAGGCTGTTTTCCTCCTCAAGAATCATCTTTAGAGTCCATGATATTATTTTTTTTCAAGTAGCATATCTGTATAATGACTGCTTTGGCTAGACAGCTGAACAATGAATGCTGTGCCCAGAGAGAGTCATTTTCTGCCCTGATTGTCATTTTCTTTCCTTTTGAGAATTATTGGCATTTAAAATATCAGTTTTCTGTTGGAACCATATATTTTTGTAGCTTAGTATTGCAAACAGCAGTAATACTGTTTCAAGAATGAGTGTTATAATTGCATAGCATTTGTATGCACTTTATATTTTACAGAGCTTACTGAAATTAATTTATTAATCATTTGCACTTGAAGGCTGTGGGTGTACATTTTTGTTGTGTGTCCTTTTTAGGTGGGGAAGCTAAGTCATGATAAGGCTTCTAAGATTATATAGAAAGTTGAGGAAAAAACTAAAACTCGTTGCTCCCTATGCATAATAAAATGGCAACTGGAAACTTTAGTCTCATCATAGTAACTCCCACTTAACCCTCTATCTTGAGAGGTTTCTTTTTTTAGCAAGTGCATTAAATTGCATTAAATGATCACAAGGGAAAGTCCTGTCCTTTGACGAGAAGCTAGTAATTTGTTTCATGAAATAGAAGAAATTATCTTAGGATAAATGGAAAACCCCACCCTGTTAAATATAAGACCTTGAAATAGAATGGAGTTGGACATAAGAAGCCCTTGTACCGTTTATACTGTAGACTTGTTCCTAGTAGAGTTGTCATGTTACTTACTCCTCTTGGCCCAGAAGTAGAAGATCACTGTTAGAATGAATATCTTCTGACTTATTTCAGCCATGGGATCCCAACCTCAGAGGTAGCAGCAATCAGTCACTTCTTAGGTGGGGCCAGCTGAAAGTGGGTATGGTGAAAACACAATGAAGTGAGCTCCTCCATATATCTCAGATGATTGGTGGGGACTGACATAGCTCTCGGTTTGGGTACTGAGGTATCTGAGCAAGACCTATGGCATTTTCTTTTTTATCTTATTAAGGCTCCTCATAATTATTCTTAAATAATAGGCAAATATTTGAACAGATGCTGGAGAAATTACATTGGAAAATCCCAGCCTCTATAATTAGAAAAGATGAATCATAATGTTCCCTCAAATTAACTCAGGTTGAATTAAGTATGTAATATAAAAAAATTCAGTAAATTACAAAAGGCACACTTTGGGTACATTGGAAGAAATTTTAAGTACAGTGAAACTTCATTATATGATTAGATCTAGAGCTTTCCTAAACACTTACCTGTTGCATAAAGGATTCCCATTTAATGAAATTAAATGTCATAAAGCAATGGTTCCTTCTCAGAAACTTTTCCTTATGGCAGTTTCAAACCAGGGTACCTGAGCTGAATTTCAAAGCTATAAAGAAGTTTCATTGTATTTTAAAAATATTTTTAATGGATTTATTTAGACAAGGATGTAATCAACCCCCTTTTCACATTTTTGATGTACAGGTATTGAGTTGCTATTTACAAGTTGGAAAAGTTAGCCTGGTTTCTTTTTAAATTCAGTCATTAAAACATCCTTGCATTCCCCATCTATGAAAACCTTCAGTGTGCACAAGACAGTAAGTCATCATCAAAACAGTTATGTGCTTATTTTCTGTAGACTTTAGTAAAATATCTATAAACCAACCACAAAATATTTATACATCAAAATGGTAAATTTACATCAAGATTAAAAATTTAATCTTTTCCATTGTCTGTTGTCAGTGCCATGCCTATAACATTGACAGAAGGTGGACACTAGGGAACTGGTAATTTTTTTTTTAAAGTCAATTTAATGAAGAATTCAGGTACATTAACCATTTGTTGTTTTATAGTGGTTAGTTTTCTCTTAATGTTCATTGTTATTTGTTGGCAAAATAAAAGTGCCTTAAGTTAAAAATTTGTTTTGAGATCCATTAAAGAAACCAGTATCAGTTCATAATGCATATATTTACAAGTCTTTTTTTGCATGTCCATGATAAATTTAACATTGTAAATGTATTTAAATTCATTTACATGCCTATGGCTGCCTTTGATTAAACTTCTTCCAAAAACAGTAAACTGTCCAGATGTTGACTATTCAAGAAATGTTATTTTATGTCAAATCACTTGCACATAAGTTGTTGCAAAGTCACTACCCAGTGCATTCTTTGCTGTGCACTTATATATCCCGGAATCTGAGCTTTGAGGGTTCTGAATTAATAGGGTGCCTTTTGGGTGGAAAAGCTCAATCCCATGTGTCCTCCCTTTATTTTCCATTGATAGCAGGGAGTGGTCAGGCATCTCCCAGGTGATTTCCGGCTTGGGGACTCCCAGGGCCACACAGTGGAGCTGAACGGCTGCCCCTGTCCTTGTAAGGATGCTCCTGGGTGGACGATTTGTAATTTGGGGAGGGTAGGCTACAACCAATACTGGAACAGTAACCAGTGCATGGCCAACACTGTTTTGAGCCTTACAGATATAGTTTCCTCTGTCATAAGTTGTTGCTTCTTTGATGACTAAAGTGCCATTTTCATGCAATATGTATTTTCCACTAATTTGAGGCCTCTCTATTATTTGACCACTTGGCACAGTCCATTTGATATTTGGCTTAGGGCTTCCATCTGACACACAGTGCAATAATAGAGAGTCCCCACTGATGCCATAAACTGTTCGCAATGCATTAGTAAGAATAACTGGCTTCTGTCCAATTTCTAATACAATTAATTTCTCAATATAACCAACTTTGTTCCTTGCCCCACACCGGTATTTTCCTGCATCATTCCGAGTTGTTTTATAAATCACAAAAGAACCATTGCTTGCTATCTGGTACTGAGGATTTTGTGGTCCCCTGGAAAATTGTGTGCCATTTGGTAAAATCCAGATTATTTCAGGTAGTGGGTTTCCATCAACAGAGCAGTTCAATGCTGTGGGCTTTCCAACCTGGGCAAATATTTTTTCATTAAATGGATTTCTGAATGTTGGTCTTCTCAGCATTTCCAGTACTTCCAGCTGTACTACCAGCACACTCTCTCCTCCTTCATTCTGAGCCACGCAGGTAAACTCGGCTGAATCTGAATGTCTCACATTCCTAATCTCCAAGGTTCCATTTTTATGGACCGTGATTCTGCTTCCATAGTATGGGGCGGTAAGGAAGATGTTGTCTGGCATGATCCACGTGACTTGGGGAGATGGGGTCCCTTCAGCTCTGCAATCAAAGTGCTTTTTGGAATGCCTCACGGCAGTGGCTTTGATAACAGTTTTGTTGGTATACAGACCATTGATTAGCGGGGGCCTAGAGACAACTTCCAGCTTATACATTTTGGTGTCATCTCCATTGGGATTCTGGGCCACACACACATACTCTCCAGAATCGAGCAGTTTGACGTTGTTGATGGACAAAGACCCATTGGCATGAAATGTGTACCTATTTTTTGAGAATGAAATCATATCACTGGAAGGCAGTAGCCAAAATACTTTTGGTTTGGGTTCCCCAACAACCTCACAATCAAAGGTGGCTGTGTCTCCAGCCCTGACTCTTGGTTTTATCATAAAACCCTGCTTGATCCGTGGGGTGGCAGTTATGACCATTAGGTGGACCTTCATTTCATCCTTCCCTACAGTGTTCTGGGCGTAGCAAGTATAATCCCCTTCCTCTGCTACCCCAACCTTGTTGAAGTACAAGGTTCCATTGTCTAAAAGAGTATACCTCCTGGTATATCGCCTGCTGTTATCAGCTTGTGTTGCATTATTTATCACCATTCCATTGGGTAAACTCCAGGATATCTGGGGCACTGGTGAGCCAGAAGCTTTGCAATCAATTTGGAAGTCTTTCCCATGAAACACTTGCATTTTAAAATGTTGCTTGTGATCAATTTTGGCAGGTCTCAGCTTTAGGCTAACATGCATCAGTATCAGATCATCCCCTATTTTGTTTCTTGCCACACACAAGTAGTCACCACCATCTTTTTCAGTTATTGATCCAATAAACAGGGACCCATTTGGGTAGACGTGGATTCGACTGCCCATTCTAAGGAGAGAAGAATGATTTTAGCTATTAGCAAGGGACAGGGAATAGAGGAGTTATCTTATTGGCATTTAACTTCATGGACATTTTAAAAAAATTGTTGCAATAGAATTAAAATCAGGACTAGTTTATTCACTGTCTTCTAAGCTAGTTACTAAAAATTATCTAACTGAATAGGTACAATTTAGTGCAAACAAGTAGTACTTATCAAATGGACTTCAAATGAATTTCCTTTACTTGATGAATTTTTAAAAAATTACAACGTGTGAAGAATGCTACTAATAGTGGAGTCCCAGACACATCTTTTTTGACCATTTTACATGTCAAAGTATCCATATATATATAAGGCTAATATGCTAAGTGTCCCTCTGCCCATCCAACTGGTTGCAATGACATACACTGACCACCAGAGGGCAGATGCTCAATGCAGGAGCTGCTGTGATGTACACTAGCCATTTACAGAGAAACAGCAGCATGGACATGGCCCTGACAAAACAACATTCCACTTCCTCCAAGTGGGACACAGACCCTGCCATCACCCTGGAGCAATAGCCCACCAAATTGCAGCCAACGCTGCTGAGACCCTATGGCCAACCCGGAAACGGTGGGTATGGGCGTCAGGTAATGATATCTTGTAGGAACACCTACTTCCTCTCCCTAGCGACTAGCCTCCTTGCAGTTTCTTCAGGTTAGGAACATGACTTGCTTTATAGCCAGGTAGAAACATTTTACACTTTAACCAAATGTTTGTGAAGCATTTTCCCATGCCTCATCTCATTTGATCCTCACAGAAGTCCTGGAATACATAGCTAGGAGACTCGGTGGATCCTATTTTATTTTCATTATCAGGGAAACAGATTTAGAAAGCTTAGAAACAACTCGACTGAAAAGAACTAAGAAATGGTGGACCTTGAAAATGACTTAAGGTTTTTCTCGCTGTGCAGAATAGTTTTCTCACTCTTTGTTCTCCCTGCATGGTCTACAATAATAACCTGCTTCGTCTTGATAGTTACTGGTGTGTTGCTGACGATTACCTGAAAGAGAAGTTGGGGTGCTTCATTGGGCTGGAAAAAGTTTAGCTATCTCAGAAAGCAGGTCTAATTAAGCAAGTTTATTATATATATATATATAAATATTATATATATATAAATATTATATATATATATATATATATATATATATATATATATCAGAAAGCAGGTCTAATTAAGCAAGTATATATATATATAAAAATCTAAGTTGACTCACACATGCACAATACATATAAAGCTCTCGCTGGTGCCAATGGCATGCATGTGTTTCAATCTACCATTGTCAATCATGAATTAGGTTGATACTTCTATTATAAAGAAAGGATGCATAGAGATATTAAGATATTTCTTCTAATTAATTTCCTTTCAATGTGCACAAATTCATGCACAGGCCACTAGTTATTCTATAAGATGTCAGTAAAAAACTTTCATTCTTTTTAGAAAAGATGTCAGGTTATAATTTTTAGGGAGATACTAGTTACAAAACATTTAGAGTTACTTGGTCAAATAAATTCTATTTTGTTATAAAGAGAGTAAATGCCAGTGTAAGACATATTAGAAGCTTGCTGTAGTGTCTGCCTTTGTGGGTGGCCATAAAGCGACAGGTCCTTGCATTTAGGGTGGACTATATACAGAAGACTTTTTTTCTCTTTGAAGCAACTACACAGCCTGTCATTACCACTATGAACCTCCAGATGGCAGATCTTTCGTGTTAAAATGAAATCTAGTTTTTCAGAAAGGCCAGTGGATATTGAGTTGGTACTAAAAAAATGCGATTAACACTCATAGGGGGAAATCTTGGTGTGTTTTTTTCCCCCTGCTAATTTTTTGGCAACATGAGCTAAACAGGCAGGTGAAACTGAAGAGAAAAGTATGGACAATCTCTCATAGCATAACTGCTAACCAAGTTAAACAGCCTCAGGTCATTTTGTATTTTCCAGCAAACGTAACTTAAGTATGGAGAGTATTACAGTAGAACATTAAAAACCTGCCGTCGTTTTTTGCAATTTTTTTTCAAGTGTGGAAGAAACTTTTCTGGTATGTAAATCAAGGTAGAAATCATAATGGGTATACTTACTAAAGGAAATGGAATTTTCCAGGAACTCTACATTTACTAGTACTTTAAAATATTTAAGAAGTTCCCCCACTATTCAGCTTAAAAGTTAATATTTAGAGAGAATTCTTAAATTACTTTGGTCCCAGAGCGGGTTCTCAAACCATGTTTTGTACACTATGCTACATTGCCACCTGATATCATTTTGCCTAATCCTTTATAAAAGCACCGATTCTCAAACTTGAATGCACATTAAAATTAGTGTGTAGTCTGAAATAATGCTGATGCCTCCTTGCAGTTTCTGGGTCCCTGGAGTTTCTGATTTAAATGGTGTGGAATGTGGCCTTGGCATTTGGAGTCTTTGTTTCCAAATGATTCTGATGTGCAGCAAAGTCCCAGAGCCACTGTTCTAAACTTAGTTATTAATGCATTTCCATCATTACCTGCAGCAGAATTATGTGTGATCCAATTTAAGATGCATCCCATGTGCCTTGGAATTTATTTAAATATTTTAATTTCACAAAAGAGAACTGGCATTCAACAGTAGTGCAACACTTATAATTACTCGAAAGCAAAAAAGAAAGAAACATGCTGAGTTATTTTAGATACAAAGATAGATAAAGGATTGGAAATAATATGATGGATATATATATAGTAAGCAAATATATCACTTCTGAAATTTACATTTGATAGCTCAGTATTTTTTTCATTTTAAATCTAATGTAATTAACATTTGACTTATTAATTGCAAAATTTGAAACTTAACATTTACTTTTGTATTAAAGATCACAAATTAAATTCATTAGTAGCATTCAATATTAACTTACAGTGTGCCACTAGAAAAATCTATTCAACTTCTCAGCAGGAATATAAATTCATATATATTATGTTAAATTTGTTCTGCATGGTATTCTCTATTAATGAAAATCAAACATAAAAAATATACTTATCCCCATCCTTTTTGTCATATTATAAAAATCATTGCATAAAGTCATGCAAATGATAAAAATTAGTGATCATAAGCCGTAATTATTAATTTTCAAAGATGGTTTAAACTCTAAAGAAAATCAAATGAAAATCAGAGTCCACAAGCGTGTAACAGAATGTTAGAGAAAGCGCGAGTCTGAGGGCATTGGAGCGATGGCGTCCTGACCATACTCCACTTTGTGGAAGTCTTCATGCTGTGACTCAGAAAGTGCTTTGCAATTTTAAGACAGATGCAATTAGCCCAGATCATACTCAAATTTAAAATGTTTAACAGGAAAATTTGAAGAGTGAAATAATGGACCTTGACTGATTGAATTGAAAGAATTCTCTTTTTTGATCAAGGGACTATAAATACATACTTTTACACAGTTACCATTTTAAAATTGTCATAACTGTGAAAACAGATGAGATTTTTATTATTCCTAGCTATATAAACTCAATAAGAAGTTGGCCTTCAGAGTTAGGCAGGTAAGAGGTTGGTTATATATACTTAAGGATTAGGCCTCTTTAGAGAGAGTTATGCTTGTGTTTAGAGTCTAAGCTCAGTAAAACTGTTGTCTAAAACTCACTGTGTCACTTTTTCATTTCAGAAGTTGTACAGCTAAGTAGATAAAGAAGGTAATATCAACACAAAGGTATGACTTACCTGTGCCACTGGTCCACGACAGCTTTAGATGGTAGCCTCCAGATTATTTTGGGTTTGGGTTTGCCAATGGCTGAGCAGTTCAGTAGTAATTTGTCCCCAAAATTCACCTCATTCCATGTCTGGGATGTAGATTCTATCCTGGGGATGGTCTCTCGCTCCTCTATGGTGAGAATTACCACCCTTCTGTCAGAGCCAGTGGAGCTGGTCGCAATGCATTCATAAGTGCCCCTGTCTGAAGAGGCTACGTTTCTTATATACAGTGTCCCATTAGAAAATAAGAACAAGTTGGAATCAATAAGCTGAAGTGGTTTCATTTCAGTGCCATCAGAGAGAACCCAGTGAACACTGGGCTGAGGAGTTCCTTTTGCAGTACAGGGAAGTTTCAAACTTTCACCCCACATCCCTGCAATGACCTGCCTCTTTTGCTCAAGAATGACAGGCGGGGCGGCAATGACTTGCATTTTAACCAGCAGTGAATCCTGGCCTGCGGAGTTGCTGGCCATGCATTTGTAATAGCCCCGGTCATAAATGCTGAGATTGTGGATAACCAACGTTCCGTCAGATGTCACCAGGGCCTGCCCAATCCCTTTGGATGATTCTGAGACTACTGTTTGGTTTGGGAGAATCCAGGAAATCTTAGGCATTGGCCTACCTTCAGCTCTGCACTGCAATTCCACAGTGCTTCTGGAATGGACTGTGATCTCTTTGGTAGGTCTCTCTAGGATCCTAGGGGGATAGGAAACCACGGACAAGGTGACATGAAGGTGGTCTTTGCCAAATGAATTGGATGCTGAGCACAGGTACTGTCCCCGGTCCTGAATGTCCACCCTCCGTATGGACAGGGTGCCATTGGAGAGCACCTTGAACCTGCTATTCTGTTTCCTTGTAGACAAATCAAGTCCTGAAAGGAAAAAGAAATATACAGCCACAGGTCATCAAAGTTTAGATAGAAAACAGATTGTTCAAGTGGACGTCTCAAGAGGCTATCTTTTTTGTTAGACTACTGAGAACAAATATATTTAAAATCAGGATATCTAGTCATAATATTGCTAAAGTTATTCCTAGAATTTTTTAAATCCCCTTGCTTTCATTTAAAAGCCCAATGGTTCAATAAAATGACAAATACTTCTTTTTCAAATCATATTTATTTGGATCTGCTTTAAGAGCATTTCAAAAAAAAATGTTCCTAGTTAACATATTTTAAAACCTTCTAATGAGCTATGCAGCAAATGTCAAATGAGTATAGTAATAGTTACAGTATTTTGGAGAAACTTGAATCTGATTCTTTGAGTGTGTAACCCTGAAACATTACACATTCTTTCCCTTGTTTCTTAACTAAAAAAGACAAAGTTTTAAATACCTAATGAGACTCTGGTCCAGTGGATGGTAGGTAGCGGGTTTCCCACAGCCTCGCATGGAAGAAAGGCATCTGAGTTGACTGGGACAGTAAAACTTGCTGCCTTTCCTCCAACTATTCTGGGCCTTTGGAATATATTCCCAGACAAAGGCTCAAAGGGAAGAAGTTCAGGAGTTGTTATATTTTGAGCCGGTGTCTTATCAGAGCCACTTTTTGCAGTCTTCTGTAGGTCCCAGTTTGAAGCTTGAGTGTTGTCCTCTGGCAAGCCTGGAGTAGGCAACATGCTCATTCCTGGCTTTTTGCCTTTTGGGGCAGTTTCCAGGTAGGGCTTATTCCAAAAGTGGTTTTCTGACCTGGGAGAAGAAGACGATTTAGAATTCTGTGGTTTAAATGTTGTTAGTGCTGGCATAGGAGTAAAAGGTACCAGACTAGAGTAGAGAAAGTAGGTGGTTCCAAATGTGAACTTGGCATTTGGATGAGCCTTGGGAGATGTTGTAACCTCTGCTGCTAATTGCTGTGGATTAGCATTGCGACTTGAAGGTTCAGGCAGCTGGAACATTGTATTTGTCTTCCTCCGGAAAAGGGGAGTTGCCACATTGTTAGTAACTGTGTTTGGATTACTTGAGGGAGGGGAGAAGGAGACTGGCATTGGAGTGGCACTGCTGCTTAGGAGCGATGGCATGGCTGGGTGTCCAATGGGTGGGTTCCTGGCTGTGGTCCTCTGGTGCAGTGTGCTGAACAAAGTGTTTTCAGAAGCAGTTGTGCTCTTCAAAGTCTGAGTAGTCTCTTGGGATGCTTCTTCAATTACATCTGTCCTATTAAGTGTTCTTGGATAAAGATCAGTTGTGCCTGCCATTCTCTTGGTATTTTCTAGGCGGGGACCAGAGAAAGCAGAAACACTGGGTTCAGCTGCAGTTTCTGCTGAGGTTGGAGGAGGGAGCATCACAGCAGGGGCCGGAGTGAAGCCAGAACTCAGGCTGGCAGAGCTGTTTGGGTCCTTCCTGCTTGGACACTCCTTTTTGCTTTGTACTTCTCCTGTGCTGGTTGCTTGGGTTTTATTAATATTGATAGGAGCAGGGGCAGTAAGAGGACTTGTCAGTGTAGCTATTTGCACTGACATAAAATTTGTACTGAGTTCCTTGCTTGAGCTATTACGAAGTGTTGGGGAAACGGATGGGAAGGGCAGCTCTCCCACTGCAGGAAGACTTCTAGGATGGTGTGTGGGCATGGCGCTGTGGAGAGCAGTAGCCAGTGTTACAGATGGGATTTGCATCACATTTGCTGAGTGTACTGTGAAGTGAAAGGGGGGACCGTTATCTGTGGGTAAAGCAGGAGATGTTTGAGAAAGCACTGTGGTTGTGTTTTCTTGTGAACCAAATATATGCTGACTCTTTAAGCTCCCTGTTTGGATATGATTATTTACAAAAATCTGATGCCAGGGAATTTTCCTTCTTGAAAGTCTTGTAAGGGCTCTAGTCACAGGCATAGATGGTTCAGTGGGAGGACCCGGAAGTGGCGATGTAATCATTGAACCTCGTTTAGCTTCACTAATGTTAGACACACTTGGGTAACCAACATTTATTCCATAAGTTTTCTCCATAGTTACGGATGTTGGGGCATGAGTCATGGCTGCACCAGGAGGAATCACTTGGGTACTTTCAGCACTGAAATCTTTTACCGTGGGTAGTGTTTTCTCAATAACTACATTTGCTTTGCTATCAGGTAGCAATGAAGGACTAAAGTTGTAGACTAGGGTTGTAGGTTCTGCTGCTGTGACCCTGGCAATGTCAGCTTTGGGGAAGGTGATGGGAGAAGAAGTTGAAGAAGACAAGGTTGCTCCCTCAAAGGTGGGAGTGGTGAGCTTCTCTTTGAGAGCACAGGACAGGCACACAGTGCTGAGCTCTGTGGTACTCTCTTCAGATGACCCTCTGGATGGTGGCCTCACAAAGCCATGTCTGTGCCATGGGAGAACTGGAGTTCTGTATGGATGGATAATTCGCCCTCTCCCCCAAATTTTCCTCCGTCTGCCAAAGCGTCTGGACAGTGGGGTGTTAGTTGCATTATTCCTAGGGATCTGTAACTGAGAGTGAGCAGCACTGTATGGGCCTGAAGGGAGCCTTGAAGTGCTAAGCTTTTGAGTCACATGAGAATTTAAGTAACTGCTTCTGGGTTCACTTCGTCCTATTACAGATGGCTGGTTACCATTCGTGGTGTTTTCTGATCTTAAGAATATACCAGCTTTGCTATTAGCTTTACTAAGCATTTTGGTATTGACAACTTTGATCTTTGTCCCCACCGTTATTGGGGGTGCACTTTGCAAATGCTCTCTTCTCCTCCCCATGTCATCAGCATCCTGAAATTGAGTTGTCTCAGGTAGTAGAGGAAAGACAGTGGGCACATGTTCGTTGTTTGTATCTTGCATTTTGTTTGATGTGGTTGAGTTTATGTTCCTTGACATGGCTGTATCTTCAATAGTAGTAGATAATTTTAAATCTATTTGTTTTTCAGGTGGTGGCAACTGTGGACTGACTACAGAGGAGACTGGAGTACCAGTGATTACAGTTGCCACAGGGCTATCAGATATCTTTCTGGAACCATCAGGCACTGTCCTTTCCAGAACAGTGGGCACTTTAGTTGTGAAATCCATAAATTCCTCATCTGGAGGAAGCATGCCTGAAGAGTCTCCTTCCCCATCAGGTATTTTTAGGAGTTGGGTGACCAGTGGAGGTGGCCCTGCTGTGGAATTTTCTTGATTCTGTGGCATTGTCTTCTTTTTAGCTTTCTCCAGAAGTTCTGCCCAGTGCCGTGGGTCAATTCTCTGAGCAGAGGGTGAGAAATGCCTCCTATGCTCCCTGAAATGTCGGTTTGTTGAGTCTCCACGCCGCCGATGTCTGAAATCCCAATAGTTGTGCTTCTTACTTATGCTCAAGACTTGCTTTCCAGACTCACCTCCCATTGGAGCAGATGTCGGGAGTTGTGCAGCTGGTGGGTTTTTCAGGTGCACAGCTGGATTAGGCTCATCAAATCCAGATCCATCCATTTCTATATTATGCTCCACTAGGCTTGGTCCTTTTATTTTGACTGAAACTTGATTAATCAAAAAGTCGACCCCTGATGGATTGGCTACAACACAACAATAATAACCCTGGTCTTTTTGGGTGACCTGTAATATTCGTAGTGTGCCATTGAGAATCTGCTTCTCTCTTGAGGACTGAGAGAGCACAGTGTTTCCTGGAAGAACCCAGCTAATAGAGGCATCTGGGACACCAGTGGAATGGCACGGAAGGTCAAGTGTTTCACCAATGAAAACGGTATGATGAGCCCCGTTTTCATGAAAGGGTTCTGTGTAGGGCTCTACCACAGTAATTCTATAGGTGAGAATATCTGCATCAGCATAATTGGTGCTTATGCAGTTGTAAATGCCTGTGTCAAAACTGTCAGCCATCTGGAGTTCCAGTTTTCCAGTTTTATCTATTAGGATTCGTCCATCCTCACTAACATAAGGGGCTCTCACTTTACTCCCATCAGCCAGAAGCCACTCCAAATGTGGGGCGGGGTCTCCTTGGCCTGGACAGTCTAAGTCAATGGTCCCACCAACCAAAACAGTGTGTTCCAGTTTAGTATTGTTATTCCTGAGAATCATGGTCCAGTTGTGTTTTATTGGCCCCATCTCTGACCATGGTAAAGTGACCTGAGCATCACTGGATAACTGGATTTGCAATGTATTGAGTGTGGTGGCAGTTCTGTTTAGCTGCAAGGAAATTTGATCTTGCATCAACCAAGGAGGATCTGCTCTGAGATCAGCTTCTATGTTGGTAAAGATGTCTTCAGGCTTAGGAGTCATCTGTTTATATTGGTGGTGAAGTTGTGGTGTTTCATTGACCAAGTGGCTCCTTTCTAGTATCAGAGGAGAGTCACTGTACAAAGCCAGAGTTTGCCACACTGGCTGAATATGACTATAATCTATGTTACACACCAGAAATGTAGAAAATGATGTATTTAGCTTGATGTAGTTATTGTCTTCAGTGAAAGCAATCAATGATGTCCTTGATGGCTTTTGGACACTGCAGGCAATGTTAGCTTCATTCCCAGACTGGTCTGTCATGTTCAAAATGAGGGAGCCGAAGGGTGCCATGAAATTTTGGGGAGAGATGGACACAGATCTGCTGTCTTTCGCAATAGTCCAGTTCTTCAGTTTCAGAGATGGATCAATGGTTGGCTTGACACACAGGAAAGCTGCAGCTGGGACTGTAGCTAAGGGCTTGCCTTTAGAGATCCTGGGGTTCATGCAGAGTGGACATTGCTGAGAACTGGAGAGATTTCTGTCTTTTTTGCATTTTATAATATCTAGGAAAAATGACAATTGAATTATTGCTGGTTATGGTCTCTGTGAATTAATATTTGAACATTTTGAAGTAATAGCTTCTACTAGGATTTAAAACAACAATTTGGAAATTTTAATGTTTAATAGAAAGTTTCCTACCGTTTTTTATCCTTGGGTTGATTTCTAAAAAAATATTATCTATATATACTGCCATAATATTATATTCATAGGCACAAGGATTATGTCTGCCTTGTAGAAAGTGCTTGATACATATGTGCTACTCAATAAATATTAGTTGAATAAAGACTTGGGGAAACTAAATGACATGCTTATGTTTGTTGTTGTTGTTTTTTTTATTAATAGTCATTTAGTTCTCTTTTCTCATTTTAATGTTTTGAGTTATAGAACTTCATTGTCCTTTAAAAGATAACATGTTTGATAAATTATAAGTCTTTGGATATCATTAAAAACCCAAGATACTTTCTATTATCCAAAAGAACAATAATTGAATTATAAGATATCTTGACCTGGTCTAGCTACCTCTATGTTCATAGCAGCACCATTTATAATAGCTAAGATCTGGAAACAGTCCAAGTGACCATCAGTAGGTGAGTGGAAAAAAAGCTATGATATATTTGTACAGTGGAATACTATGCAACTGTACAAAAGAAGGATCTCTTACTTTGAGACAGCATGGAGGGACCTGGAGAGCATTATGCTAAGAGAAATAAGCCAGTCAGAGAAAGACAAGTATCACATGATTTCACTCATATGTGGAATCTAATGAACAAAATAAACTGATGAACAAAAAAGATGCAGAGATATGGAAACATGGGACAGTCTATTGAATCTCAGAGGAAAGGGTAGTATGAGAAGGCATGAAGAGGTTAACCAAAAAACTTGTATGCATATGTCCATTGAAATAGACAATAATGTGTCAACTTGGTCAGTGAAGGACTGGTGGATGGGGTAAGAGGTAGAGGGAGATCACAGGGGAAGGTTGGGAAGTGGGATATCTGTAATACTTTCAACAATAAAGATAATTTTTTAAAAAGGATGTAGAGAAACAGATGATTCAGGAGATAATGAAGCAGGTAGAACAAATAAGTAGGAGGCAAGGATTTGGTTGAGCATGGATTGTGACTGAGTGGAAGAGTGAAGGAAGACACAGTATGAGCATGAGTCTATTGGAGAAGGATCAGGTCTAATGAGGGAGAATATTATACCCAAGCAAGGGACAGCCCTTCAAAGATGTAACATTTTGGTGAAATCCAAAGCATGAAAGTCTTATAGAGCTAGGAACAGCCCAAGCTTTTACAAATCATAGAAGCTCGTATTTCAGGTATCCCATATCACATGCCTGGCCACTTAAAAAGACCACTCCGGCGAGCCTATTTAAAATGACTGGTCACTGAAATACTTGGTAAGAGTACAGAATTTTACTTTGCACATATTCAGCTGGGGAATTCCATGCTGTTGCATGCAATAGCTCCCACCTCATGCATGAGACACAACATTTAGAAGAAGAACTAGACTTTTAGAAACTATTACTTACTGGAGTGGCTGGATAGGGTCCCATCACCTCCCATTTATGCACAACTCCTCTCAAAGGCTTAAGAAGTCCCTTGGACCAAAGACTCCATATGTTCTTTAGTCTTTGGTCCAAGGGACTTTGGTATGACAAGTAATGCCACATAGATCTAGCTGCTCAGCTAGCTTTCTTCAGTACATTTTAGAGCATAAGCCTATGCAGAGTAGGTAGCTGGCAAACCTGGAAATCTTAGACCCTGCAGGAGAGGCTCTTCTCACTCCCCCTCTTACCAACCAGTTGTGTGTGACTGGGGCCTCAGACCCTGCAATAACAGAGGACATGGCAGACTCTGGTTTAATTAAAACCTGTCACAGAATTTGGTGCACATCTTGCCCTGCTTATTATTGCTAGCATCAGAACCAGAGTTAGCAGGCCCTGGCCATCAGATATTTTGCCTCAGATGAAAATCTGATTATTCCTTCTATCACTTCCATTTCCTCTGTCATTCTAGGTTCCAATTACACAGAAATTCTTTCCATTCCCCACCTCTGCCATGTCCCATAAAGATCTAGCATGTAATGTTGCCTCCACTTCCCATACACATGGTGGCTGACACCCTATTCCCATTGCTGCCTAACTATATACATCCTTCAGGGCCTAGCCAAACAACAATTCTTCTGGATGGGCTTCTGGTACTTTCCACTTCTTTTATCCTACCCCTTATCACCGACTATTATAGCAACTTGTCTAGTTGCTTGCCTTCCCACAAGACTGTAAGCTCCATGCTTGTGCCTCTATATGTCCCAGGCATGGCCAAATGATGCTCAGGAAAGATTTTAGGAAGGCAGGGGGACAAGGAGGCTAGCCTAATTCTAATACTATGTCTTTAATAAACTGAGATAATGTTTTTTGACTGAAAGTGTTTTTCAGTGGCAGCTGAACAGCAGGCAGTGTTGATAGAGCTACCAGTGCTTGCATACATACAAGTACTGTCATTTCTATTGCAGTGTTTTTATTGAGTCACATGGGCTGTTGGGACTACATATATTAAAATTTCTACCTAAAATGTTTTTATTAAGGTTACACTATGTTTTGGCATTAAAACAAGAATGTAAAAAAGTATGGAGACAGAGCAAACAGCGGGACACAAATTTAATATTTGTAAATCACATTTTTATCAGAGAAATGGCCACAGATCTGTATTTTATAGAAAAGCAACCCCAGGAGCTGTCTGGAACCTAAGAATGGAAGAATACAAATAGATGATACAATGGGCTACCAACATTCATGCAAAAGAGCACCAAATAAGGCAACTAGAGGCATGAGAAACTGGCAAATCTCATGGAACAGATGAAAAACATTTCAAAGCAGAAGTTGATGTGACTGATTCGCAAGTATTGTAAGACTATCATCAATTAGACATGACTGAAAGGTGTTAGTTCTCATGGGTTTAGCTAATTATTATTTTACTAGAGGCCTGGTGCACAAAATTCATGCATGTGGGTGTATATTCCTCAGCCCAGCCTGCACCCTCTCCAATCTGGAATCCCTCGAGGGATATCCTACTGCCCATTTAGGCCCGTTTAGGCCCGATCCCCTAAACAGGCAGTTGGATATCCCTCTCACTATCCAGGACTGCTGGCTCCCAACCGCTCCACCTGCCTGCCTTCCTGATTACCCCTAACTGTTTCTGCCTGCCAGCCTGATCACCCCCTAACCACTCCCCTGCCAGCCTGATTGATGCCTAACTTCCCCCCTGCCAGCCTGATGGCCCCTAACTGCCCTTCCCTGTAGGCCTAGTCATCCTCAACTTCCCTCCTCTGCTGTCCTGGTCACCTCCAACTGCCCTCCCCAGAAGGCCTGGTGCCCCCCAACTGCTCTCTCTGCAGACCTGGGTCCCCCCAACTGCCCTTCCCTGCAGGCCCAGTCACCCCCAACTTCTCTCCTCTGCTGGCCTGGTCACCTCTAACTGCCCTTTCCTGCAGGCTTGATTGCCCCCAACTGCCCTTTCTTGCATGCCTGGTCCCTCCCAACTGCCCTCCCCTGCTGGTCATCTTGTGACAACCATCTTGTGTCCACATGGGGGCAGTCATCTTTGACCACAGGGGGGCAGCCATCTTGGGTTGTTGGAGTGATGGTCAATTTGCATATTATTCTTTTATTAGATAGGATATAATATATATAATAGATATATGCACATACACACACAAAGAGTTTTGGGACATGTTAAGATCATTGATGAGTAATGGACATTTGTAAACATCATCAAAATGGCTACTTAATTGATAAAAGCTTAGTTTAGCAGCAATTGATGACCTACTATGTCCTAGGTACATTCTAGAGCCTCAGGATGGATAATTTAGACTTAGAAAAGATAATAGACATCTAATGCTAATAAATATAATAAAATGGGTCCATTCAAGAACAGAAGTGTGAACAAACTGGAGTGGTGAAATGATTATTCTACAGGAATGTGGGGTGTGGAGAAACAGCCAGGCTTCCAGAAAAGGTGAGAGCTGAGCAGAATTTGCTGGGTGGGAGTTCATCAGGCAGAAAAGAAAGAAAAATGCTCCAGGAAGAAAAGCTGCAGGTAAAACAGGTTGGGTGTATCTGCGATTGGAGGATGGCTGAGAGTTGGAAAGGAAGGAAATGAGGCTGAAATTAGGAAGACCTGGCGTGTCCAGCTACATACTAGGGCTACAGGGCTCAGGCTGTTCTCTAGGCCAGAATCAGCAAACTTCTTGTGTAAAGGCATGATGATAAAGATTTTATATTTTGTGAACCATAATTCTCTGATCCAATGACTCTCTGATACCACTGTGACACCAAAGCAGCCATAGAAGATATGTAGGACTGAAGCATCACTGTGTTCCAATAAAACTCTTCTTACAAAAGCTTGGTGAGAGCTGAATTTGGCACATGGGCTGTCATGAGCCAATTCCTGGGCTCTAGGACACAGAATAACTGATTTCTACAGTGGTATATCCTACCACTGAAATATTAGCTGCTAAACAAATATATACTAGCCTGACTTTATTACCAGAGCATGTAATTAGCAAAATGACAAGTCGGTCTGACACCTTGTAGGACCTGAGCACAGACTCATTTTCTGTTTGAGTACATAGCTCTCTCCCTTTGGCTGTCATCTTCTTTCTTTCCTCTTTTCACTGCTGATTTCTCACATAAGTTTTCTCTATTTGTTCACTATTCTCCCCCTATACCCCAGCCAACAACCACATGAAATCCAGTCATTCTTTCTAATTCCTCATTTCCCTTTATCTCTCCATGGTATCTAAAAGTATTGAGAAACCTCCACTCAATTCCTACTGCCTTTCAAGCATCTGTGAAGCTACATCCAAGTCTGGTCACTCACAGTTCAAACTGTAATTCTCCAGATGTGAACCACCCGAGCATGTCCTAGGTGGGTTCCTGTTTCTGCCCACTCTGTTCCACCTTGTCTACTGCTCACACTCATAGATTGTGGATACCTGAATCACATTTCAGTAGGAAACTGTTCAAAATCCTTCACTGTAAAATCTCCCTTTTTTAAAGGTATAAACATTTTAGCCTAGGATTCAGCACTCACAGCAACTGGTTTCAAAACACCTTGCATTTAATGACCCTATTCCAGAAAAACTAGGCCATTCATTGCCCTCCTCATAAAATTTAATATCGGCCTTTATGTACAATGCAGTGTCTTCATCCTAAATACATTTTAGAAAAAGATCTAGACTTCTAGCTTCTGCTTTTTGAATTTAGCTGTGTGACCTGGATGGTAAAGAAGGTAATTATAACACACTTATTGCGTGCAAATTCCATGTCATACATTGTGCTAAGCACTTCGCGTGCTATTTTAACTATTCTTTCCAGTTATTAGTAATATTCCTATAGTGCAGATGAGAAAATTGAAGTATAAATGGTCTAAATGTCAAGCCCAAGATACCTAACTTTTCTATGCCTCAGTTTCTTCTATAAATTGAGGATTATTGTGAATGTTGAATAAAAGCAACTAGCACAATGCCAGCACAAACTGAGCATATTGCCTCCCTGCTTCTTTTTTTTTATTCTTTATTTTTTTTAATTTTAATTAAATCTTTATTATTCAGATTATTACATTTGTGTTTTTTTCCCCTCCATAGCACCCCTCCACCCAACTCCCACCCTTCCCTCCCTCCTGTTGACCTCATCCATAGGTGTATGATTTTTGTCCAGTCTCTCCCTGTATACCCCTCACCCCTTTCCCCCTGAGAATTATCAGTCCACTCCCTTTCAATGCTCCTGATTCTAGTGTATTCACCAGTTTATTCTGTTGATCAAATTTTTAATTCACTTAATTTTTAGATTCACTTGTTGATAGATACGTATTTGTTGTTCATAATTTTTTGACTTTAATCTTTTTCTTCTTCCTCTTCTTAAAGAGTACCTTTCAGCATTTCATATAATACTGGTTTGGAGTTGATGAACTCCTTTAGCTTTTTCTTATCTGTGAAGCTCTTTATCTGCCCTTCAATTCTGAATGTTAGCTTTGCTGGATAGATTATTCTTGGTTGTAGGTTCTTGCTATTCATCACGTTGACTATTTCTTGCCACTCCCGCCTGGCCTGCATCATTTCTGTTGAGAAATCAGCTGACAAGGTGCTCCCTTGTAGGTAATAAACTGTTTTTCTCTTGCTGCTTTTAATATTCTCTCTTTGTCTTTTGCTCTTGGTATTTTAATTATGATGTGTCTTGGTGTGTTCCTCTTTGGATTCCTTTTATATGGGGTTCTGTGTGCTTCCTGGACGTGTAAGTCTATTTCTTTCACCAGATGTGGGAAGTTTTCAGTCATTATTTCTTTAAATAGGTTTTCAGTATCTTGCTCTCCCTCTTCTGGCACTCCCACAATTCTGATGTTGGTACACTTGAAGCTGTCCCAGAGTCTCCTTACATTATCTTCACATTTTTGGATTCTTTTCTCTTCTTGCTTTTCCAGTTGAGTGTTTTCTGCTTCTTTATATTTCAAAGTTTTGACTTGATTCTTGCCTTTCTCTAGTCTGCTGTTAGGACTCTGTATAATATTTTTTATTTCAGTCAGTAAATGTTTAATTTCTAGTTGGTCCTTTTTCATCTTTAGTTGGACCTTTATCATCTCTAGTTGGCTCTTTTGCATCTCAACTAGAGAGTTGGTCCTTTTTCATCTCCTCTTGGGACTTGATAAATTTATCCATCTTTTCTAGCATATTCTTGAAAAACCTTATAAGTGTGGTTTTGAACTCTATATCCAGTCGTTTTTTTTCCTCCATTTCTTTTGTTTGTGATCCCTTCCCTTGTCTCGGCATTTTCATTATGTCGGGGAAACTTCTGTGTTGGATTCAGCCTTATAATGCCAGACGTGCAAAGCCGCAGAAGCCTCTGTTGAGCTTGGGAGGGGTGGAGTCTCAGGGCTTAAGGGACCGCCTTGCCTTCCACTCGGCCCCGCCCTCCAGGGCCCCTGAGTCTCACGTGACTGGGTAATCGCTGGAGTGGTCCTTGTGCGCGCCCGCAGTGCCTCAGGACCACACGAGTCTAGGTCCCCAGGGTTTTGCCCGAAACAGGGGCCCAGTGGACTCAGAAGTGGCACAGTTGGGAGGGTCTGTCTCCCGCCCACTCGAGAAAGTCAGCGGCACAATCAGCAATCTGTCCTCCACGCAGCGCTGTGCGCGCTGCCACCAGGCCTTTGATCTTTTGCGGCTCCCCTAAATTTCCGTGCACCTCTCCCTTTTCACAGTCCAAACTCACCTTGTATGAGTTTCGGCTGGATCTGGCGTTTAGTGTCTAAGATGGGTTCAATGCCATTGGGAGTCTCCATTTCCCTCCCGCCAGAGAAAGCCAGCCAGGTTCTCCGGCACCCGCTCTCTCGGCGCGCACGTCTCCGTACCTCAGCTTTTTGCAGCTCCTCTGGGTTTCTGTGAGCCCCTCTCTTTCCTTCTAGTTGTAGAACTTCCACTCAGCCAGCTTTCCTGTGGTTCTGGATGATGTCCGTTCTGTCTTTTAGTTGTAGTTTTGAAATTGTTGTGCGAGGCAGCAGTGTAGGTGTTCACCTATGCCGCCATCTTGGATTCCTCCCTCCCTGCTTCTTTCTTTCTTAGTTGTTCTTTTCCTTTCGATGTATCTTTCATGCCCTGGCCCAATTTCTCTCCTTTTTAGTCAGGGCATAATAATTTTTACTAACTTTGAGATCCTATAGAACAAAATCTTTAATATAACTGTTTGATGTTTTACATTCATAACCTGATTGTTTTTCTATATGTTTAGTACATTCACCTAGAAGATTCTAAACCGCTTGGGAAGAAGAGAAGTTGGTTATTGACCTAATATACCTCACAATGCTCAGTTAATTATTTTTATTAACTTTTGAGTACTTATATTAACTGACTATATACATACATATATGACTGTATATATATACTAGTATGTGCCATGTATTTATATATTTCACAGCAGTAACTTTAAATCTTTTCCTCTTTTCTCAAGCTTTCAACTTTGACCCCTTCCTACCACCTCCCTCAGGCACCCATCCCACCACTTTATGAAGGAGGCAAAGTTGTCAGATACGATTCCTCCCCCAGATCTAAGAGCTCATCTACCTCTGTATTCACCTAATCCTTCTTTTTCCTCCTACCTCCTAAGAGAACTCCAGCTATGGCTGGATCTCTTGTCCCCCGTCTTGTCAGGGCATTTGCTCAGCTCATGATGTGCTCCTTCTACAGTGTTGTCATCTTCTTTCACGTGGAACATGCTCAAGTCCCTCTCCTGTTTGACTGCACATTTCCATTTGTCTGCCACCTCCCTCCCTCCCTTCAAGCCAAACCTCTCCAAAGAGGAGATTGCACCCTCACCTGTGATCTTCCCCCCTTGGCAACCCAGCTCTCATCATTCTTTCCAAAATAAATAACCATCCCCCTTTGATAATGAAATCAAGGGGTTCCTTTCAGTCATGATCTTATGGACTTAAGAATACAAGGTCCATGAAAGCAGGAACCTTAATCTGTCTTGTTCATTTCTGGATTTCTATATTCTTGGTGCACATTGGTTTATGATAACTGCTTGCTGAATGAATGGATCTTTCATTCTCCGTGGTAAATTCTCCTTTCCTCTCCAAGGACATTTCATACCCTGTGTGTGTTTTTTTTCTGTAACCCACTAGAAGTGTGATTAGAGCAGAGACAGTGCCCTTGGTATTTCCATCACCTAATACAGAACCTTAAATAGAGTTTCAAAAATTATGTGTTGACTGAATGACTGGAAGGACAATAAGAAGAGGAGGGTTTTTATGGCTCATGGTGTAGGGAAGAATAACACACACATTTATTATTTCCCAATTTACCAAAAGCCAGAGATGGTGATTGGACCATCAACCTTTGAAACAATGTGCAATTAATTCATGAAAGAATTATTTAGACTTGGTTTTTTCCACCTAAATTACCTTGGTTTCCTCACTTCCTCATAAAGTACCTCCAGCCAGGTTGCTTTTACTGCATTAGGACAAAGAAGTAAATGGTATAGATACCTGGCTTCTCCTGTATCCAGTCAGACAACCATTTTAAATGACAGTCACAGGTCCAGGGGTTTCCGTGAAGATAGAGGCTCTCCAGATCAGGCATATAGGAGGCCATGTCTTGAGGGACAGAGCTCAGGAAGTTATCAGACAAGTATAGATACTTAATAAAAGATGTTTTGAATATCTGGAGGTAGCGCAAAGAGACAAATGTATCTGGATGGAGTTTAGTGAGCCTATTTCCTTCCAGGTGCACCAGTCGGAGAAAGGTGAGTCCATAAAAAACCTCTGGGTTTATAAACTCAATATTGTTGTGGTCCATATGCAGCCGTGTTAAGCTCCTGAGGCCATAAAAAGTATCCTTCTGAAGTTTTCGGACTTTGTTATAGCTCATTTTTAAGACCTAAGAATAAAAAGAACATTTACTTTGTCAAAGGAATGATCACAAAAAGGAAAAGTATATCAATAAAATGTATGCTGAGACTAATATGATGCAGTGGGTATACCTTGTTTGAGTCTTAATTCAAGCAAATTAATTGCAAATTAAATATGAGACCATCACAGAAATTGAACAAACCTTTGATTATATTAAAGAATTGTTGTTGAAAAATTAAGAAACAGAAACACCTATTAGAAAGAATATATGCACCCCAATGTTCATGGGAGCACAATTTATAATAGCTAAGATTTGGAAACAGCCCAAGTACTCATCAGCAGATAACTGGATAAAAATGCTGTGGTGCATTTACACAATGGAATACTACACAGCTATAAAAAAGAAAGAACTCTTACAATTTGCAACAGCATAGATGGACCTGAAGTGTATTGTGCTAAGTGAAATAAGCCAGAGAAAGGCAAGTATGACATTATCTCATTCATATATGGAATCTAATGAACAAAATAAACCAATGAACAACATAGATCCAGAGACATAGCAACATAGAACAGACTCATGAATTTCAGAGAAAAGGCAGGGTTTGGGAAATGGGTGAGGAGTGATTAACCAGTGGATTTATACGTAGACTAGAGTCTCGGTGCATGAATTCGTGCATGGATGGGTCCCTCTGGGTGGCCGACAGGGATCAGGCCAAAACCCACAGTTCAATGCTGCCTGCAGCTCCTACCTGCCACTCCTCTTATCCTGGCCCCACTGTGCCTACTGTGGGCTCATGCCCAATCAGTCCTGATCAGCAGAGTCTTGCGCTGCCACAACAGCACTCGCCAACTATGAGCCCTACATCTGGTGCCCTCCCAAGGGGAGTGGCCTACAAAATTGGGCTGAAACCAGCTCTTCAACATATCATGAGTGGTCCATAATTGCGAGAGGGTGCAGGCCAGCCTGGAGGACCCCAGTGGTGCATGATCAGGCTGGGGCAGGACCGCAAGAGGGTGAGTCTGGCCCATCTCCCTCAGTCCTGATCTGCCAGACCCCAGCAGCAAGCTAATCTACTAGTTGGAGCAGCTTCCCCCTAGTGGTCAATACAGATCATAGTGAGCTGTTGAGCAGCCTTAGCATCTCATTAGTATATTACACTTTGATTGGTTGTTCAGTTGTTCTGCCATTCAGTCTTTTTGTATATTAATTACTTTTTTATTATATAAAATATGTCTAGCCCATGGACACAGACAATGGAGTGGTGAAGACCTGTGGGGGTGTTGGGAAGTGGAAAGGGTTAATGGGGAAAAAACACACACATGAGAAACAAAGGGACATCTGTAATATTATCAATAATAAAGATAAAAACACAACAAAACAGGCATAATAATAATATTGTGGTTATTTTTAAAAGATTCCTTAACCTTGAGATATGTATTAAAGTATTTACAGATGAAACATTATAATATCATGAATTTTGTACAAATAATGCAATGAAATGGAAAAGACATGAGTGAAGGTACAGGGAAAACTACCTGTATGTGTTGAAAACTATTGAAACTTGATGATGCTTCACTGGAGTTCATTTTCTTATACTACTTTTGCATATAATTGAAAACTTCCATGCTAAGATTTTTAAAAGTAGTTTGGTATTTCATGTAAATTTCAGATTTCTTGGACCTAAATTTTTCATAAATATATTGATTTTAATTTATTTCTCACATTTATAATGGTTTTCTCTTTCATTAGTTTTTAGTTTTAGTATTATTATTTTTTATTGTTGACTCTATTACACATATCCCCCATTTCCTCTCCCTCCACCTACCTTTGCCTCCGCCATCCTGTCCCCATTGCCCCCAGACTTCTTTGTCCATGGACTAAGCATATATGCATATTTTTTCTTTGAAAGGTCTCTTTTTATAAATCATGATTCACATGCCATAAAATTCACGATCATGATCTCTTCCTATAAAACATGATCTCTTCCTAAAAATCATAATCTCTTCCTATAAAACATGGTTCACATGCCATAAAATTCACCTTTCTAAACAATTCAGTGGTTTTTAGTATAATCACAGAGTTGTAGAAACATCTCTACTACATAATTTTAAAAAGTTCTCATCAGCCCAAAGTAAAAACTGATACTCTTTAGAAGTCATTTTGCGCATCCTCCTTGCCATAGTAAACCACTATTTACTTTGTTTCTATGGATTTGCTTGGTGTCAACATTTAAAATAAATGAGATAAAAAGAATTGGAAAGAAAACAAGAAAAACCTAGAGTAAGTAAAAGGAAAGAAATAATAAAGATTAGAGCAGAAATAACTGACTTAGAGATTAAAAAAAAATACAAAAGATCAATGAAACCAAGAGCTTGTTCTCTGAAAAGATAAACAAGTTTGATGAACCTTTAGCCAGACTCCTCAAGAAACAAAGAGAGAGGACCCAAATATTTAAAATCAAAAATGAAAGTGGTGAAGTACCAACTGACACCACAGCAAAACAAAGGATCATAAGAAAATACTATGAACAACTATATGCCAACAAGCTGGACAACCTGGATGAAATGCACAAATTCCTAGAAAAATATGATCTCCCAAAACTGAATCAGAAAGAATCAGAAAACATGAATAGCCCACTAACAATAGAGGAAATTAAAGCAGTAATAAAATAAAAAATAAAAAAACTCCCAGCAAACAAAAACCCTAGTTCACATGGCCTCACAGGGGAGTTTTACCAAACATTCAAAGAAGAACTAGCACCTGTCCTCATTAAATTATTTTTTTAAAAATCCAAGAAGAAATACTTCCAATCTCTTTATGAGGCCAACATTATCCTAATTCCAAAATCATATAAAGACACTATAAAGAAAGAGAATTACAGGCTAATATCCCTGATGAACATAGATGTGAAAATCCTCAACAAAATATTAGTAAATCAGATCCAGCAATATTATTAAAAGATTATACACAATGATCAAGTAGGATTTATTCCAGGAATGCAAGGTGGATACAATATTCACAAATCAATAAACATGATATATCACATAAACAAATTGAAAGACAAAAATTACATGATCATATCAATGGACCACGAAAAAGCATCCAACAAAATCCAGCCCCATTTTTGATAAAAACTCTCAACAAAGAATGAATAGAGTATCGTAACTCAACATAATAAATGCCATATATGACAGCCACCATTATGCTCAATGGGCAAAAACTAAAACCATTTCTCCTAAGAACAGGAACAAGACAGGGATGTCTGCCTTCACCACTCTTATTCAACACTGGGAGGAGGGTGGCCTCAGCCAAGCCTGCACCCTCTCACAGTCCAGGACTCCTCACTCCTTACCCCCCGTTCCTTATCGCTCAGCTCGCTGCTCCTTAGTGCTGTCGCAGAGTCAGGAGAAGCTCCCACCACCACCACTGTGCTCACCAGCTATGAGCCTGGCTTCTGGCTAAGTGGTGCTCCCCCTATGGGAGTGCACTGACCACCAGGGGGAAGCTCCTACTGGTAGTCATCTTCCCCCTAGTGGTCAGTGCGCATCATAGCAACTGGTCATTCTGGTCATAATGGACATTTAGGCATTTATTATATAAATAGTAATGGAAGTACTAGCCAAAGCAATCAGACAAGAAGGAAACATAAAAGCATCCAAATTGGAAAAGAGGGAGTAAAACTCTCATTATTCACAGATGACATGATATTGCATGTAGAAAACCCTAAAGACTCCACCAAAACACTATTAGATTTACTAAAGGAGTTTGGCAATGTAGCAGGATACAAATTAACACAGAGAAATCTATGGAATTTTTATGCACCAATAATGAATTCTCATAAAGAGAAACCCAACAAATAATCCCACTTACCATAGCAACAGAAATAAACTTAACCAAGGAGGTAAAACTCTTATACTTGGAAAACTACAGATGTTGAAGAAATCGACAAAGGAAGATATAAACAACTTGAAAAATATACTGTGTTCATGGATTGGTAGAATCAGCATCATCAATATGTCCAAACTACCCAAAGCAATCTACAGATTTAATGCAATCCCTACTAAAATACCAACAGCATATTTCACAGACAAATACTCCAAAATATATATATGGAACCAAAATAGACCCCAAATGGCCACAGCAATCTTGAGAAACAGAACTAAGTGGAGGGATCACAATACTAGATATCAAGTTATACTACAAAGCCTGGTATTGGCACAGGAACAAAAATATAGACCAATGGAACAGAACATAGGCCCCAGAAACTGACCTAAGTCATTATGCTCAATTAATATTTAACAAAGGAGGCAAGAACATACAATGGAGTCAAGATGGTTTCTTAAATAAATGGCATTGGAAAAATTGGATAGATAAATGAAAAAAAATGAAATTAGACCACCAACTTAAACCATACACAAGAATAAACTCAAAATGATAAAAGACTTACATGCAAGATGTGAAATCTAGAAGACACCATAGGCAGCAAAATCTCTGGTAGTAATATGTTTACCAATACATCTCCTAAGGCAAAGAAAACTAAGAGAAAATAAACAAATGGGACTACATCAAAATAAAAAGCTCTGTACAGCAAAAGAAACCATCAACAAAAAGAAAATGGGGCCCACTATATAGGAGAACATATTTGGCAATGATACATCTGATAAAAGGTTAATATCCAAAATATATAAGGAACTCATACAACTTAACAAAAAGAAGACAAACAATCCAATTAAAAAAAAGGACAAAAGATCTAAATAGATACTTCTCCAAAGTGGACAAACAGATGGCCAAGAGACATATGAAAAATGCTCAGTCACTGATTATCAGAGAGATGCAAGTTAAAATGACAATGAGGTATCACCTCACACCTGTTAGAATGGCTACCATCAACAAATCAGAAATGACAAGTGCTGGGGAGGTTGTGGATAAAAGGGAATCCTAGTACACTGCTGGTGGGAATGCAGACTGGTGTAGCCATTATGGAAAACAGTATGGAGTTTCCTCAAAAAATTAATTCAGTGAGCCCACTTCTGGGAATATATCCTAAGAAAGAATGTATGTATCCCTATATTCATAACAGTTCAATTTATAATAGCTAAGATCTGGAAATAGCCCATGTGCTCATCAGTAGATGAGTGGATACAAAAGCTGTGGCACTTTTATGTAGCATGGAATACTATCCTATATAATAAAGAGGGAATATGCAAATTGACCATCACTCTGTCACAAAGATGGTTGCACTCACAGCTGAGGCCAAGTTTCCATAAGGAGCCTTAGCGAGCAATCAGCAGGGACCTGAGTCTATGCCCTCCGTTACCCCCCTGGGGCTTTACAGGGGACCTCAGGCCACGCCCAATGCCCCGGTGTCAGGCTAAGGGACCTGAGGCCACACATCCTGCCCAGCAGAGTTTGACATGGGACCTCAAGGTGCGCTTCTCGTCCTGGTGTCAGACTAAGGGAACACAGGCTGCTCCCCCCACCCCTGCACCAGGCTGGGGGACCTCAGGCTGTACTCCCCACCCCGGCATCAGGCTAGGGGACCACAGACCACACTCCCTGCCTGGCAGGGCTTGACAGGGGACCTCAGGCAGTGCCCCACCTGAGCACTGGGCCAAGGGACCTGAGGCCTTACCCTCTGCCTGGGTAAATTTGAGAAGGGATCTCAGACCATGCCCCCCACTCAGCAGGGCTTGATGGGAGACCTGAGGCTGCACTCCCTTTCCAGTGCTGGACTGGGGGACCTTAGCATGTGCCCCTCTGCCTGGCAGGGCTTGACAGGAGACCTCAGGCCATGTTCCTCATCCAGCGGGGCTTTACAGGGGATCTCAATTCATGTCTCCCACCTGGTATGACTTGATGGGGACCTCAAGGCATGCCCCCACCCCGGTCTGGGCTGGGGAACCTCAGGCCATTTCCCCTGTCCTGGCACTGGTCCAGGGGACCTGAGGCTACACCCCCTTCCCCAGCAAGGCTTGACAAAGGTGGTACTGGCTGGGTCTGGATCTCGCCCAATGGTGGGGGGATGGCCAGGTCTGGATCTCACACAATTTTGAGGTGCATGTGGGTGAGCAGGGACTTGACTCTTGGGTCCCTTGGTGTGCCCCAGACTCTGACAGGAGGAAGGTTTTCATATACATTTTACTATTTTTTTTTTCATCTCTGATACTTCTATTAGAGAGAAAGGGCAAATAGCAATATTAAATTATTTCCTCTAATTAATCCCCTTTTCATGTGCATGAATTTTACACACTGGGCCACAAGTCCTATATAATAAAAGGGTAATATGCAAATTGACCCTAATGGTGGAACAACTGTTCACTATGATGCTCACTGATCACCAGAGGTAGATACTCAACACAGGAGCTCTTCCCTCGTGGTCAGTGTGCTTCCTTTTCTGCCTCTGCAGCAGCACTAAGGCTGTCCAAATAATGGCTTAGGGCTGTTCCTTGCCATGGGCTTCCGGGTTGCAAGAGGGCATAGGGAGCAGGCCTAAGCTGGCAGGTGGACATCCTCTGAAGGGTCCTGGAATACAGGAGGGCACAGGCCAGGCTGAAGACTACCCTCCCCTCCACTTCAAGTGCATGAATTTTCATGCACAGGGCCTCTAGTGCACCAATAAAAAATAAGGACCTCTTGCCAAAAACAGTTTGGCTCAGTGAATAGAGCATCAGCCTGTGGACTGACAGGTCCCAGATTCGATTACAGTCAAGGGCATGTGCCTTGGTTGTGGGCACATCCCCAGTAGGGGGTCTGCAAAAGGCAGCTGATCAATGTCTCTCTCTCATTGATGTTTCTAACTCTCTATCCCTCTCCCTTCCTCTCTGTAAAAAATCAATAAAATACATTTTTAAAAAAAGGACCTCTTACCCTTTGAGACAGCCTGGCGGGGCCTGGAGAGTATCATGCTAAGTGAAATAAACCAGTCAGAGAAAGACAAGTATCACTCATAAGTGGAATATAATGAACAAAATAAACTGGTGAACAAAATAGATCTAGAGACATAGATGAGTGGAGCAGACTGTATAATCTCAGAGGGAAGGTGGGGGAGGGTTCATGCGTAGAAAGAGACCAACCAAAAAACTTGTATGTATATATGCATAAGTCATGGACACAAACAATAGGGCGGGTAAAGGCCTGGCGTAGAAGGTGGGGACAGGTTATGAGGATGAATGGGAGAAAAATGGGACATATGTAATACTTTCAACAATAAAGTTTAAAAGAATAATAATAAAGGAAAAATGACATAAAATAAAAAGGATCAACAACATGTGAACTTTTGTGTCTAGCTTTTATTTTGAATTTGCCTGATATTTTTAAGACCCATCCATGTTTACCATGCATCAGCCCTTCATTTCTTTTTATTGCTGAATAGTATTTAATTACATACGTGTAACATATTTGTTTATCCATATATCAGTTTATAAACATTTGGGGAGTTTTCTACTTTTTGTTATTATTAGTAAATTGATTTTAACTGATTTTGAATTAAATAATTTTTGAATAGGTCAATTGTGTGTGGGTATTTTTCAACTTCTCCAATTATTAAATATATTTTCTCTAAAAAAAAAAAAGACAAAGAAATGCTAGTAAAAACAATGATTTCTCATAATTTTTCCTGATTGGACACCATTTGTCATTTTTGTTGAGAGTACTTTTCTGGAATACCAAGTTCCTTAATAAGCGAAGACAAACTAAATAAGAAGTACAAGCTCAAACTCAGTGGTCCTCAATATCTGTTGAAGACCTGGTCACTAGTATACATGTGTGGGAGAACTTAATGAAGAATATGTATGCCATATAGTCTTCTGAACACATATCCTATCTAATAAAGAGGGAACATGCTAATTGACCCACATGCCGTCACAAAGATGGTGGTGCCTACAGCCAATAAGGAGGGAATATGCTATGTGGCACCCACAGCCAATAAGGAGGGAATATACTAATTGACTGCCACATCCTCAAATATGGCAGCACACACAGCCACAAGATGGCAGCACCCAGTCCTCTCAGCCCCCAGGCGGGGCTGGCCACTCTGCATGCCTGCCTCTGGAGTCCCTTAGTCCCTTCAGCCCCCCAGCTGTCCAGGGCCAGACTGAGGCACAGGAAATCCTCAGATGGTGGCTGCCCATCCACCCAGAACCAGCCTGAGGTGCAGGCAAGCCTTGGATGACAGCTGTCCAACTGACACCTGAGGCACAGGCAAGCCTCAGATATTGGCTGTCTAGCCACCCAGGGCCAGCCTGAGGCACAGGCAAACCTTGGATGGTGGCTTCCCAGCCACCCAGGGCCACCTGAGGCTCAGGTAACCAGGGCTGGCCGAGGCTTGTGCTGCCAGCAGTGGCAGCAGCAGAGGTGTGATGGGATGTTGCCTTCCCTGACTGCCGGGTCATCTCCCACTTCTGAGGGCTTCCTGGACTGTGAGAGGGGGCAGCCAAGCTGAGGGACGCCCCCCCCTTCCAGTGCATGAATTTTCATGCACCAGGCCTCTAGTATTCCAAATAAAGCCTGAGTAAATCAAATCAACAGAATCCCATACCTGGATTGACTTCTAAGGCTTTACCCAGCCCTAGTGTGAGGCATTTTATCTTTTACTAGAGGCTTAGTGCACAAAACTCGTGCCTGGGTGGAGTCCCTAGGCCTGGCTGGCGATCAGGGCTGATTGGGGCCAGGCCAATCAGGGCCTGGCTGGAGAGGAGATGATGGTCACTGAGCTGGGTGCAGAAGGAATGGGTGCCAGAGGCTGACACAGTCATCATCGGTGCCCTACCACTGCACAGTTCCCCTTCTCCCCTACTCCTCATTCCCTCACTACTGTGCCACCATGGCAGATAGGTAGTGGGCTGATCAGGGTCTGCCAGCCAGGGAGAGGAACAGGGCTTGGGAGATTGTCCACTGGCCCTTAGCCTCCCCTGGGAAAGGGACTGCCGTCACTGCCACCCACCCCCAGTTGCCTGTCCTAGCATGGGGACAAGCCCCAGTTGGGCAATCAGGGCCTGCAGGCCTGGGAGAGGGACTGTGGGAGGTTGGCCAGCTAGGGGGAGGTTGGCCATGGGAGCACAATGACCACCAAGGGGCAGCTTCTGCATTGAGCATCTGCACCCTGGTGGTCAGTGAGTGACATAGCGACTGGTCATTCTAGTCATGCCAGTCATTCCATTTGGTCTGGTCACTTAGGAATATATATATATATATATATAGCCTAGGTGGCATCATGCCCTCATGTCATCACAAGATGGCTGTCACAAGATGGCTGTGCACACAGCAGAGGCAGGGCCTGGTGGCCGCTTGTTGTGGTGAGGCCTGGGGGTCCCAGGCTCTGCATAGCATGGAAGAGGCTGGTCCTGGCATCTCTGCCGCCTAGTGCAGATGAGGTGAGTCACTGCAGAATAGGCAGGTTACTGCTAGGGAGGGCAGTTGTGGGCAATCAGGCATCAGGGGAGAGCAGTTGGGGGTGATCAGGCTGGCAGGCAAACAATTAGGCATCAATCAGGCCAGCAGGGAAGCGGTTAGGGGATAATCAGGCTGGCAGGCAGAAGCAGTTAGGAGCAAACAGACAGACAAGCAGGTGAGCAGTTAGGAGGCAGGTGTCCTGTATTGTGAAAGGGATGTCCCTGCAGGGATTGAGCCTAAACCAGCAGTTGGACATCCCTCAAGGGGTCCTAGATTAGAAAGGGTGCAGGTCGGGCTGAGGGATATCCCTTCTCCCATGCACAAATTTTGTGCACCAGGCCTCTAATAGGTAGATGATGATATAGATATAGATATAGATATAGATATAGATATAGATATAGATAT
>JAAGEH010000286.1:48807527-48843290 GCA_011751065.1 Lasiurus cinereus | reverse complement strand
GATATAGATATAGATATAGATATAGATATAGATATAGATATAGATATAGATATAGATATAGACATATGTAGATATAGATATACATATACTAGTAGATATATAAGAATGTTACTGACAACTTATTTTATTACACTGTATTTTATCAGAAGCATTAGAAGACAGATTTGAAATCAAAGGTGGTTGTGATTTTACTGAACAGTAATAGTAGTTTTATTTTTTTTAATATATCTTATTGATTTTTTTTACAGAGAGGAAAGGAGAGGAATAGAGAGTTTGAAATATCAATAAGAGAGAAACATTAATCAGTTGCGTCCTGCACGCCCCCAACTGGGGATGTGCCCACAACCAAGGTACATGCCCTTGACCAGAATCAAACCTGGGCAAGTTGATGCTCTATCCACTGAGCCAAACTAGTTCTGGCAATAATAGTTTTATTAATTATCATGTATTAAATTTAATAGACACCATGAATTGTGAACTTCTTGAAAGCCTCAAGTCCTACTTAATGTAGATATGTTAATCTATATGTCTGACTTTCACTTTGCTCCCTCTGATTTTGTCCTCAGATTTGTTCTACCTTGTACTTCCTCACCTACTGGATTGATCAGTTTTACAATATTTAACACATTCTTGGAAGTCTCCACAACTTTTTAAAGTTTTGTTTTTTAACACGACGGGACATAAGTAAATAAAGTGAAACTAAGAAATTATATTGCTGTATAGAAAGCTAACTTCTGAGATAGTAATTATATTTTGGAATCTGATTCAGTTCCAAGATGAACATGACTAGAAGTATCCTTTTAGAATTAAATTTTAAAGGATTAGTGCCAAGCCACCATGGGTCAGTTTTTAAGTGTTGAACTATGACTAGGAGGTCACAGTTCAATTCCTGGTCAGGGCACATGCCTGGTTGTGAGCTTGATCCCCAGTGTGGGGCATGCAGGAGGAAGCCAATCAATGATTCTATCTCTCATGATGAATGTTTCTATATATCTCTTTCTTCTTTCTGCTCTGAAATAAATTAAAAATATATCCTATCTGATAAAGAGGGAATATACTAATTGTCCATCATGCCCTCACAAAAGGGCAGCGCCCACAGCTAATATAAAGGGAATATACTAATTGACTGCCACAACCTAATAAGATGGGGCGGTGCCCACAGCTACATGATAACAGCATCCAGTCCTCTCAGCCCCACCAGGGGACGGCAGGCACTGCACACCTCATCCAGCCAGAGTCTCCCGGTCCCCTCAGCCCTGTCTCATCCAACTGGAGTCCCCCAGTCCCCTCAGCTCTCACTCATCCAGCAAGAGTCCTCCAGTCCCCTCATCCCTGCAGGGGAAGGCAGTTGGGGGCAATTGGGCTAGCAGGGGAGGGCAATTGGGGATGATCATGTTGGCAGGGAGCAGTTAGGCGTCAATCAGGCCAGCAGAGGAGCAGTTAGGGGGTGATCAGGCTGGAAAGCAGAGTGGTTAGGGGACTAACCAGGCAGGCAGGAGAGTGGTTAGGAGCCAGCAGTCCTGGATTGTGAGAGAGATGTCTGACATACCCCGAGGGGTCCCAGATTGTAGAGGGTACAGGCTGGACTGAGGGACACCTCCTCCCCCATGCAAGAATTTTGTGCACCAGACCTCTAATATATATACATTTTAAAGGATTAGTAATCACTGGGTATTAATATTTTTCTACTAGCTTGAGGTATAAAAAGTTGCATCAGGATTTCTTTATTATTCTAATTTCCACATACTGTTGCATTAAAAAAGAAACCAGTTATTTGACATTCTCTCATGATATCTACTTTTAATTTACATAATGTTGGTTTTTGGATACTGTAGAAACAGGCAGTTTTTGGAGGAACATCTTACCTTTCTAACCTGCCCCGTTCCCACCAGGTCTCACCTGCAAGGACTGCAAATCTGAGAAGATTTTAGCCGGGATTGTGTGAATGCCATTGCTGTGCAGCATCAGTAACTCCAGCTTATTCAGGCCAGAAAAATCTATTTCTGTCAGTTTGACCAAGCTGTTGTACCTGAAATACAAATAGCATTCTAGGCATAAGCTAAGCCTGTCAACTCAAGTTCAAATGTCAAAGCAAGAGCCAACATATGCATGCATGTGCATACACACACACACATACACGGATACCTCTCTTGTTGCACCTGTGCTCCAAGAAGATAACTCAGTGCTTGAAATATTGAAATTCATCAGATGCCACAGGTCTATCCTCCACCAACCCTTGCAGTCTGTTACAATCACCTTATTTATATTCCGGAACATGCCACATTCCTTTTCATTTCAGACCTCTAGGTATATGCTGTTCCTTGAGGTTGGAATGCCATAACTCACTCTCCCTCCTTTGTGAACACTTTTAAGACCCAGTCCATCCTTTTACCGCATGTTCCTCTTACTCTTCCAGTTGGAATTCATCATTATAAAGTAGTGATTAAGAAACCTGGGCTCTGAAGCCAAATGGTTTAGCTGTGATTAAGAATTCAGGGACTTGGTAGTATTAGGAGTGTCCCTGAATAAAATCAGTAACCTGTCTGTGCCTCAGTATGCTTATTTGTAAAAAGCAAATAGTAGAAATTACTCCAAAGGGGTTAGGAAGATTAAATGAACCCAGCTAGTGTGGCTCAGTGGTTGAGTGTTGACCTATGGACTAGTAGGTCACAGTTTCAATTTCCTGTCATGTTATGGTTATGGGCTTGATCTCCAGTGTGGGGCATGAAAGACGCAGCTGACTAATTATTTTCTCATCATTGATGTATCTCTCTCTCTCCCTCTTCCTCTCTAAATAAATAAAAACATATTTTAAAGAAGAATGGTGCTTTATAAACTTAAAAAAAAAAAGATTAGATGAATGAATACATGTAGAGTGCTTAGCTCAATGCCCGGGTATAGAAAGCATACAATTAACGATAGCTATTATTGTCAATGACTGCTCCTAAATCCCTTTGCTGTATTATGGTTCTTATTAAGTTGTACTAAATGTACATCAGCCTTCTCCCTTTAACCATAATTTCTAGCCCTGGCTCAGTTGAACATGGTTGCTGATTTGAATCCTGGTCAGGGCACATGCCCAGGTTGTGGGCTTGATCCCTGATAAGAGGCATGTAGGAGGCAGCAAATGGATGTTATGCTCTCACATTAATGTTTCTCTCTCTCTTCCTCCCTCTAAAAATCAATAAACTATTAAAAATGACCCTCCCCTCCCAAAAAAATCTATGGCTTTTAGGAATAAATATATATTTTGTTCATTGAATCCTTGGTGCCATCTATTGTGTTTGGCACACAGTATGTGTTCACTAATGTCAAATAAATTATATTAAGTTCGAGTACACATATTTTCATTTAGTTGTTTATGGATTTTAAAATTATAGCCACCTTTTGGTAGATTTAATTAGGTATGTATTTTAAATAAATCAGCTTGTATAGAAAAAAAAACCAAAGGCCTTCAAAAAAGGATCTCACCTATGTTTCACACATATCTTTTATATATAGAAGGACACTTCTAGCTGTCCTGTTATCTCTTAGTGATATATCATAACCCTAATTCTTTTTTTTATTATTTATCTTTACTGTTGAAAGTATTACAATGCCCCCCCCTTTTTTTTTTACTCCACAGATCCCTCCACTGCACCCCAGGCCTTCATCACACTACTGTCTGTGTCCATGGGTCATGCATATAAGCATATAAGTTATTCGGTTAATCTCTCCCCACCCACCTCCACCTTCCCTCTGAGATTCGTCAGGCCCTCACTCTAATTCTTAACAAGAGATATATTATTTTCCAGTACAAATGTAGTCAAAATGAAGCTTTTGTATAGCCATGGGCCTTGAAACCTACCAAGAGTCACTTCAGGTTCTAGAACTTTTTGATAATAAAAGTTTACGAGTTAAATTTCCTTATTGGCCTAACAAACTTAGAATTGTCAAGCACTCATTTCAGAAGAGAAATATTATTACAATTGTGGTTAATCTCCCAAAGTCCTGGGGGACAATCCCTCCTTGAGAAGGGGACAGGATGAGGGCCCCCACGCACCCTAAATTGATACGTTCGACATTGGGCGGAATGCTGTCTGGGATGACAGTCAGGTACCGAAACGTGCAGTGCACCTCGGTGGGTATATAGCAGGCACATCGGCGAGGACAGGCGCTGCCCTCAGGCGTGGCCACCAGGCAGGTCACAGCTAAGGGAACCAGCAAGTCGATGATTCCTCCACGTTTCACTTTCATTCTGAAAAACATCACAGCTCGGAGTTGTAACTATGGTTTAGACAAAGTCCCAGTACAATTACACACAGTGACTGTGGTACCCTCAGAGGCCTTCATGAAGGGTCCTAAGTGGCCAGTTCTGTTTTTAGTTGTTATAGTGAAACTCACTCTGTCCAAAGCCACAGTGTGTGCTGGCCTCCTTTGGAGCTTTGTGATCAAGTGGCATTTTACTGCTGTGAAAATTCCTTCATAGCTTTTCCCTTGTTCATAAAATGCAGCAACCCTTATTACTTAAAAATGCATTGAAAAGAGAAAATTAACAGCAAACTAAAGATATTGTGACAACTGAAGTACATAAGACTTAGTTTCTTGTTTCTACATTAGCTTTTTGTACTCACTTTAAAATCTGGTCATAAAACTAATACATGTGTCTGATAGAACATTTGTAAGCTGTAAAGAAGTAGAAAATAAATTAAAATTACTGCCCTGGCTGGTTTGGCTCAGTAGATAGAACATCGACTGACGAGTCTTGGGTTCAATTCCTGTCAAGGAATTGGTTGCAGGCTCAATCTTTGGCCCCAATTGGGGTGCATGTGGGATGTAAACAATCAATGTCTCTCTCACATTGATATTTCTCTCTACATATCTCTCTGCTTCTCTTCCACGCTCTCTAAATTAATGGAAAAATATCCTCGGGTAAGGATTAAACTTTTTTTTAACTACTTACATTCCCATCACTCAAATATAATCATTAACATTTCATTGGATACCCTCCAGCGTTGTATATATACTAGAGGCCCAGTGCACCAATTCGTGCAAGAGTGGGGTCCCTCTGGGTAGCCTGTAGGGATCGGGCCAAAACTGTTAGTCCAATGCTGCCTGCAGCTCCTATGTGCCACTCCCACTCATCCCAGCCCCACTGCACCTGCTGTGGGCTTGAACCCAATCCGTCCCAATCTGGAGAAGCTCATGTTGCCACAGCAGCCCTTGCCGGCCATGAGCCCTATGTCTGGCATCCTCCAAAGAGGAGTGGCCTGTGGGATTGAGCTGAAACCAGCTCTCTGACATTCCCCAAAAGGTCCTGGATTGAGAGAACGTGCAGGCCAGGCTGAAGGACCCCACCAGTGCATGATCAGGCCAGGGAGGGACTGGAGGAAGGCTTCAGGGCATGTCTAGCCCATCTCTCTCAGTCCTGATCTGCTGGACTCCAGCAGCAAGCTAACCTCCCTGGTGAATCTGCTGCCTGGTGGTCAGTGCAGGTCATAGTGACTGGTCGACCAGTTGACTGTCTGCACCCTGGCGGTCAGTGCACATCATAGTGAGCTGTTGAACAGCCTTAGCATATCATTAGCATATTACTTTCTGATTGGTTGTTTAGTTGTTCTGCTTTTTGGTCTATTTGCATATTACCATGTTATTATATAGGATTGTGTATATGTTCCCATGTATGTGTGTGTATCAAATTAAATTTTGTAACACTTTTTATTATTCAATGTATAATACAAGATGGGGCAAAAGTAGGTTTACAATTGTGCATATGTGAAACAGTTTATTCTTGCATTATCATTTATTAATTATTATATTATTTTCTATATGAACAACAGTAAACCTACTTTTGCCCCATCTTGTATTGTATTTTCATTTTATTAAACCTCCCTCAAGAACATTTTTATGAGATATAATAATCCACTAGAACGGTAAATAAATCTATTTCTAATGTGTCCTTAAACCTTGCCAAAAAAGGCACATTGCACATTGCCAAATAATGACCATAAACAATAGCGATTGGCTGAGTGGGCGTGAGCCTGGCCCAGGCACTGCGGTGGCCATGCTGACCCCAAAGGCATGATACTGTCTGCTTTTGCTCTGCTTAGAACATCCCTCTGCTATTTCCTTTGTCCCTTTTCCTCCTCATGTGACCCATGGGAGTGGGGGAGCATAATCAGGGAGGAAATATGCTCAGCTTGTTGGAAAATGTTATCTGTAACCCACATGTGGGGTCAGCCCAAGAATACAAACCTTATTTTCTCCTGAAATTCAAAACATACAGTGTTGCAATAAATCTTTATGCTTTTCTAAGAAATATAACCTTCACAATTTAAAATCTCAGCTTTCGTTAGAATAGAATTATTTCTTTTGGGTTCTACCAGTATCTATCCTTTAGCCATAAACTATGCTAGAAACAAGGTGGATGTTACTTTACTTTATCTTCCTATAAATACAGATAATGGAATCAGTAGAATGAAACCCAAATTAAAATTTAACATAGGACTAATATCGCCACCACTTTTGTCACTGGTACCAATTGGTTACAATACTTATAAGCAACTGTGTCTGATTGGAGGCAAAATTTCCATCTTCTTTTCCTTAGATGAACACAGAAAGGACCAGCAGGAGGCAAGAAAACAGAAGTGGGCTTTTTCAAAGAGAATCAGAGTTCTAAGAAAACATGGCTTGTGGATACACAAATTTCAATCTGACGATGCAGGTAATGAAACTGATGTGGACAATACCTGAACTCTTCTTTTCTGGTCCTGAATCCTCCCCTGTCACAGGCGTTGACAGAAAATCTTCACGGGAAATGGAGAATTGTGTCCAAACCTGAGGGAGGTTTGCTTCCAAGTGAAGGAGTGGCTTCAACTTGCTGGCTGGCAGCTCAGGAGCAATGCTCTGGAGGGACCTGCAGGGACTCCCCACTTCAGAGTCTGCACCGCTTCCTATAGGATAATTTGTTAAAGAAACAAAAGGCGGGAAAGTAGTTTTTAAATGTCCTTGCTCCTCCCTCAGCAGTGTGCTTTAATTCTCCTTAAAGCTGCCACCTAAATGTAACTAATTCTATCACTCCATTTTACCCCTAGGTCCCAGAAGTTTCTCCTTAACTCATCTTTTTTTGGACAAACCTGTCATTTGTGAAGCAATAAGGGTCTCCACCTACCGATGAATCTGCTCAGTGTGTCTTTTGCCCAGCATCAGTCACTTGAAAAAGTGACTTTGCCCACTTTTCTTTAATCCTCCTCCGTCTTCAGTGCTTTCTCCCAACCCCACCGACCCTCACCGCTCCCAACCCGAGGGGCAGCACGACTCTGTGCATTCCCACGCCAAGACCTTCGCAGGCCTGTCTGTCATCCTTCCTGGGAAAGGAGTGGCCGAGCCGCTCACCTCTGCACAGAGCCCGAAAGAGGCTCGCGCTGTCCGCAGTATCTGCCGCTCAGTCTCTTGGGTTTCAGGGACCTTCCCGAGCCGAGGGAAAAGAGGCGGGGTTGGAGGGGGGTGACGTGAGGACTCCGCCAGGGCTCCCTGGCATAGAGATGAATAATAAGCGATCAATATTTCTGAGATCGCGGTTCGGGCTTGCCTCTGTCGCATCTCCCTCTCACGTCCAATTTCCGGGATTTCTCCAGGCTGACCGGCTGGTGGCAGGGCGTCTCAGCGGGGGCGCGGCCACACCCACCTTGTTTTCCTCCACATGTTGACAGAGGGGTCTTTTGGGTTCAGGGTTTGCTTTAATCACCACAGGCTGTCTTTGGCTCTGTGGCTCCCCGAAGTTCTTTTTTATTTAAAGTTGAATTTATTGCCCTAACGGGTTTGGCTCAGTGGATAGAGCGTCAGCCTGCCGACTGAAGGGTGCCAGGTTCGATTCTGGTCAAGGGCATGTACCTTGGTTGCGAGCACATCCCCAGTAGGGGGCGTGCAGGAGGCAGCTGATCGATGTTTCTCTCTCATCGATGTTTCTAACTCTGTTCCTCTTCCTTCCTCTCTGTAACAAATCAATAAAATATATTTTAAAAATAGTTGAATTTATTGGGGTGATATTGGTTAATAAAATTATATAGGTTTTGGCTGTATAGTTCTATAAACACATCATCTGTATATTGTATTATGTGTTCAACACTTCAAGTCTCCTTCCATCACCATTTATCCTCCCTTTATCCTCTTCTACTTCTCCCACCCCCTTTCTCTCCAGTAATCACTATATTATCTGTGACTATGAGTTTTGTTTTGTTCTTGCTTAATTCCTTTATCTTTACCTTAATCCCTTTACCTTTTTCATCCAGCTCCTAATCCCATCCCCATTGACATCTGTTAGTCTGTTCTCTGTATATATGAGTTTATTTCTATTTAGTTTGTTATTTTATTTTGTTCATTAGATTCCACGATGTAGGTAATGAAGTTAAAGTTAGGTTAACTTTAAGTTAAGTTACATGTGGAATCTGTATTTGTCTTTCTCTGACTAGATTATTTCACTTAGCATAATAAACTCCAGGTCCATCCATGCTGTTGCAAAGGATAAGAGTTCCTTCTTTCTGATGTCCAAGCTAGTATTCCATGATGTAAATGTACCACAGCCTTTTTATCCAATCATTTACTGATGGACATTTGGGCTGCTTCCAAGTCTTAGCTATTGTAAATAATGCTATAATAAACATAGGGATCCATTTTTTTTTCAAATTAGTGTTTCAGATTTCTTGGAATATATTCCCAGAAGTGGAGTTACTGGGTCATAAGGCAGTTCAATTTTTAATTTTTTGAGGAAACACCTTACTGTTTTCCATAGTGGTTGCACCATTCTGCATTCCCACCAACAGTGCATGATGGTTCCATTTTCTCCACATCCTCCAGCACTCTTGTTTGCTGATTTTTTGATGATGGCCGTTCTGGCAGGTGTGAAGTGATACCTCTTTATGTTGAGCATCTTTTCATATGTCTATTGGGTATTTTTATGTCCTCTTTGCAGAAGTGTCTAATTGGATTGTTTGTTTGTTTGTTTGTTTGTTGGTTGGTGTTGAATTTATACGTTTTTTCTAACTTTCTTGAAATTCTTTCTGCAGTTTAGATTTTTCTGTTTGGCCCAATTGGAGAAATCTCTCTTGTGAAAGTGATTATCAGAGAACTGGATATAAATGCTATTTTTTGTTTGTTTGTTTGGGTAACATTTCCTGGCCTCATCTCCACCCTCACAATCCAGGAAGATAGCCTCCAGAATCCCCCCAAGCAACTCAGTCCCAATGCAATTGCAGACAGGGCTCCCCCTATTTTGACTCATAACACTTAATGAAAGAATTAAAATGACCTTTCACTCCCTCTAGTTGTACTGCAGTTAAGCTTTTGGTGAGAATTTGAAACAAATGTTTTAGGGCAGTGGTGGTCCTGGGACCAGCAACATTAGTATCACCCTGAACTTTGTTAAAAATACAAATTCTCTGGCTCTGTCCTAGACCCACCAAATCAGAAATTGCAGGCAGGGTGGGTTTGGGGGTCTGTGTATTAACAAGCCACATTTTGAGAATTGCTGGTTTAGGGAAATAATTTCTTATAAAGAAAATAGCTCATATTTATTGAGGCTTTACTCTGTGGCAATATAATATATAAAAAGCCACTGTCCCTAACGACTGCAACAACCAAATGACCAGTCACCATGAGGTGCATTGAGCACCTCTCAGTCGCCCTCTCCACCTCCCACACCCCCACCTGCCACACTCCTCTCCTCCCCCCGCCAGTGAGCAGTGGCTCCTGGTGGTGGGGCCAGGTGGCTCACAGCTCCTGGTGCAGAAAATTCAAACCAAGGTAGTAAGACTGATGCAGTGGATCAGATTTTAAAATAACTGCTTTTGTGACTCAAATGTGGAGCTGGAAAAGTGGTCTGGGCTAGGCAGTATCTCTCACTAGAACGATCACCATATGTTTCTCCTCCAGCTTGCCCAATGTCCTCAGTGCTGACTGGAGGTACTACTGCAAAAAGTCAGGCAGCTCCCAGTGGCAGAAGGCTCCCAGTGGCAGGGAGGGGCTCAAGGCTTGCACTCAATTTCGTGCACTGGGCTTCTAGTACTATTATAAGCACTTTACAAATGCCAAACTCATTGAAACTTTACACACCACCAGAAAACTATTTACAGGTGAGGCACATAAAGGTAAGTGACTGATGTGTCTGAGGACTCTGCCAGAGAGTCAAAGTGGATTCAAACTCAGCCAGTCTGAAATCACAGACTAAGCATTTAACCCCAGAGTTGTGGATGCTTCATTTTGCCAAGCATTGGGAATGTCTCCTATCCAGTGGCTAGGCATTCAAGTGATTTATAGTTAATAATAAGGATGTTGATTATCAAAGTAAAATTATGGAATCAGGGACACAGAGTTACAAGTAACTCTAGAATATGTGTAATAAGAACATGCTATTTAGCTCTGCAGGGCTGACATGGTTTTAGGTTAAAGATTTACATGTGATATCCAAACTTGGATGCTTGCTTTGGAAATATGACATATTTGTGGGCCTTTGGTATCCAGCTTTTCCTTCGAAGCTCTTTGGCAACCAACCTCATGGCTTCATATTCCTTAGTCAATTTATAACTGAGGTCTGGATCTCAGACTCCTGCTATAATGAGTCTCAGAAAGAAGACTGTGACATGTTATACTCATGTTCCCTTGATTGGTACTGAGGTCATTTTTTTGCTGTCAGTTTCAAAAAGAACTCTTGTTAGGAATGTTCATTTGTTTTAAGATTTTTCTACGAGAATTTTTACAACTACTTGGTGCTAGAGTTCTCCATGTATTTTCTACTTTTCATTTAATTTGCCAGAATTATTAGAAATTTGGGAGGCAATTTGTGAACTCTAGTTCAGTTTGTCCTATTTAATAATAATCCATATTAATAAAAGGGTAATATGCTAATTAGATCAGACATCTTCCGGATATCCTTCTAGACAAAGCCACGGTGGCAGGGCTGAGATAGAGGCTATTAGGGGCAATTAGGCCAGTAGGAAAGGGTGGTTAGGAGGTGATCAGGCCGAAAGTGGAAGACAGGTGGGTGTGATCAGGCCAACAGGCAGAAGTGATTAGGGGATATCAGGAAGGCAGGCAGTTTAGCAGGTACGAGTCAGCAGCCCCTGATTGCGAGAGGGATGTCTGACTGCCGGCTTAGGCCTGTTTGCCCGTGACTGCCCTCCCCTGACAGCCTGATTGCTCCTAAAACAGCAGTTGGACATTCCTCTAGGGGTCCTGGATTGGAGAGGGTGCAGGCCGGGCTGGCTCTCCCCGCATCCATGAACAAATTTCATGCACCATGCCTCTAGTAATGTCTATAATTGCTTTTATTGTTAGTGCATATATGTGCCAAAGGTTGTATATGTGATGCTTAATTCTGAGAAATATTGTTCTGAAATAGAATTAGACCCATTTTTCAGGTGAGATTGTTGGAATAAAGGATGTTAAATAATTCAGAACCAGAATACAATATTTAATTAATTTAAAACTATAAAGCCCCTGCTCTTACATATTATATTCTCTAGCCTCTGTTTACATTTACATTGTTGTAAAATTTGAAGGGTCCAGAGCATACCAAGGATGAAAGTCTGACCATTCCCTTTCTAACCATACTTAACAAGGCAATTTATTTCTGTAGATCCTTATGGTTTAGGAATCACTTTCATGTTTGAATGTGGCCTTATTTAATAAGAAATATGTTAAATTCAATAACAATAGCTATTTTATAGAGAAAGAAGCTGAGCTTGATTAGCTATAGGACTTGCCAAGATGTTGTAGTTGGGCATGGGCATTTGGGGTTAATCTGAACCTTTAAACAGGACTCTGATCATTCACCTACAACTTCATCATGGCTTGCCATTTAATTACCTCTCACTGCAGTTTCCCTGATATTTTTCTTTAAATAATTTCTCTCTCTTTTTTACTAAGTCTTTTCCTGAATAAAAGTATCAGTAAATTCACAGGTTTGATATTTTTTTTCTAGTAAGCATGACAATAAAGAGACATCTCCTTTACCTTTTACATCACCATGGCACTTCTTCTTTCATTTCTATGTCCCTGACATTGGATTTACCCTTTCTGATGTTTACACACTTCTTAATCCTCATCTTTAACACATAAACTATGCCATCTTTCATCTAAACCCCAAATCAGATAATGTAACACCAACAAACTAAACTCAAGTATTTACAAATCATATATCTCCTGGCAAGTATAACAAACCATGGATTTTAAAACTCATATGCATGTTAACAGATAAACATATTTCCAAATTATTACATATCTTTTAAAATCAGATACATGCATTATTAACTTCCAATCCCATTACTTTTCATACCAATTTATCAATTAATTAAATAAGTTGTCAGTCATTCCAACTGCAGTGAAGTAGTTGGAAATGCTACCACCCCATTTATGAAGTTACAGCCTACTAGAGCAAATGGTAAGTGCCCTGAAGGCAATACTGGAGACAAAGGAGGCAGAAAGAAATTAGTCATTATCAGCCCTGCTCCAATATAATTGTATCGCCACCAACCAAAACCAAACTGATAGCCCTAAGACACTTACATACCAATGAACAAGGACCCTTTAATCATTTGAAACACCAGGTATGGGCACAATTTTGGAAGACTTAGAGACAATTTGAAGCCAATGCATGGTCTTCTTATGAGTCTAGGGACTCCAGATTATGGGAACTAAAAAACCTACATGGGAGTCAATTGCATAGTCCAGCCCCAAGGTGACAAATTAAGGTGGTAGTTACAAGGCTAAAGAAAGATGTTAGGTATAAAAAGGCATTTAGCAATCAGAACTTCTCTGAACACATCTACATTTCTACACTAATAAAAGAGAAACATGGAAAATACCATCACTCAAATTATTTCACTCCTTTCTGATTTTATATTTCACTTCTTTCACAGGCAATTTCTTCCACATTTACTATTTTTGTGGAAGGGTTTTCCTAAAACTTGGAACTGAACCCAACAGCCAATCAGAGTGAGTATGCAAATTAACCTGAAAAGATGGCGGCAGCCCCGCCCCTCTAGCTGCTCTGGACCTGTGGGAGTTGGAGAAATTGGGGGACCAGCCTGAGACTGGCTGTAGCCAGGGAGACCAAGAAGCCGCCTGCCCTGTGATCCCAGGCTGCAGCCAGCTGGAGAAGCTTCACATCCACCTGCCCCACATCCTAGGGGAAACAGAGAAACTGGGCCCCTGTGCCTAAGGCTAGCTACAGCCCAGGAGACGAAGAAGCCACCTGCCCCCATGATCCCAGGCCGCAGCCAGCTGGAGAAGCCAACTGTTCCATGTCCTGGGGAGACAGAGAAACTGGGTTCTAGTACCTGAGGTTGGCTGCAGCCCGGTACATGAAGAAGCCGCCTGCCTTGTGATCCCAGATCGCAGCCAGCCAGAGAAGTCACCCACACTGCATCCCAGGGAAGATGGAGAAGCTGTCCACCTGCGGTCCAAGTGCCAGCACCTGAGGCTGGCTACAGCCTGTTAGGTGGAGAAGCCGCACACCCGCGGTCCCAGAAACTAGCACTTGCAGCTGCAGTCCAGGCGAAGCCACCTGCCCACTATACCCTGAGGATGCAGCTAGCTTGGATGCTTATGGCTGACCAGAGGGAGGGAAGCCCAGATTTCAGGTGTCTTTGGTTGGCTGGAGGAGGGAATCCTGGGTTCTGGATGCAGGGCTGAGGCAAAGGTGGTTAGGGGCAATCAGGCCAGCAGAGGAGCAGTTAGGGACAATCAGACTGGCAGGCAGAAGAAGTTAGAGGCAATGAGGCAGGCAGGCAAAAGGTTAGGAGCCAGCAGTTCTGGATTGTGAGAGGGATGTCCAATTGCTGGTTATCTCCAGAGGGGTTCCAGATTGGAGAAGGTGCAGGCCAGGCTGAGGGACACCCTTCCTCCTTTCCCCTCTCTCCCATGCCCAAATTTTATGCACCAGTACCCTAGAATAGAGGCTAAAAGAGGAATAATAGGCATATCTTACATTTCTGGTTGATGACTTTCAGGGATCTTGGGAAAACCAGGGCTGAAACAGATAAAAGTGAGAACCCACAAGGATGAAGATCCAAGAAAGGCCAAGACAAATGCAGCATGACAATGACCAAGTAGCCATAGTTGTCACGAGTTTAGAGTTAGATGTCTGGACTTTAATATCAAACTCCGGTCACTGTAAGTGTTACATGTTGCTTTTATAACAAGTATTGACTTGTATTCAAGGCCAAGACTGTGAACATTTGTAGAAAGCATGATGATTTTTTAAACATGGGTGAAAGATACATCTAAGAGATTTAGCAACACCTCCAGTTTCTTTGAGATGAAGTCTCAGAGGCTGTTCAAAGATGAATTCCTATGTGTGAAAAGTGCTGTTACAATGTAGGTAGAATTTCAAGAGCATGCAGAGTGGGGCTAGAGCTTTAGGCACATGAGGAGGATTTCAGTGCACTATAGCCAATCTCACTAACCACCCTAGAAGTTGATTTTAGAGAAGAAACAACTTTGCAATGGTTTTCTTAGGTCAGTCAGGGAAGAGGAGTGAAAATATCCAAAACTGTAATTCTGAGTGGAACATACATAGTGTCTGGTAAGGCTATTGGCAACAATATGAATTTTTTCATATCACTAGTATATTCTCAGGTACTTAGTTTTGGAGTAGGATGCTTTTGTTGTCCTGACATATGTGATAGGCATTTTAGGTGGGCTAATGTCTAGAGAATCACTCCTTGACATATGATGCCTTAATTATGTATTTTATTAAACCTTGCTCCTTCTTCTCTTACACCAAAATTCAATATTTTAAATCTAGCCACTCTGGTAGAAAAATAAAAAGTAGCAAAGCCTTGTTATTCCATGAAAGCTTTATATATTAAATGCACAAGCACATGTATATGAAATATATGTACATATATAATGCATTTTCAAGCACATTACAGAATTAAGTACAGTTATTTATTTATTTTTATTTTTTTGGTGACCAAGATGGTGACATAGGTGAACACCTAAGCTGCTGCCTCATACAACAATTTCAAAATTACAACTAAAAGACAGAACAGACACCATCCAGAACCACAGGAAAGCTGACTGAGTGAAAATTCTATAACTAGAAGTAAAGAGAGGGACTCATGAAGACTCAGGTGAGCTGTAAAAAGCTGAGGTACAAGACATGCTCATGGAGAGGACAGGTGGAGGAGAGTCTGGCTGGCTTCCTCTAGCAGAAGGAAGACAGAAAATCCTGACTGCACTGAACCCCAGCTCCAGGAGTGACTCATATGGGGGAGTCTGGACTGTTGTAAAAAGGAAGGAGTGCACGGAAACTTAGGGGAGCCGCGAAAGACAAAGGTCTGGGGGCTTGCAAAAGTGCGTACGAAAGTGCATGAAAAGTGCGCACACAGCATGCTGACTGCTGATTGTACCGCTGGCTTTCTCTAGTGGGAGGAAAACAGAACCTCACAACAGCACTGAAATCCAGGTCCAACTGCACTGCACCCCATTTACAGTTGAGACCCTGGTTACCCAGACTCATACAGGTCCCTAGAGTACATGGAAACTCAGGGAAACCAGAAAGACAGAAGTCTGGAAGCTCACGTGCGTGCTCGTGAGCATGCGCGAAGAGCAGAACTCTGGAGGCAAGTGTGCATGCGCAGACACAGCTGATCCTCACAACCAATTGGCTTGGAGGTCAATTCTCCCAGTGATACCAACAACAATCAAGACTATTACACAAGACTGTACACACAGTTCACAAAGGGGTGCACCAAGAGTGTCCACCTCAGGTAACTGGGGAGCAGAGCTATTGGGCCACATAGGACATTTAGCACAGAAAGCTACTCTACCAACTCAGAGAAGCAGCAAAATATGCAGAGACAAAAGAACAGATCACAAGTGAAAGAAATGGAGGAAAACAAATGACTGGATACAGAGTTCAAAACCACAGTTATAAGGTTTTTTAAGAATTTCCTAGAAAAAATAGATAAATTTAGCGAGACCAAAGAGGAAATGAAAAAGGACCAACTAGAGATGAAAAAGGCCCAAACTAGAAATTAAACATACACTGACTGAAATAAAAAATATTATACAGAGACCTAACAGCAGAATAGAGGAATGCAAGAATCAAGTCAAAGATTTGAAATACAAAGAAGCAGAAAACACTCAACTGGAAAAGCAAAACGAAAAAAGAATCCAAACATGTGAAGATAGTGTAAGGAGCCTCTGGAACAACTTCAAGTGTACCAACACCAGGATTATGGGGATGCAAGAAGAAAAGAAGATCAAGATACTGAAAACCTATTTGAAGAAATAATGACTGAAAACTTCCCCCACCTGGTGAAAGAAATACACTTACAAGTCCAGGAAGCACACAGAACCCCATACAAAAGGAATCCAAAGAGGACCACACCAAGACACATTTTAATTAAAATTCCAAGAGCAAAAGACAAAAAGAGAATATTAAAAGCAGCAAGAGAAGAACAGTTAATTACCTACAAGGGAGCACCCATATGACTGTCAGCTGATTTCTCAACAGAAACGATGCAGGCCAGATGGGAATAGCAGAAAATATTCAAAGTGATGAATAGTAAGAACCTACAACCAAGATTACTCTACCCAGCAAAGCTATCAATCAGAATTGAAGGGCAGATAAAGAGCTTCACAGATAAGAAAAAGCTAAAGGAGTTCATCAACACCAAATCAGTATTATATGAAATGCTGAAAGGTATTCTTTAAGAAGAGGAAGAAGAAAATGGTAAAGGTAAAAAAGGTAAAAATTATGAACAACAAATACATATCTATCAACAAGTGAATCTAAAAATCAAGTGAATTGAAAATCTGATGAACAGAATAAACTGGTGAATATAATAGAATTAGGGGCATAGAAAGGGAGTGGACGGATATTTCTCAGGGGGGAAATAGATGAGGGGGGGTGCAAGGAGAGACTGGACAAAAATCATACACCTATGGATGAGGATAATTGGGGGAAGTAAGGGCAGAGGGTGAGATGGGAGCCAGGTGGAGGGGAGATATGGGGGGGGAGGGGGAAGAAGAGGAACAATTGTAATAATCTGAACAATAAAAATTTATTTAAAAAAAAGAATTAAGTAGTTAGAATAAATGAAGGAGTTTTTTAGGAATGCAGTTTCTTTGATTTCTTAGGACTTGTTTTATATACATCATAATGCACAAAAAAACAATATTTTTTCTTTTTATTTCTTACTAGAGGCCTGGTGTACGAATGTCGTGCATGGGGGCTGGGGCCCTTTAGCTCAACCTGCACCCTCTCCAATCTGGGAGCCCTCGAAGGATGTCCAACTGCCTGTTTAGGCCCAATCCCGCCACAATCCAGGACCTCTGGCTCCTAGCCACTCGCCTGCCTGCCTGCCCTAACCACTCTGCCTGCCTGCCTGCCTGATCCCCCTAACTGCCCTCCCCTGCCAGCCTGGTCACCCCTATTAACTTTTTTTTTATATCTTATCCCCTTCACACACAATTGTATTTGACTTCCTTATTGGCTTCTCCCTCTCACGCAATTTTTCTCTCTCGTTTATGTAACACTTTTTCCTACTGACTCATCATTTATAAACTTTTCTTTCTTCCTCATTTCCTATTTCTGTTCCATCATTCTTCTTCTCATCTTTCTTTTACCCTCCCTCCCCTTTTCCTTCCTTTCTACCTTAATTTTTTCTTCACATCCTCCTTTGGACCTGCTTTGCTCTCCCCCCCCCCCCCCACCCCCATTTCTTTCTTCTTCCCATTCCTGTTTTAAGTTTTACTGGCTTCCCTTTAAAACTTTTCTTCCCTTCCTCTTTCTTATCCACATCCTTCTCTACTTACTTCCACTGTTTTAATATCTATCTACCTGTGTAATTATTCACTCTCATTTATCTTTTTTCTTTTCTGACTCCTACTTTTAAAATCTGTCCCCAGTAACACAACTATACTTGATTTTCATTATAACTCCTACAGTTCACTCACACATCCTCTTCCCTTCTTTAACTCTGCTCTCTACTGACTCCTTTATAAGGTTCTTTCCTCCCTCCTTCCCTTCTTAAAGCTTCCTTTGAGATGGGAAGAGTTAACCCCGAGCCCAGGGCTCAAGCCTGGCCAGGTGTTTGCCACCCCCCCACCCCTTTCCCTGCCTCCCTGCCACTGTTCTGCTTCTATTCCCTGCCCAGGATGCCTGGCCCAGCAAGGGTGGCCAAGGCCTGTGTGGCCTGGTGTTGCTGTTGCAAAGCAGGAGCCCATTCACCTAGAAGACCTCAGACCATCCTCCACTCTGTCCCCACCAGTGGCCACCACTGCCCTCCTCCCATGTCTGGATCCGTCTCCCTGCCCCCACCCCTCACTTGGTGCACCTGCTCTGCCCCCCTTCTTCATGCTGTTTCCTTCCCTTTTCCATTCTTTTGTCTATCAGATCCTATCCTACTCCTGTCCTTGTAGCTGCCTGAGCAGAGGGTAGGGTTGCAGCCTGCTGATCAGGTCATGATGTGACACTGTAACAGACAAATTTGCATATTTCTTTACTATTAGATTAGATTATTTTAAGTCTCTTAACATGGTTGTAAATATATATTAGACATTCTTCTCTTGGAATAAGCTATAGATATGTTAGGACATTATAAAGGAACAAAGATTTTCTTTTTACAAAGACCACCAGTCATCACAGAGGAGTTACTTTGTTTTTTCACTCCCCTGGTAGATGTTTTACTAGTAATTAATGCCTTCTGAGAACTGCATGCAGTAGTTAGTTTACGTCTTTTGAGCAGAGGGCCAGATAGTGAATGTGTCAGGCTTTGGGGGCCATAGGGTCTTCTATCCAAGTACTTAATCCTGTCCCTGTAGTGAAAGCAACCATAGACAATATGTAAATGAATGAGCATGACCATGCTCCAATAACACTTTATTCATAATCATTGAAATTTGAATTTCATATAATTTTTTTTAAACCTCACTCAAGGATATTTTTCCCTCATTGATTTTCACACAGAGTGGAATGAAGGGGGTGGGGGGATATCCTCATAAGAGAGAGACACATCAACTGGTTGCTTCCCATATGTGCCTTAGCTAAGGGTGGGGTGTGAACTGCCAACAGAGATATGTGCCCTTGACTGGGAACCAAATCCTTGTCTCTTCAGTTTGCTAGTCTATCTCTAATCAGGGTCCATATATTTTAACATATCACAAAATGTTATTCTTCTGATTTTGTTTTTTACCATTTACAAATATAAGAAAATAAACTCTCCTGGCTCACAGAGTGCATGAAGACAGGCAACAGACTGGATTTGGCTAGTTTGCCTATTCCTGCTGTAGATACAGCATTCTCATTGCATCATGAAGGCAAGATCTGGACTCTGGCTTCCAGCATCACATGAGACTGTGATCTAGCATGTCAAATAAAAAGAGGAAAGTGAGAGGATTTTCTTTCACTTCAAAATCCAGAATTAGATGGACACACATGCTTTAAGAGAGTCCTCTTCAGGAGTCACAGCAACTCCAGATGGGTCACAGTGAGTGTGTACTTTGAGTTTCTATGTGCAGTTATATATAACATTCTTGCCAGAGTGCCAAGTGATGTAATCCAGCATTGTCAAGACTCTGACATAGTGCTTAAAGGGTGACTAACTGGAGAGGAAAGTTAAAATTCTGCAGTCCACTAGTAAATGCCCCTTTCCTTATTTGGAATTCTATATGTAAGAAAGATAGGGTTTTGTTTTTTTTTCCAACTATCATGAGGAGACAATCAAGTTTCCATGCTCTATAAGAATAAGTCATTTTGCATTAGAAAAGAATGGCATCTCCTGAAAGATACAAGCATAGCCAGGCCCTCTTTAGGACTTAAAAAGAGTGTGATGTAGGAAGATTTTAAAAAGCAATAGGATGGGTGGGACCAGGGGATGATGGCAGCTGGCAGGACGGAGGTGAGGGAGAGGAAGTGAGTGAGGGGACAAAAAGAGAGTGTGTGGGTGTATGTGGTGGGTGTATGATTGAGTGAGGGACAGTTGAATCTCGCAGGAGCAGTGGGGGCTGGCAGTCCAGGCTCTCTTGGATGGGGAGAGACTGCCATCGTGGCTTTCACTCCCCAGACTGTGGAACTCGGGAGCGAAGCCCACACCATCTTGAAGAGAAACAGGGACTTTCTTTGGGAATTCACCAACACCGCCAGCTAGACAGGCATTGGAGTTGCCCTGTGACCCAACAGCCACACCAGCCAGAGTCCTGCAGACCCGTGGACCCTGCATTCCCGTAGACTTTGAATTCCCACGGACCCTTGGACCCCCGCCTCCAAAGCAGTGAATGCAACCTCTCCTTCCTGAGCGACATCGGCGCTGCAGCAACAGTGGCCACGCAAGGGTCCCTGCTTGTGATCTCGCCAGCCACCACGTGCACAGTGTGCAGCATGTCTTCCCAACAGTTTCTAGACACCCTAGTCTCTGTGTTTGTGCATCAGGGTCTCCGCGTCTGTCGCACCCTAGACCCTGTGTTTGTGTGTTCTGGTCACCCTGTCTGTGGCATACACTCCTTTCTGTTTTGTGGAGCTCCCTAGTCACCTGTGTTTATGGTGTGCCCTCAAGGCTGCCACCCAAGGTGGGTTTTCAGTAGCACTTGGGTAGTAAAACAATCAGATCTACAATTAAAACATTACAAGAAAACATGGGAAGACATAAAAGCAATCCCCAAAGGAAAGGAAAAGAGGAATCACCAGAAAGGGAATTAGATGAGACTGAAGTGAGCAGCCTTTCAGAGAAAGAGTTCAGAGTAACGGTTTCAAGGATGTTTAAATGGATTGAAGAAAATATCACACAACTCAATGAGAACTATAAGGAGCTGAATGAGAATGTCACCAACATAAAACCAAGAGGAGATGAAAAATGACATAGCTGCAATAAGGAATACAATGGAAGGCCTAAACAGTAGACTAGAAGAGGCTGAGGACTGCATTGGTGAATTAGAAGACAAAGTAGGAAAAAACATACAAACATAGCAACAACTGGAAAAAAGACTTAAAAAACAAGAAGAGAGCCTAAGGGAGCTTTGGCACAACACAAAACGAAACAACATACGCTTAGTTGGGATACCAGAAGGAGTGGAAAAAAAGCAAGGAATAGAAAACCTATTTGAAGAAATAATGACAGAAAATTTCCCTGATATTGGCAAGGAAAAAAATATGAAAGTCCAAGAAGTACACAGAGTCCCAAACAAGCTGAACCCCAAAAAACCGACACCAAGACACATCATAATTAAATTGGCGAACAATAATGACAAAGCAAGAATCTTAAAGGCAACTAGAGAGAAACAGAAAGTTACCTATAAGGGACCTCCTATTAGAATAGCAACTGATTTCTCAACAGAAATACAGCAGGCCAGAAGGGAATGGAATGAAATATATAAAGTGATGCAAAATAAGGGCCTGAACCCAAGAATACTATACCCAGCAAGGCTATCATTCAAAATTGACGGTAGAATCAGGAGCTTCACAGACAAGAAAGGGCTAAGAGAGTTTATCACTACCAAGCCAATAATGCAAGAAATGCTAAAGTGACTGCTATTAAAGAAGAAAGAGAAAGGCAAAAAAAAAAAAACACTAACGAAAAATAAAACAACAAACATGAACTTGTCAATAATATCATTAAACGTAAATGGCTTAAATGCACCAATCAAAAGACATAGGGTAGCTGAATGGTTAAGAAAACAGGACCCATACATTTGCTGTCTACAAGAGACCAACCTCAGAGAAAAGGATTCACACAGACTGAGAGTGAAGGGATGAAAAAACATTTTTCAGGCAAATAGAAATGAGAAAAAAGCTGGGGTGGTGATACTTATATCTGATAAAAGAGACCTGAAAGTAAAGGCTATAACAAGAGATAAGGAAGGCCACTACATAATACTAAAAGGAGCAATTCATCAAGAAGATATAACTCTGGTAAACATATATGCACCTAATACAGGAGCCCCTAAATACATAAAAAAACTTCTGGAGGATATCAAGGGAGAGATCAACAGCAATACAATCATAGTAGGGGATTTTAATACACCACTGACATCTTTGGACAAATCCTCTAGACAAAAAATCAGCAAAGAAACAGCAATTTTAAATAACTCACTAGATCAGATGGACCTAATTGACATCTTCAGAATATTTCACCCCAAAGCTACAGAATACACATTCTTCTCAAGTGCACACAGGACATTCTCAAAAGTAGACCACATATTGGGTCACAAGCAAAGTCTCCCCCAAATTCAAAAAGAGTGAAATCATATGAAGCATTTTCTCAGACCACAATGGTATAAGATTAGAAATAAACTACAATAAAAACATTCCAAAAAGTTCAAACACTTGGAAATTGAATAGCATGTTACTAAAGAATGATTGGGTTATAAATAAGGTCAAAGAAGAAATTAAAAATATTCTGTAGACTAATGACAATAAAAACACAACAATGCAAATGCTATGAGACACAATGAAAGCAGTGCTGAGAGGAAAGTTTATAGCTCTACAGGCCTACCTCAAAAAACAGGAAAAAATGGTAATGATTCACCTAACTCAACAATTCAAAGAATTAAAAAGAGAGCAAAAAGAAAAGCCCACTGTGAGCAGAAGGAAGGAAATAATAAAGATCAGAGCAGAAATTAATGACATAGAGACCAAAAAAATGATACAAAAAATTAACAAAACAAAGAGCTGGTTCTTCAAAAGAATAAACAAGATTGATAAACCTCTAGCCAGGCTTACCAAGAAGCAAAGAGAGAGGACCCAAATAAACAAAATCAGAAATGAGAGAGGGGAAATAACTACAGACCCCACAGAAATAAAAAGGATTGTTAAAAACTATTATGAACAACTCTATTCTAACAAATTTCACAACCTAGAGGAAATGGACAGATTCCTAGAAAAACACAACCTTCCAAAACTCACACAGGAAGATTAAAAAAATCTCAACACACTGATAACTAAGGAAGAAAGTGAAGCAGTCATCAAAAAGCTTCCAACAAACAAAAGTCCAGGGCCAGACAGCTTCACAGGGGAATTTTACCAAACATTCATAGAAGAAGTAAAACCCATTCTTCTCAGACTATTTCAGAAAATTCAAGAGGAAGGAACACTTCCAAACTCCTTCTATGAAGCCAGCATCACCCTAATACCAAAACCCGATAAAGATAACACAATGAAAGAGAATTACAGACCAATATCCCTCATGAACATATATGCCAAAATCCTCAACAAAATACTAGCAAATTGAATCCAGCAATACGTCAGAAAGATCATACACCATGACCACGTAGGATTTATCTCAGGGATGCAAGGATGGTACAATATCCACAAATCCATAAACATGATACATCACGTAAACAAATTGAGAGATAAAAATCACATAGTTATATTGATTGATGCAGAAAAAGCATTCAACAAAATCCAACATCCTTTCTTAATAAAAACTCTCAGCAAGGTAGAAATAGAAGGATCATACCTCAACATAATAAAAGCCATATATGAAAAACCCACAGCCAACATCATACTCAATGGCAAAAACTAAAACCATTCCCCCTAAAAACAGGAACAAGACAGGGATGCCCACTCTCACCACATCTATTGAACATAGTGCTGGAAGTATTAGCCATTGCTATCAGACAAGAAAAATAAATAAAAGGCATCCAACTAGGAAAAGAAGAAGTAAAACTGTCCTTATTTGCAGATGACATGATACTGTACATACAAAAACCCTAAAGACTCCATCAAAAAACTATTAGACTTCATAAGTGAATTCAGCAATACAGCAGGATACAAAATTAACACCAAGAAATATTTGGCATTTCTATATCCAATAATGAACTCACAGAAAGAGAGACTAAAACAGCAATCCCATTTACCATCGCACCCAAAAAATTAAGATACCTAGGAATAAACTTAACTAAGGAGGTAAAAGACCTATATGCAGAAAATTACACAACACTAAAAAAAGAGATAGAGAAAGACATAAACAAATGGAAGAACATACCATGTTCATGGATTGGGAGAATCAATATCACCAAAATGTCCATTCTACCCAAAGCAATTTATAAATTCAACGCAATCACCATGAAAATACCAAAGGCATACTTCACAGACGAACTTACCAAAAATTCATCTGGAATAAAAAAAGACCCTGAATAGCTTCCTTAGAAAGAAGAACAAAGTAGATGGGATCTCAATGCCAGATTTCAAGCTGTATTACAAAGCCACTGTTCTCAAAACTGCCTGGTCCGGGCACAAGAACAGACACATAGATCAATGGAATAGGATAGAGAACCCAGAAATCGACCCAAACAACTATGCTCAATTAATATTTAACAAAGGAGGCACGAACATACAATGGAGTCAAGATAGTCTTCAACAAATAGTGTTGGGAAAATTGGACAGAAAGATGCAAAAAAATGAAACTAGACCACTAACTTACACCATACACAAAAATAAACTCAAAATGGATAAAGGACTTAAACATAAGATGGGAAACCATAAAAATACTAGAGGAATCCACAGGCAGCAAAATCTGTGACATATGCAGAAGAAATTTCTTCACCGACACAGCTCCTCGGGCAATGGAAACTGAAGAAAAAATAAACAAATGGGACTACTTCAAAATAAAAATCTTTTGCACAACAAAGGAAACCATCAACAAAACAAGAAAGCCCACTGCATGGGAGAACATATTTGCCAATGATATCAATGATAAGGGTTTAATCTCCAACATTTACGGGGAACTCATGCAATTTCACAAAAAGAAGATAAACAACCCAATCAAAAAATGGGCAACTGATCTAAATAGGCACTTCTCAAAAGAAGATAAAAGGAAGGCCAAGAGACATATGAAAACCTGCTCAAAGTCACTAATCATCAAAGAGATGCAAATCAAAACAACAATTCGGTACCATCTCACACCTGTCAGAATGGCTATCATCAGCAAAACAACAAAGGACAACTGTTGGTGAGGATGCGGAGAAAAAGGAACCCTCGTGCACTGCTGGTGGTAATGCAGACTGGTGCAGCCACTGTGGAGAACAGTATGGAGTCTCCTCAAAAACTAAAAATGGAACTTCCATTTGACCCAGTGATCCCAGTACTAGGAATATACCCCAAGAAACTAGAAACTCCAGTCAGAAAGGATATATGTACCCCAATGTTCATAGCAGCACAATTCACCATAGCTAAGTTGAGGAAACAGCCTAAGTGCCCATCAACAGATGATTGGATTAAAAAACTGTGGTACATCTACACAATGGAATACTACACTGAGGTAAAAAAAAAAAAGGAGCTCATACCATTTGCAACAACATGGATGGAGATGGAGAGCATTATGCTTACTGAAATAAACCAGGCAGAGAAAGACAAATATCACATGATCTCACTCATCTGTGGAATATAATGAACGTACATAGACTGATAATCAAGATCAGATCTAGAGAATGAGAAACATCGATCAAAGCATCAAACTGTGGGGGTTGGTGGGAATTTGGGGAGAGATCAACAGAGGGACTTTTGTACATGTGTATGAGTATAACCATTGGGCACAGACAATGGGGAAGGTGTGGCAGGAGAGGGAATCCATACAGTGGTCTCCAAACCTTAAGAGAAATTACTTCATGAGACAAAGATTTTTAAATGAAACTCTGTAACATGATAATCATTTTGGAAGGAAATAAGAGAAGTTTCCTTTAAACATCATAAGAATTGTAATTGAAAGTCAATATATTTGGCCTCTTGAGCTAAGGTAAGTAATCTGTGTTTATGTCTTCCTAAAATAGTTTATATAAAGTTACAAAAAGAAATTGTCAGCCCATTTGAAATTGAATTGCCATGGTGTAGAGCAAAGAATATCCTTACATGATATTATCCTACAATATCATTTAATTTTTCATATTTCACAACAGCATATTGTACAATTACCCCAAACAAACATACAAACTAATTCTTTGATTGTTCAGCAGCAATTTAAAAGGAGGACATGAAAGGATTTAATTCCTTTCAGAAGGAATTGAGGCACTGGGAAGGCACTTGAGCATTCTATACTGGCCCTCTTTCCTCTGTTGCAAGAGGGACCCTCTCATCACATCCCAATGGCCCTCAGCTGTAGCCTGAGCTCTCTATTCATGCTGAGGTTGAAGCCTCAAGGTGGCTGGTATAATGGATCTGTGTCTTGCCAAATGGTGTGAGTTGGGGCCCTCCCTGGAGAAGGAATCTGAATTCCCTGAGATAAGTGAACAGTGCAGAGGCCCCCGCCAGCAGGCGAGGGGATCCCCAAGACAGGTGCTGGGCGTGGAGGCCACGAGGGCATCGGCTACCATGGAGACATTACTGAACCTCACAACACCCTGCTTGGCCCCTGAGGATGACTGGTTAGCCAGAGACGGGTAAGATTCCTCAGGGAAGGAACAACCTAAGACAGGCACAGTCGCAGAGGGGCCATCAGGAGAGAACTTGGGGATTAACAGAGGTGGGGCACAGACCTTCACCCCCCTCACCAACCTTGCAGGGGTCTGAACCTTCACCCCTTCTGAGGGAGGTCTCCTGCCCCCATGGATACCTCGCTTCCCATGCTCAGCACAGATCGGGACCCAGGAAACTGACAGAAACATGCCAACAGCAGCTGCTCTATAGCTAAATTCATCCTAGCACTAGGAATGCTCAGTGCCAACTCAATGCCACTAATATATACAGGGTAATCTAAGATTGTTGGCAGAGTATTAAATTTGACGTAAAAGAGTTAACAAACTCTCAGATTAATTTAAATTGGCGAACTAAAATAAGCGAAGACCCAAGAAAATTTAAGTGTACTGGATAAAAAGCTGTTTCTAAAGTATTAATTAAAATTTCTATTGATAGCTCATCTCATGGTAAAATTACTTAATATGTAATGAACAGAAAATAGGCATATTTGTGTACAAAAAGTTAAAATTTAAAGTTATCAAGATTGCATTAAGAAATTTTACCAAATTCTCCATTAATCAAAAAAAAGGGGGGGGGATTAAGATAATAGCATGTAAGGAAAAATATCTGGTAAGTAAATTACATTAAGAAAATTTTCACTTTAGAAAATTAATTTCCATTTATAATGCTAATAGCAAGACACCCATGAAAAACACACATGGTGTCAAAATAAGCCAAAGAAAAAGCAGATAGGCAAAAATAAAAAGGACCCCAAGTCAATTTTATAGAAAAGATTCCTTTATTAACTCTTGGTCGAGAGTATGTTTATATACTTTCAGAAAACAACTCCAAGACCAAGTGGACTCCTACAACAGAGAGGAACTGACAGGTCTGCGTCGAACACGAAGGCAAGAGGAGAAACAGTCCAGAGATGGAAGATGCTGACGACGCCTTGCCATGTGAGCAGTTAGCAGCTGAGCGTCGCTACAGGATGCCCAGAACCAAACCAGAGAGGGTCGGACCGGCATCGCCACCATTTGTCCAGTATCAAGATACCATTGATGACATGTACACATAAGGAACTGTCTGACATTCAAACTGGGTCTCAAAGCTATCAGACATTGAAATTGGGACTCAATCATTTTTCTTTTGCTCTGGTGGGTTTATTTCTAGCCTACAGGGGCAAGATGTTTTTTAAAGACAAGAATCAGGGAGGTGAGGGGAGAAGCAGACGCAGAGGCAAAGAAGCAATGAACAGACTGTCGTGCTACAGTGGGAAGACAAGGGAAGTTGGAGAGGAGGGGCCTATAGGAGATCAACCGTAGGACTTGTATCCATGTGTGTGTGGGGATAGCCAGTGGATACAAGGCAATAGGGGAAGGTGGGGAGGAAGAGGGGGCTGGATAAAGGCATATATGGGGGGGTGGGGAGGGCAATAAGGGGAAAAAATAATAAATAAGTAAATTTAAAGAAAGAAAGAAAGAAAGAAAGAAAGAAAGAAAGACAGAAAGAAAGAAAAAAGAAAATAAGCCTAGTGGTGCCCTAGCTAGATTTCTCAATGGTTAGAGCATCAGCCCAGAAACTGAAGGGTCTCAGGTTTGATTCCTGTCAAGGGCATACCTTGGTTGCAGGCACGTGTGGGAGGTAACCAATGTTTCTCTCTCTGTCTCTCACCCTCCCTTCTACTCTAAAAATAAATGGAAAAAAACATGCTCAAGTGAGGATTAACAAAAAACAAACAAATAAATATAAATAAATAAATAAATAAATAAATAGCAGTAGGATGAAGTCATGGTGACAGTTTTGGTTGAGGTAAAATAAAGTTCTTTCATATTCAATTGATATAAACTCAGAAAACATTATCCTTAACCAAAATTATCAACAGTAACAGTCAAATAGTCAAGAAGAGGTGTTTCAATTTCTTATAATCTCCCAATAGCTGAGTTCTTGAAATTGTCGTATGCCTTACTTTTCTGCTAAATCTAATTTAAATTAGGAGGGCCATCTGCAAATACAGAGCAGCAAGACTTTTCCACATCAAGTAGACTTGACTGAAGCAATCCAGTTGCAGAGACTGAAAGAGCTAAGAGTGTAACTGGACAACCAAGGAGTCCGAGCTGCCTGTCATTACTTGAGCCAATTAAGCAGAGACAGGATTGAATGTTTATTCCAATAATGCCAGCAGTATGGGAGAGCAGCAAATCCTGGGTATTTGGATATGAACATGTCTTTTTTTTTTTATTACCAAAAAAAAATTTATTTTCACCATAGGGATAACATATTGTACCTTTCTGCAATGTTACTTGAAACCTTCCATGTCAAAACAAGTTGACAGCAGATATAAACAATCTACCTAATAAAAGAGTAACATGCTAATTGACCACATCTTCGTGATGCCCACCAGCCAACCAGGAATGAGTATGCAAATTAACCCATCAAAGATGGGGGGTTAATTTACATATACAGGCACTGAGAGGCTGGAGATGGAGTGGGGCACTTTTGTCGTTGCCATGGCAATGATGCAGGCATTCCACATCATCCCAGCCTCTTCAGGCCTCTGGGCAGCTTTTGAAAGTAGAAAGGTGGCTCCAGGCTGGAGAGGAAAGGCAGCTCCAGCCAGAGCGAAGGCAGTGCTGGCAGCCAGGGGAAGGAAGTCCCATTCTTGCATGAATCTTCATGCATCAGGCCTCTACTCTTATATAATAAAGAGATAATATGCAAATTGACCATCACACCCTCACAAGATTGTTGCATACAACCAGGTTGGCAGTGGGGTTAGTGAGGCGTGACCAAACGACTGAATAGCAGGCTGCATGGGGCAACCAGGCTAGTGGGGGGTCCGTGAGAGGCAATCAGGCTGATAGGGGGGGGGGGCAGTTGAGGGTGACCAGGCCGGCAGGAAGGGCAGTTGGAAGTGATTAGGCTGGCAGGGAAGGGGGGCTGTGAGGGATAACTAGGCCAGTTGAAGGTGACCAGACCAGCAGGGGGGCCAGTTAGGGTGACCAGGCTAGCAGGGAGGACACTGAGGGTGACCTGGTCAGCAGCAGGGGATAGTTAGGGGCAACTAGGCCAGCAGGAGAGGCAGTTAGGGGTGATCAATTTGGCACACAGAGGCAGTGATGGCTGATCAGGCCAGCTGTTAGGGGCAAACAGGGCAGGCAGACAGGTGAGCGATGAGGTACCAGTGGCCCAGGATTGTGAGAGGGATGTCCGACTGCAAGTTTAGGGGTCCCGGATTGGAGAGGGTGCAGGCTGGGCTGAGGGGACCCGCCTGCATGAATTTCATGCACCAGGCCTCTAGTTCAATAAATAAGCAATGATCTTTCATTACAGTCCTTTGAAAATGCATTGCAATTCATGCTGTTAATCTTAGGATCACAGTACATAGACTCCAAATAGAAACAAGTTGGAGTGACTTTCAAAGTAATGTTTGATCCCCTACTTTATTTATAATCCCACGAGAACTGTTACATTAATTTCATAGGCTCTCTCGTGCATTAATCACTGGGTGGCAAGAGTTAATGAAAATTTTTTCTGTTATGATGTCCATTGCCAGCAATGAATCTCTCAAAACATCAAGGAAGTCATTGTTACTACACAATACAAGAGGACCTGGAACTTTTCTGAAAGCTTAAAAAATATAAAAATAAAAAATGGAATTATATTTGAGATTTCCATGCAGTAATACTGTATGACTAATAAAAACATGTCAGTTTTTTGGACTGAATCAGTGATCAGCATGTGTCCAGAATGTACAAGAGTAAAAATGCAGTAAAAGGAAGTAGAATCTTCATTGCCTATTGGTCACTTCCAGTCAAAGGTTAAAATTCAAAGACTGAATGATCAAAATAATTATTTTCTCAGTAGAATTATTTTCTGCTAGGAGGCTGATAATAGTGGCACCAACAAGTATCATCATGATACCACCATTTTTTTTCCTTTGGATTCTTGTTACATGTTCTAATATAAAACAAATTATCTGGTGGTCATCTCTTTTCTTTGCAGCTGAAAAACATTCTAATAATGCTAAGACAAACTGATTGGACTGAGAGCACTGGGGACTAGTCTTCTGTTAGAATGAATAAACAGATATGACTATTTCTATAAACATGAGGATGAATGGGAATATTTTCACCAGTAAACATGACCTGAGGAGAGTCAAAAGTTGACTACTAAAGTTAAATAGAAGTTGAAATTTTTCCCCTTCACATAAGGTACCTGGTGCACTGTCCATGTCTACAATCCATTTGTAATTGAACTTTGAACACTCTTTTTATTTAAAGTTATCACAATAGGCGGGTCATTTTGCAAAGCCAACAGTTCTTTTTGCAGTTGTTTCTGCATTGATGCCATGATGGAACCTGAATATATCTTTAGGAGCCATTAGCAGACTACCACAGTGCCCTTTTCTTTCTGTGTTCTACTTTAATCTCAAAATTTTTAAAAAACAAAATAATGAAAGATATTTAGCAAACTGGAAATAGAAGAGAACTTTTTAACCTAAAAAAAGAATGTATCTTCCAACTAGCCATAGCACTTATATTCATTAGTGAAGCTTTAGACAACCTTCCACATTATTGTCCTACAGCTACTAGTGTCTTTAATAAGATAAGAAAACTTAGAAGGAAGTGATTAATATAATGATCAGAAAATGCTTATCTTTTATCAGACACTATGATTACCTACATAGAAAATACAAGACTCCAAAAGCTGTTAGAGAGCCGATGTAGCAGAATATAAGATCTAAATACAAAGTCAGTAATGTGATGTGTAACAGATCAACATCACAAGATATCTCTTGAACTCCTGAATTGTTTGAGTTACACAAGGATTTGTAACTGATCTACTACCCCTTCCCTGAGAGACAGCCTCAATTACTGCTGACAGTTAACAAACTTAAATCTCTGTCCCATGTCTCTCCACCAAGGGTCAGGCTCACATGTTAAACTGTGCATTTGATATTGCTACTTAAACATCTGAAGACTTCTTTTACATATCCAAACTGAATTTTTCATCAGTGTTGTCTACCAAATCCTATTCCTCCTACTTACTAAATGGCACTCCACTATTTACATAGTTGCTTAAGTAGAAACCTTACATAGTTATCCTTGATTTTACCACTCCCTTTATGCCTACACCCTAACACCTGTAAAAGCTAAGCTACCTACTCCATGTATTTTGACTCCTCTCTGTACTATTTAGTGGCAGCTTTTCAACTTATTTATGGGAAATTTGGGATGATTTTATGAGCAAATAATATATTTATGATTCAGGGTAACTTCTCTTTATTTTGGTTTAGGTTTAATAATCAGGTCTTGACTTTAACTACATTTGACTATACTGAAGAGTTATTTATCCTTTAGTTTAAAAAAATATTGAAAAGTTTACTTTTTGCTCACTGATTCTACCTAAAATACAGCTGACTTTAATGACAACTGTCTTGGCCCTCAGTGGTAATGAATTCCATTATGCCTCTGTAAAACATGTGTGCCAGGATTTGCTGATAAAACAAGACAATGAGCAGGTTTGCCTAACAACTGTATTTTTTAAAGAGTGCCATTAAGTCACAACCACATTGTAGGGTAAAATATTCCACATGGATTCAGCAGTCTTCTGGGAAAGGCTTAGTACTTTTTGTAATTTAATACTGTGCTTTTTGAGAAGCATAGGAAGAATCGACTGAGTGTGCCCTGAGTATGTGCCTGTTGAGGAAGGACATCCTCCTGGTCTGACGATACTTACTATCAGATGTAAGAAAACTATCAATGCATGTGGTAACATTTGTTTGAAAAATAGAAATGACATTCAAAGTTTCCATCACAATTTATAACATATTTCAATGTTGCTTTTTTTTTCCAAATAAAGCTTATTATCTGAGCATAACAGATTTAGTACATGTCATCCTCAAATTTCTGCCTCTGCAATTTAGAAGTTTTGGTTGAAATGGAAAACTTTCTGTCTCAAAAAGTACCAAATCCTGAATATACTCTTGTATAACAGAGATCAGCTGGAAAATGAAAACAGCACAAAAACAGCTGTGTAAAAACTAAACAGGGACCTTTGGACCCAAACTTGTTATGATTGTGAATATGCTCTACTATAAATATCAATGAATATGTATGACATATTCAATAAAAATAAGTCAAGCTTAGAAATAGTGACATTAATTTATTTATTTAAATTTTTTATTGTTTAAAGTATTACATATATTAATACATATATCTCCTTTTTTTCCCCCATTGACCTTCCCCCAGCCTCCCTTACCTTCTGTCACATGCCCTCATCCCATCCCCAAAGTGTCTTGTGTCTATTGGTTGTGCTTATATGCATGCATACAAGTCCTTTGGTTGATCTATTGCCCTCCCTCCCCAACACTCCCCAGCCTCCCCACTGTAATTTGACAGTCTGTTTGGTGCTTTACTGCCTATCTTCTTATTCTTCAGGTTATAATATTCTTTATTCTCCATAAATGAGTGAGATCTTGTGGTATTTTTCTTTCATTGCCTGGCTTATTTCACTTTACATAATGTTCTCCAGGTCCATTCATGCTGCTGCAAATGGTAAGAATTCCTTCCTTTTTATAGCAGCGTAGTATTCCATTGTGTAGTTGTACCATAATTTTCTAATCCACTCATCTACTGATGGGCATTTGGGCTATTTCCAAATCTTAACTATTGTACATTGTGCTGCAATGACCATAGGGATGCATGTATCTTTTCTGATTGGTGTTTCTAGTTTCTTGCGGTATATTCCTAGAAATGGGATCACTGAATCAAATGAGAACTCAGTTTTGAGTTTTTCGAGGGTTCCTTTTTCTCCACATTCTCACCAGCATTTGTTGTTAGTTGATTTGTTGATCATTGCCATTCTGACAGGTGTGAGATGGTACCGCATTGTCATTTTGATTTGCATCTCTGGGATAATTAGTGACTTTGAGCATGTTTTCATGTGTCTTGGCCTTTCTTCAGTTTTCTTTTGAAAAGATTCTTTTTAGGTCCATTGCCCATGTTTTTTATTGGATCATTTATCTTCCTTTTATTAAGTTGTATAAGTCGCTTGTAGATGTTGGAGATTAAAACTTTATCAGTAATAACATGTATAAATATGTTCTCCCATACAGTGGGGTTTCTTGTTGTTTTGTTGATGTTTTCTTTTTGCCTTTTTATTTTGATGTAGTCCCATTTGTTTATTTTCTCTTTAGCTTCCATTGCCCTAGGAGCAGTATCAGGTAAGGAATTGCTTCAGCATATGTTTGAGATTTCTCTGCCTGTGGATTCCTCTAGTATTTTTATGGTTTCCGATCTTATGTTTAAGTCCTTTATCCATTTTGAGTTTATTTTTGTGTATGATGTAAGTTGGCAGTATACTTTCATTTTCTTTGCCTGTATCTGTTCAATTTTCCCAACACCATTTATTGAAGAAACTGTCTTGACTCCATTGCATGCTCATGATTCCTTAGTCAAATATTAATTGAGCATGGTGGTTTGGGTCAATATCTGGATTCTCTATTCTATTCCATTGGTCTATATGTCTGTTCTTGTGCCAGTACCAGGCTGTTTTGAGAACAGTGGCTTTGTAATACAGCTTGAAATCTGGTATGAGATCACACCTACTTTATTCTTCTTTCTCAGTATTGCTGTGGCTATTCAGTGTCTTTTTTTGTCCCAGATTAATCTTTGGAGAGTTTGTGAAATATTCCTTTGGTATTTTAATGGGGAGTGCATTGAATCTATAGATTGCTTTAGGTAGTATGGACATTTTAATTATGTTGGTTCTACCAATCCATGACATGGTATGCTCTTCCATCTGTTTATATCTTCCTCTATTTCTTTTTTCAGTGTCCTATAGTTTTTCACTTATAGGTCTTTTACCTTCCTAGTTAAGTTTATTCCTAGAGATCTTTCTATTTACTTATTTATTTATTTATTTATTTATTTATTTATTTATTTTTATTTTTTTATTTTTTTATTTGGTGCAATTGTAAATGGGATTGATTTTTTGGTCTCTTTTTCTGTAAGTTCACTATTGGTGTATAGAAATGCCATAGATTTCTTGGTGTTAATTCGGTATCCTGCTACATTGACAAATTCACTTATTAAGTCTATTAGTTTTTGATGGAGTCTTTCGGGTTTTTTATGTACAATATCATGTCATCTGTAAATAAGGACAGCTTTACTTCTTCTTTTGCAATTTGGATGCCTTTTATTTCTTCTTCTTGTCTAATTGCAATGGCTAATACTTCCAATAATATGTTGAACTGGAGTGGTCAGAGTGGGCATGCCTGTCTTATTCCTGTTCTTAGGGGAAATGGTTTTAGTTTTGACCATTGAGATTGATATTTGCTGTGGGTTTATCATATATGGCTTTTATTATGTTGAGATATGATCCTTCTATTCTCACCTTGCTGAGAGTTTTTATCAAGAAAAGATGTTAGATTTTGTCAAATGCCTATTCTGCATCAATTGATATGACTATGTGATTTTTATCTCTCAATTTGTTTATGTGATGTATCATATTTTTTGATTTGTGGATATTGTACCATCTTACATTCCTGGGATAAATCCCACTTGGTTCATGGTGTGTGATCTTTCTGATGTACTGCTGGATCTGATTTGCTAGATTTTGTTGAGGATTTTGGCATGTATATCCATGAGGATTATTGGCCTCTAATTCTCTTTCATTGTGTTGTCTTTATCTGGTTTTGGTATTAGGGTGATGCTGCCTTCATGGAAGGAGTTTTTAAGTGTTTCTTCCTCTTGAATTTTTTGGAATAGTCTGAGGAGGATAGGTTTTAGTTCTTCCTGGAATGTTTGGTAAAACTACCCTGTGAAGCTGTCTGGCCCCAGACTTTTGTTTGCTGGAAGCTTTTTGATGAATACTTGAATTTCTTTCATAGTTATTGGCCTATACAAAAGTTTAGATTCTTCCTGATTATGTTTTGGAAGGTTATATTTTTCTAAAATATTGTGGTTATTTTTTATAGGGATATCTCTATTTCCTCCAGGTTGTTCAATTTGTTGGAATAAAGTTGTTCATAGTATTTTTTAACGATCCTTTGTATTTCGGTGGGGTCTGTTGTTATTTCACCACTTTCATTTCTGATTTTGTTTATTTAGATCCTCTCTCTTTGCTTCTTGGTGAGCCTGGCTAGAGGTTCATCAATCTTGTTTATCCTTTCAAAGAACCAGCTCTTTGTTTTGTTGATCTTTTGTTTTTGTTTTTGATTTTGTGTTTTTTTTTTGGTCACAATGTCATTAATCTCCACTCTGATCTTTAGTATTTCCTTCTTCTGCTTACACTGGGCTTTTCTTGTTGCTCTCTTTCTAACTTTTTGAGTAGTAGGGTTAGGTAATTTATTACCATTTTTTCTTTCTTTTTCTTTTTCTTTCTTT
>JAAGEH010000286.1:48768411-48807427 GCA_011751065.1 Lasiurus cinereus | reverse complement strand
AAATTTCTTCCTTGATATCTCTGGTAATCCATTCATTGTTTAATAGCATGCTGTTTAGTCTCCATGTGTTGGATTTCTTTGGATTGTTTATATGGTTGTTGGTTTCCAGTTTTATGCCACTGTGATCTGAGAAGATGTTTGATATGATTTCTATCTTCTTGAATTTAAAGAGACTTTGCCTGTGACCCAACATATGGTCTATCTTTGAAAATGACCCAAATGCACTTGAGAAGAATATATATTCTGTGGCTTTGGGTTGAAATGTCCTGAAGATTTCAATTAATATTAATTCCATCTGGTCTAGTGAGTCATTTAGATTTGATGTGTCTTTGCTGATTTTTTGTTTAGAAGATTTGTCCAATAGTGATAGTGGGGTATTAAGTCTCTTTCTATGATTATATTGATGTCACTTTCTCCCTTGATACCCTCTAGGAGTTGTTGTTTTTTTATGTATTTGGGTGCATATATGTTTACCAGAGTTTTTTCTTCTTTTTGGATTGCTCCCTTTAGTATTATGAAGTGGCCTTCCATATCTCTTGTTATCTTCTTCACTTTGAGATCTAATTTGTCAAATATAAGTATTCCTACCCCAGCTTATTTTTCATTTCCATTCGCCTAAAAAAATCTTTTTCCATTCCTTCACCTTCAGTCTGTGTGCATCTTTTTTTTCTGAGGTTGGTTTCTTGTAGTGGACAGATATATGGGTTATGTTTTCTTATCCAATCAGTTACACTATGTCTTTTGATTGGGGCATTTAATCCATTTACATTTAAAGTTATTATTGATAGGTATGCCATTTCTATTCTTTACCTCTGTGTTCCTTCTTCATTTGCTTTATTATTATTATTATTTTTACATCAGACCCTTTAGCATTTCCCACATTGCTGGTTTGATGGTAATAAATTCCTTTAGTCCTTTTTTGTCTGTGAAGCTCCTAATTTCACCTTCAATTTTGATTGATAGCCTTGCTAGGTACAATATTCTTGCATTCAGACCCTTCCTTTGCATAACTTTGTATATTTCATTCCATTCCCTTCTGGCCTGATGAATTTCTGTTGATAAATCAGTCACTAGTCACGACAGTATTGTAGTTCTCTGTGTCTTACTGCTCCTCGGTATTGTAAGCCAGTTCTGATTTTTAAGCAGGCAGTGTGTCTTAGTCTCTTGTATTCCTTTATTTGTGATTACACAAGAGTCAATTTGGGGTTCAGCCCCTGGGTGGCAGTGTTTCTGGATTGACCTCCAGTTCTATAGGTCCTTTCTAGCCTGTGCTTATATCCTCAATACCAGTTTGTGGGAGTGGTTTGCCCCAGAGCTGGTTCTCTGATAGTTATTCCCTGCTCTGATCCCCAGGTTCCAGAAAAACAACTTTCTCCTGCAATCTCTGAGGGTGTCCCCAATTGGGTGATTCTATTTGTTGAGCTTAGTAATCAGAAGCAAGGATTTAAAGAGGAAAAAGCATAAGTGTGCGAACTCCGGGACTGCGCACAAGTTTGTGCGGTCTTTTTTCTCCCTTGTGTCTAAGCAGCCAGAACACTTCAAAAATTTTTAGGCCGAGACTAGTTTGGCTCAGTGGATGGAGTGTCGGCTTGCGGACTGAAGAGACCCAGGTTCGATTCTGGTTGGGGGCATGTGCCTTGCTTGCGGGCAGGTCTCCACGGTGGGGCATGCCAGAGGAGGCTGATCGGTGTCTCTCTCTCATTGATGTTTCTGACTTTCTATCTCTTTCCCTTCCTCTCTGTAAAAAATTAATAAAATATATTTATTAAAAAAATTTTTAGGCTGTCCTTTTGTGTCAGATCAAAATCAGTTGCTTTTCAGAGATCCTTTCTGTTAGCAGCTCTGAGGACTCTATTCCACATTCATGGGTCATGCCCGCCCCAACAGCCACAGATTTTTCTAGGCACAGACTTCCCACGGTCTCCAACTCCTGCAGTTCATGGGTTTCTCTGTCCTGGAGGGACCAGAGACCTCACCTTATCCCAGGTGAAATCTGACCTTTCCATAGTGAAGTGTAGAGTTCCTCTGAATTCACGTGTTTGTGTCAATTTGAGATCGTTGTTCTGGGGTTCGCAGCTGTTCATTGGGTGCCATAGTTGTAGATTTTCAGGCTTCCGATAACATCCACTTTCCCCTTCAAGATGGTGTGGTCTCCGCCTCCAGCCGGTGGCTCCAGGTGGGAACCCAGAAGCAGTGGGGGCTGCCCGGTCAGGGGAGTCTCATCCAGCAGTCCTCTGCCTTCCCCTGGAGTATAGCTATTTTTTAACTCATCAAAAAACACTCCCAGTGTGACCCTCCCATTCTTTCTATCTGCTTCGGGACAAGGCTTGGGACACGTCTATCTATTCTGCCACCATTTTTTTCTCCTCCCAGAAATGGTGACATTTAATTCTACATTATCCATGACAATACTAGAAGTAAAGTAAAAAAATGATTGAGATTGACAAATAAGCCACAAATTTAATTCTCACTGTTTTCCCCAACAGACCTTCCCTAAGGCAAATAGAAAGCAGGCCAAATGACTAATTTAAAATTCACTTTTTTTGTCCTCCCTATCTACCCATAGCTGGACATATTCCCAACGAGCAAAATGGGCAAAAGGCATCTAGCCAGAAGAGGAGAAGGGGAACACAGCCAGGGATTGTGGATTGCTCACAAACTGAATACTTAAGCACCAAATAATATATTCTCCCTGAATATGATAAATTCTATTTAGACAAAATATTGTGTATATGATATTTCTACATGTCTATATCTATATCTATATCTATATCTATATCTATATCTATACCTATATCTATATCTATAACTATATCTATATCAATATCTATATCTATATATTTCTATCTCTATCTATCTATCATCTATCTATCTATCTATCTATCTATCTATCTATCTATCTTCCCCCACTTCCTCCTACATCTACACTGGCTGAGTAGGACTACTCATTACCATATTGCTTACATCTATAATGCCACAGGCCAATATTGGCCTATGATTAAGTTTTAATCTGATGCAAAAAAAGTGTTGAAACTCTATGATACCATAATAGGAAAGATACTTTGAATATATGGCCCTTGTAGAAGCCATCTTTGCCCCTGAAGGAGAGGACAAATTCCTTGTTGGCTTGTGTGCATGCTTCCAATAAGGTAGGGCTTATTTGAAGATCAAACAGCTCCTGTCAATACCTCGTTTCCCCGAAAGTAAGACATCCCCTGAAAATAAGACCTACTTCCAGTTTTGTCTCTCGCTGTAATATAAGGCATCCCCCCAAAAATAAGACTCCCCGATAATAAGACCCCTCCCAAACATAAGGCCTCCCCAGAATATAAGGCCCCCTAAGCTACAGTAAGGCATATGACTCCTGATTTAAAGAGACCTCGCACTGCCTGAACAGCTCCGGCTGTGCTGCGGCCAATCAGTGAGCTGGTTTGTGATGACAACTACTACTGTACCGTATACAGGTAATAAATTTCCTTTTTTTGTTGTTGTTGTTCAACAATTAATGTGTACCATATTCTTCTTCATGGAAAAATAAGACATCCCCTGGAAATAAGACCTAGCGCATCTTTGGGAGCAAAAATTAATATAGGACCCTGTCTTATTTTCGAGGAAACAGGGTAGCTCTGAAGTCAGGGCCTATTCTACAGATGAAACTGTAAGACTAAGCAGCCAAATTAAAAATTCAAGTACATTTCAGTCTTTAGTAGGAAAAACTCTAACAGCCATTTCAGAAGTAAAACAAAGAGGTCATTGCTGTGGCAAATGAGGTAAAACTTTTCCACACAAATATCTAATTCTTTTTTATAATTTAAATTCATATCTATTTTCCTGATCTTAAAAGCAATGCAAGATCACTGAAAATTTATAAAACAGAAGCATATAAAGAAAAAAATTAAAATAATCCAGAATCCAATCCTTTCCCTCACTTAAAGATAGCCACTGTCACCATCCTGATGCAAGTCCTAACAATTCCCTCTCTTTGGATAGAGACATACTCTTTACAACTATTTGTGTATATTCAAAAAGTCTACTTTGACCTGAGTTTCCTGATTATTTCAAATCTGACAGCTCAGTTTCACTCAATAGAGCCTAATATTGTTTCAGGAATGGTTGCTAAAATGGACACTTTGGTTCACATTGCATTTGTTTGAGTAGGACTTTATTTGGATATTTTTTAAAAGTCAAATGTTTACTTTTTAAATTCCTTAATATGCAAAAGGGAATCTTAGGATGTGTGTACATCTAAAGTGGTAGTGTGAGTAAATGAATTTTCATCTTCTATAGGTCTTCCAGCACATATCCAGGTAATTAATTAAACATGTATTCAAATAAGAGAAAGCACACATTTTTTTTGGCTATTTATTTCACTTTAATATTAATCTTGTAGAAAAAAACTGGCAGCAAAATCATTACATCTGAAACAATTCCTTCATTTTACCTGATTTTGAAAACTTGCTGGCAGCTGCAGTGGATCTTTTCCTAAAAGGTAATGCAGACAGGGATTTGAGCAAAAGCATATATTCCAGATACTTAATTTAGTGACATCAGTTTGAACTGGCAGGGAACTTAGTGTTTTGGTTTCTGTGATAGAAAACATGGCATTGCACAGTAAATATTTCCAGGATGCAGTGAAGTGATTTTCCTTCCTCACACCTAGTTCTCAGTAATAACAATGAATGTTTACAATCGAGTTTTTGCTCAGAGAGCTATTTACTGAGTTCTCTGAGGTGAGAGAATGTACCTTCAATATTGGTGGCACTTTCTACAAGCTCTCTATAAATCATAGTAGACTCTTGATTACCATTTTTATTTTAATGAATAATTTTTGGTCCTTTAGCCATGGAAATGGAATCTGTACTGAGATCCCCAAGCCTCAATGGTGATGCTCTTTCCTCCTCACATTGCACCCGGTTGGTTTGACTCACATGGGGGTTTTCAGAGACTCATTTGCTCCAAGTGCATGGTTTCTGATGGAATGAAAATGTACTCATAATGTGTCTGGGCTGCAAAAAAACAAAATGCAGTCCCTGCAGATAAAAAAATGTCCATCTAAGAACTTGATGATGAGTGTGCCCTCTACCATGTTATGTATCACAAATTATAATCAATTCATTAATTTAGTGGTAAGAACTTGATGTCCTTAGATTTGGGTTAGACCAAATTTAAATCTTTCTACTATAAATGGGAGAAATTTGTAGTGTAAATAAGATGTGGTGGTAGAACTAGATTTTCTTTTAGAAATAATCACTTAAAAACACTTAACATCGATCCAAGATGGCGGCATAGGTAAACACCTACACTGCTGCCTTGCACAACAATTTCAAAACTATAACTAAAAGACAGAATGGACAGCATCCAGAACCACAGGAAAGCTGGCTGAGTGGATATTCTACAACTATAAGGAAAGAGAGGGGGCTCATGGAGACCCAGAGAAGCTGCAAAAAGCTGAGGTACGGAGACCTGTATGTGGAGAGAGTGGGTGCCAGAGTACCTGGCTGGCTTTCTCTGGTGGGAGGGAGATGGAGACTCCCAACTGCACTGAACCCCTTATCCTATGGCACTGAACCCCAAGTCCAGCCAAAACTCATACAGGGGAAGTTTGGACTGTGAAAAGGGAGAAGTGCACGGAAATTTAGGGGAGCCGCGAAAGGGCAGAAGTCTGGTGGCACATACAACACTGTGCGCAGAAGACGGACTGCTGGCTTTCATGAGTGGGCAGGAGACAGAGGCTCCCAACTGCACCACTTCTAACTCCACTAAACCCAGTGTCAGATGAGACCCTGGGGACCTAGACTCCTATGGTCCCAGAGCACAGGGGAGCCGGAAAGGCAGCGGTCTAGAGGCACTGCTCATGTGCACAAGGACTGCTCCAGTGATTACCCAGAGACACCTGAGACCCAGGGGCCCAGTAGGGTGGGGCCATCTGGAAGGCAAGGCGGTCCATTAAGCCCTGTGACTCCACCCATCCCAAGCTCAATAGAGAGGCTTTTGCAGTTTTGCACGTTTTGTATCATAAGGCTGAATCCAACACAGAAGTTCTCCCGGAATAGTGAAAATGCGGAGACAAAGGAAGAGATAACAAACAAAAGAAATGGAGGAAAACAAATAACTGGGTATAGAGTTCAAAACCATGGTTATAAGGTTTTTCAAGAATATCTTAGAAAAGATGGATAAATTTAGTGAGACCCAAGAGGAGATGTAAAAGGACCAACTAGAGATGAAAAAGGACCAAAAAGAAATTAAACATACACTGACTGAAATAAAAAAATATTATACAGAGACCTAACAATAGACTAGAGAAAGGCAAGAATCAAGTCAAAAATTTGAAATATAAAGAATCAGAAAACATTCAACTGAAAAAACAAGAAGAGAAAAGAATCCAAAAATGTGAAGATAATGTAAGGAGCCTCTGGGACAGCTTCAAGTGTACCAACATCAGAATTGTGGGGGTGCCAGAAGAAGAGAGAGAGCAAGATACTGAAAACCTATTTAAAGAAATAATGACTGAAAACTTCCCACATCTGGTAAAAGAAATAAACCTACAAGTCCAGGAAGCCACAGAACCCCATATAAAAGGAATCCTAAGAGGACTACACCAAGACACATCATAATTAAAATACCAAGAGCAAAAGACAAAGAATATTAAAAGCATCAAGAGAAAAACAGTTCATTACCTATAAGGAAGCACCCAGACATATGATTGTCAGCTGATTTCTCAACAGAAACTATGCAGGCCAGACGGGAGTGGCAAGAAATATTCAATGTGATGAATAGCAAGAACCTACAACCAAGAATACTCTAACCAGCAAAGCTATCATTGAGAATTGAAGGGCAGATAAAGAGCTTCACAGATAAGAAAAAGCTAAAGAAGTTCATAAACACAAAACCAGTATTATATGAAATGCTGAAAGGTACTCTTTAAGAAGAGGGAGAAGAAAAAGGTAAAAGATAAAAAATTATGAACAACAAATACGTATCTATCAACAAGTAAATCTAAAAATTAAGTGAATTAAAAATTTGATCCACAGAATAAACTGGTGAATATAATAGAATCAGGAGCACAGAAAGGGAGTGGACTGAGAATTCTCTGTGAGAAAAGGGTGAGGGGGGTGCAGGGAGAGACTGGACAAAAATCATACACCTATGAATGAGGTCAATGGAGTGGGGGAAGGTAAGGGTAGAAGGAGGGGTGGGAGCCAGGTGGAGGGGAGCTGTGGAGGGGAAAAAAGAGAAACAAATGTAATAATCTGAATAATAAAGATTTAATTAAAAAACACTTAACATCAATGATGTATTAATCACTAAATAAGTGTATTTATTTCTTATAGCAGACACAACCAGTTATCTACTTAGCAATAGTATCTTGATTATTAGAATTATTCCCCTACATGATAATATAACTGCGAAGTTTTAAATTACCACCAAAGTTTAATGAACCCACCATATTATCTGTCCTTTAGGTAAAAAGATTCAATCTGTGTGTGTGTGTGTGTGTGTGTGTGTGTGTGTGTGTCCCAAGCATTAAACACACTGCATGATATATCATAGTTATTAATGTTTGAAAAATGGACCAATTTATTTTGCCATTATTATTTTGAATAGCAATTTTTTTTTTTGCTGCTAAATTTTACATGGGGATGGCAGTCCATCTCAGAAATAAGAAAACTTGGATATATCTTATTACTTAATTGTTTAGATAAAGATAAATTTCAATACAAGTGTAGGTAATAATTACTACCAGGTATGGCTCATGCTATCATGAACAGCTCTTTAAAACCATTTTCTTAGGTTATTCTCCCAAACAGGTATTATTATCCCATTTCACAGGGGAAGAAATCAAGACTCAAAAAAGCAATGCTAACAAATGACTCCAAAGCTTAGTGAGTTATAATAAAGAGTTCTTTCTCCCTGACATTACTTGTCTATCACACATTTGCAAGTATACATTGTGTCATCTTTACTCTGGTACTCAATCTTAAAGAACAGTTCCTATCGTGATTGTTGTCAGAATCATGGCAGTGATTAAGAGATCACACCAGATCCTGAATTGCCTCTTAAAGATTCTGTCTATGTCATTTCTGTTCATATATCATTGATCAAGAGAGTCACAGGGCCATGCCTGATTTAAAGGAAGCATCAGTGTATAGTCCTCCCATGAAGAGGGACACTTCAAAGGGTGGGGCAGGATATTTTGAATAAAAATGCAATATACCACTACTGTAACAAGAGCTGACCTGATCACAGCCTCTGGCTAATAGTAAAACAAAACAAAACAAGCTCTGGCTGGGTGGCTCAGTTGATTGGAGTGTCTTCCATCCCATACACCAAAAAGGTTATTGGTTCAATTCCCAGTCAGGGAACATACCTACATTGCAGGTTCAACCCCTGGTCTAGGCGCACACTGGAAGCAACCAATTGATATTTCTCTTTCACATCAATATTTCTTTCTCTCTACCTCTTCCTCTTTATCTAAAATCAATGAGACATATCTCAGGGGAAGAATTTTTTTTTTTAAATCTCTGATCAGAAATGTAGGGCTGCTGACACCCATATAGATGACCCATGAGGCAATTTTAGGCCTTTTGTTTCTTCTTAACTTTGCCTTAGTGCTTGTCTTCTGCACTTTTGTTGTAGAGACTAGGATTTGAATTCCCGCTCATTCACAAGCTAAAACAAGTTATAAGCCTCTACTGTGCTTATCAATTGCCTCTCTGAGCCTTGTTCTCTTTCATCTATAAATAGCTATCATGATCACTCCTACCCTCCATGATTAAAGATATTGAAAATAATATACTTGATATAATGCTTAGGATGTAGAAGGTAGTTTAAAAAGTAGTATCTGATATTGTCATTCAAGGAACTACTGTCAATAAGTTCAATCACCAGTAAATGGATTGCTCCTACATATGGGAGGAGTGAGTATTACTCAAACGTAAACTCTAAGTATGTCATAACAGTATGTATGCAGACCTCTTATTTTGAGAAATGCTTAGTTCATGGTGTGTCCAAAGTGTGTTGAAGATGTATGGATGGGTAGATGGATGGATGGATGGATAGACAGATAGTTGGAATTTTAGAGATGCTGCACAACACAGAGTTTTTGTAGACTGACAGAAATTGCTATATACCCATAGCTCAGAAGAAAAGACAAATGAACAAAATGATAATTAATAGATGTGTGTCTCAGAAATGATTTACCAAGTTCTTATAGGAACATTGTTTATGTAGATAAAAAATTTGAAAAGCACATGTTTATAAGCATATTCCCTTGACCTTTTCACATATGCTAATATGCTAATTAGACCAGGTCAACTGGACATCTTCTGGATGTCCAACTTCCCTCTGGACAGTTAAGGGCCATCCAGGCCAGCAGGGGGCAGATAGGGGCAATCAGAAATTTATCTAAACAATTAAATAATCATGACGCACAGGTTGAGAACTGCTAGCAGGGTCTCCTAAGACCAGAAAACACAGATATTTACATTATGATTCATAACTGTAGCAAAATTACGGTTATAAAGTAGCAATGAAAATAATTTCATGGTTGGGGTCACCACAACATGAGAAACTGTATTAAAGAGTTGTGGCATTAGAAAGGTTGAAAACCACTGAGTTAGGGGATGATCAAGCTGGCAAGCAGAGACAATGAGGGATGATCAGGCAGGCAGGTAGAGTGGTTAGGGGAAATCAGGCAGACAGGGGAGCAGTTAGGGGATGACCAGACCAGCAGGGGGCAATTAGGGGCAATCAGGCAGGCAGGAGAGCGGTTAGGAGCCAGTATTCCCCACAGGGATGGCCTAAACTGGCAATTGGACATCCCCTGAGGAGTCCTGGATTGGAGAGAGTACAGGCTGAACTGAGGGATACACCCCCCTATGCACAAATTTTGTGTACTAGGCCTCTAGTATTGTTTATACAATTTTAACATTTTGGGGGGAGGGAAGTAGCCAAAAAGCTCACTTTTGCTCTTGCCAATAGAGTTACACATGAAAATTTGGTAACTTTCTGATTTTGGAGTAAGCATGTTTTCTGGCTCTCCATCTTACTGGAAAAAAAAAAAACTATTATAACAATCCTTTTTAAGTGCTCTAAAGATCTGACAATATAGTAAAGAAATATTGGCCAAAAACAGAAAGGAAAACAGGGAGCTAGAGTAATAAAGAAATAAATCCCTTATTTTTCCCTTCTTAAAAATAAGGGATTTATTTGCTAATACTAACAATATTTTGTACTATGCTGATGTATGGGTTGGATTGTAAAATTTAGAAGATATCCACACAGGCTATTAAATGTTCTTTAAAAGTTAGTATTACCCATAGAGTGTGGCTCAGTCATTGAGCATGGACCCATGAATCAAAAATTCAATACTAGCCAGGGTACATGCCCTGTTTGTGGGCTAAATCCCCAGTAGGGGAGGTGCAGGAGGTAGCTGATCAATGTTTCTCTCCAATCCTCCTCTTGTTTAAACCAAGAGTCTCAGATTGGATTCATCATTCTTTACAGGACTAAAAACTACTGAGATAGTAGGACATTACTTCACATATCTCCTTCTGCACCATCTATCCAGCCACATGACTATGTGTACAACTGTTTGCCTTGTCTAAGTGTTGCACGAAACCTGACTCTCCATAGCCATGTCTCCATGAAACCCCAAACTCAGCAATTTATTTTCTTATCTGCAAAGTGTCAAACAAGTTTTATCAGTTTTCTTTTCATTTTGTAGTTATGTAGAATCCATGGCCTGGTCAAAAGGGTTTTCATAGCAATTTAGCAGAAAAATTAACATTTTGTAAGGAAATTCTTCTTTATCTGAAAATATCAGTTTTTCCATGAGTTTAGAAAAGGCCATGGGTCAAGTGTAAAGAAAGGTGGGTAGGGAGAAAAATCTATGAGTAACACTTGCATTTTAGTCATTCTTGATCTACTATTTTGACACAATATTCTCAGTTTCTCAACTCTACTAAAAGAACACACATATAACCTGACTGGTTTGGCTCAGTGGATAGAGCGTCAGCCTGAGGATGGAGGGGTCCTGGATTTGATTCCGATAAAGGGCATATACCTTGGTTGCAGGCATATTCCTAGCGGAGGATGTGTAGAAGGCAGCTAATCAATGTTGCTCTCTCATCGATGTTTCTAACTCTCTATTTCTCTCCCTTCCTCTCTGTAAAAAATCAATAAAATATATTTTTAAAAAAGAACACACACATAAGTAAATAAACAAAAACTGTCTCTACGGATTTTGCCACACCTACCTCTTGTTTTCAGCTAAATCTAAATGAAGAAAAGTCTAGAGCATAGGGCATTGATTTCAATCTATTTTCTGTAATATCCGAATTCTCCATTTTGATAGTGATATTATGAAGCTACTATATGCTAACATTACTTTTCCTATTTATTTAAATATTTTGAAGCTTGAAATAAGATTTCTAGTCTCCAATATTGGCATGCTTGTTTATTTGGATCACCATCTTACTGGAAAAAAAAAACTATAACAATCCTTTTTAAGTGCTCTAAAGATCTGACAATATAGTAAAGAAATATTGGCCAAAAACAGAAAGGAAAACAGGGAGCTAGAGTAATAAAGAAATCTGTAGCTGCTTTTGTCCTGAGAGTTTTTGTGACCTTCACACATTAACACTTTCAGTTTGAAAGCCTCTTTGGTGAAAGGGTAGAAAGTAAATGCTCATGTCTGATTTAAGTTAGAGTACAACCGACTCTACAAAATTAGTTGGGATTCCAGCATCACTCCCAGAGTAAATCAGTAGACTAGCCCTTATGTAAATCTTGAGCCTGAGAGCACAGCACAAGGGAAAGAAGACAAAACTTGGAACATGAAATAAGGGCCCCCAGCTGGTAGTATAGAAGTAAAGACAAATTTCTGGAGGAAGAAACCTTTACATTAAGTCCCAAATATTCCTTAAATAAGTTTACAAGTATGATGAATGGTAGAAAAGATAACTCTCTAGGAAATAAGACACTAAGTGTGGGAGCAATCAGAATCAATAGAAGCAGACCCAAAGAGTTTCAAATGTCAGAAGTACCAGCCATATAGGTGTCAGTGTAGGAAGATTCTATATTTACCTCCTTCCAGGAACACACTAAATATACAGCTACATACAAAACAATTTTTTATGAAAGAAACCACAAAACTAACTAAGTAACTATACATTGGGCAAGTAAGAAAAAACCCACATCAATATGGATATTAGAGTTTGAGATAATCTTGCCATAACTCCTTCCCTTAACATGGCAATCCATGATGAGGAGGATACTCACAATTCCTCCTGGAGCAAAGAATTTAGGTCCCACATTTGCATCCTACTCTTAAGATCTGTGCCTGAGAGACAAGCCCCCCAAATGTCTAGTTTTTAAAATACAATGTATATATTCACTTCAGAAAGGAAGGGAGAAAGAGAGAGAGATAGAAACATCTATGATGAGAGACAATCATTGATCAGCTACTTCCTGCACACCCCACACTGGAGATGGAGCTTGCAACCAGGCATGTACCCTGACTGCCCTGACCGGGAATGGAACCGTGTTACCTCCTGGTTCATAGGTCAATGTTCCACCACTGAGCCACACCGACAGGCCAAAACATGTAGTTTTGAAAGCCAATGGAGCTCGTGTCCACAAGACTCACAAGGCTGTAGCAAACTGAGAAACAGTTTTTGAAAAGTTCCAGCAAAGTCATCTGGCTACCCTCTAGGGCACAGAACTAAGGCAGCTGAAACTCACCTGGTCTTTCCATGAAAGAGGCCTATTTGCTTATTTTAAAGCTTCAGCTAGAGGGTGAGTCCCATAATTGAACACATATCTAGGGGCCCACTGAAACACTCTTCAAAGACTGCTAAGGCTGACAGGTGTCATCTTTAATTCCTTCTCTGCCTCACTCCAGGTGGCCAATATTGCCTGAAAAGGTATTTCACATATGCAGTGTCCTGATTTTTGTGACACCACCCAGGTATACTACTTGATCACGTTTCTGGTGGCTATTGGGGTTTATGTTCATGGGTCCCACATGATTGTAATCAATGGAGAAAGAGTCTTCCAGAACATGGTACAGAAAGCAGACTGAAATGCATCCCCAGTTTTTTGGGAAATAAGTCTATTTGTCTATCTTAAAGTTTTGACCTGAGGCTTCTCTGTTAAACCCACATTCAGGGCTTACTGAAATCCTCTCCAGAGATTAGGGAGGCTATCAGCCATCTTTGTACTCTCCTTTTGCCCAAGACAGGTCACTGGTGTTTCTGAGAAAAGAACTCATGTACATACAAAGCAGGTGGATCAGTTTTTGTGGCTGTCACACAGAGGATCTATCCCTGGACAGTCTGAGCAGTAGATTGTGTGTTCAGAGATTCACTGGAATAACAGCAAACAAAGAAACAATTTGTAACTGGCCACCACCCCAGTGCTCGGTATAGAGGGAATAGACAGAAGTGTTCATCTCCTGTCTTCCCCTGAAAAAGGACTATTTACAAACTCTAAAAGTCATTGCCTGTCAGTTGGCTTCCAATTAGCCTGAGTCTATGTGCTGACTAAGATCTTCCCCTGTAGAACACTGACAGGTCTTGGCACACCCTCAAACACCAAGAATAAAGTAAGCTGCTTGGATAATTATGAAAGTTTAAGATACAACAAGGAAAGAGTCAGGTTGTACAATCAGGTTTGTCTCCTAGAAGAGGCCATTCCTCCAAGACAGGGGAGTTGTTTTTGTTTTGTTTTGTTTTGTTTTTATCTAATGCATAGAAACCAACACAGAGAGCCAAAAAGAAGAAAGAAATGAAGGAATATGTTCCAAATGAAAGATGAAGATAAAAACCACAGGAAAACAATCCTGTAGGAGGCAGCTTATTTATGTTTCTCTTTCATTGATGTTTCTATCTCTCTGCTTCTCTCCCTTTCTCCCTCTCTAAAATCAATAAAAACATATTTTAAAAAATAGCAAGAAAAAAACAACTTGTTATGTACAAGGGAATCCCCATAAGACTAAGAGATCTTTCAGCAGGAACTTTTTTTACATTTAATAAAACTTTATTATTCAGATTATTACAATTGTTCCTCTTTTTTCCCCCCCATAGCTCCCCTCCACCCGGTTCCCACCCCACACTCTGCCCTTACCTCCCCGGCACTGTACTCATCCATACATGTACCATTTTTGTCCAATCTCTTCTAGCACCATCACATCCCTTTCCCCCTGAGAATTTTCAGTCCATTCCCTTTCTGTGCCCCCGATTCTATTATATTCACCATTTTATTCTGTTCATCAGATTTTTTATTCACTTGATTTTTAGACTCACATGATAGATATGTATTTGTTGTTCATAATTTTTATCTTTACCTTTTTCTCCTTCTTCTTCCTCTTCTTAAAGAGTACCTTTCAGCATTTCATATAATACTGGTTTGATGTTGATGGACTCCTTTAGCTTTTTCTTATCTGTGAAGCTCTTTATCTGCCCTTCAATTTCTTTCACCAGGTGGGGGAAGTTTTCAGTCATTATTTCTTCAAATAGGTTTTCAGTATCTTGCTCTCTCTCTTCTTCTGGCACCCCCCTAATTCTGATGTTGGTACACTTGAGGCTCCTTACACTACTGTATCTTCACATTTTTGAATTATTTTTTCTTTTTGCTTTTCCAGTTGAGTCTTTTCTGATTCTTTGTATTTCAAATCTTTGACTTCATTCTTGCATTCCTTTAGTCTGCTGTTAGGTCTCTGTATATAATATTTTTTATTTCAGTCAGTGTATATTTAATTTCTAGTTGATTCTTTTTCATATCCTCAAGGGTCTCGCTAAATTTATTGGCCTTTTCTAGGAAATTCTTCAAAAACCTTATAACCATGGTTTTGAACTCAATATCCAGTCATTTGTTTTCCTCCATTTCTTTTGTTTGCAATCTGTTTTGTTGTCTCCTTATTTTTGCTGCTTCCCTGAGTTGGTAGAGTACTTTGTGTGCTAGGTGTTCTATATAGCCCCATGGCTCCATCTCCCCAGTTACCTGAGGTGGTAGACACTCTTGGTGCACTCCTGTGTGGATTGTGTGTACAGCCTTGTTGTAGTTAAGTCTTGATTGTTGTTGGTATCACTGGGGGAAATTGACCTCCAGGCCAACTGACTGTGAGGATCAGCTGTGTCTACCCCGGGAGAACTCCTGTGCTGGAGACAGCCTTAAGATACAAGTCTTGAAAAATTGCAAAAGCCTCTGTCCTCGGCTTGGATGGAGCAGAGTCTCAGGACTGAGCAGACAGTGTTGGCTTTCTGTCAGCCCTGCCCTATGAAGCCCCTGGGTCTCAGTGTCCCTCGGTGATCTCTGCAGTCCTCTCTGCACGCACTCATTAGTGTGCCTCCAGACCTTAGCTTTTCAAGGATCTCCTGAGCTTCTGTGCTCTCCTCACTTTTCCAGACAGTCCAGACCCACCCATATGAGTCTGGGATCCCAAGGTCTCACCCAAACTGGAGTTCAGTGCAGTTGGAACTGGGATTCAGTGCAGTTGGGAGTTTCCATCTCCCTCCCACTAGAGAAAGCCAGCCAGGCACTCAGCCACCCATCCTCTACATGTACGTGTCTCCATGCCTAAGCTTTTTGCAGCTCCTCCGAGTCTCCGTGTGCCCCTCTCTTTCCTTCTAGTTGTAGAATTTCCACTCAGCCAGCTTTCCTGTGGTTCTAGATGATGTCCGTTCTGTCTTTTAGCTGTAGTTTTGGAATTGTTGTGCGAGGCAACAGTTTAGGTGTTCACCTATGCTACCATCTTGCTTTCTCTCAGCAAGAACTTTGCAGGCCAGACAGAAGTATGGCACAATATATTCAAAATGCTGAAATAAAAACATTTCCAATCCAGGCTATTCTATCCAGAAAAAATTGTTCCGAATTGAAAGAGAATTAAAGTGTTTTCTCGACAAGTAAAAATTAAAGGAATTCATCACAATTAAGTTTGTCTTATAAGAAACATTAAAGATGACTTGGGATGGGAAACACATGAAACAATATACAGATGAAGTAGTACAGAATTACACACCTCATACCTATATAATTTTATTAACTAATGTCACCCCAGTAAATTAAATAAAAAAATAAATGTTAAAGGGACATCAGTAAGTAATATCAGAAAAACATATGAAAGTATTAATATCACCAGTAGGACAAATATTCAGAAAGTTCAGACTAATCTAATGTTGTAAATATAGTAGGTTAATCACTTGAAAAGATAGTATGAGGATTAAGAAACAAGAGTAGTAAAAGTAGCTATAACTATAATAATTTGTTAATGAATACACAAGATAAAAATATGTAAATAATGACATCAAAAACATAAAATATTGGAGGGTGAGTAAAAACATAGAGCTTTGTAATGAATTTGAACTTAGTTATTATCAACTTAAAGTAGATGTTTATAAATTATTTTATGTAATCCACATTGGAATCACAAAGCAAAAACCTGAAATAGTACACAATAGAAAAGAGAAATGAATATTGAATACAGAAAATCAGCCAAATCATGAAGAGAGCAAGAGAAGTAAGAAAAAAAGAAACAAAGGAATTACACAACCAGAAAGCAATTACAAAATGTAATTAAGTCCATACCAATGAATAATTACTTAAAAGTAAATAGGTTAATTTTCTAATGAATAGACATAAAGTATCAGAATGGATTTAAAAAAACCACAAGACTCACCTGTATGCTGCCTATAGGATGAAAGAACATGAATACTAAAAGTGAAGGTATAAAAAAGATATTCTATGTAAATGTAAATCCATAGAAATCTGGGGTAGCTATACTATACCAGACAAAATATACTTTAAGACAAAGACTTCATAAGAAAAAAAGAAAATTATTATATAACTAGAGGCCCAGTACATGAAAATTCATGAACTGGAGGGAGGGGTCCCTCAGCCCTGCCTGCCCCCTCTCCTAGTCCAGGAGCCCTAGGGGCAGAAGGTGACCCAGCAATTAGGGGAAAGCGATGCCCCATCACACATCTGCTGCTGCCACTGCCAGCAGTGCAAGCCTTGGCCAGCCCTGGTTACCTGAGCCTCGGGTGGCCCTGAACAGCTGGGCAGCCACCATTAGAGGCTTGCCTGCATCTCAGGCTGGCTTTGGGCAGCCGGGGGGCTGAGGGATTAGGGGATCTGGAGGCATAGATGTGGAGTGGTCAGGCTCACCTGGAGGTGGGCCCAGCCTTGCTGCATGCCTACCACCAGGCAGGGCTGAAGGGACTGGGTGCCGCCATCTTGTGGCTATGGGTGCTGCCATCTTTGAGGGCAGGGCAGTCAATTAGCATATTCCCTTCTTATTGGCTGTGGGTGCCACCATCTTTGAGGGCAGGGCTGTCAATTACCATATTCCCTCCTTCTCAGCTATGGGCGTTGCCTTTTTGTGAAGATGTGTGGTTGTGAGAGGTAGCACGTATAGGTGTTTACCTTATGCCGCCATCTTGGTTCTCTTCCTACATGTCCCTTTTTGCAGTCTTCTCCCAGCAATGTCCCATGTATGTGCTCCATACAGCTCCTGGCTTGATATAAATGATAGCTTGTCCATTGTCCTGTACCATTTTCAAGTACAGTGGTACCTCAAGATACGAGTTTAATTTGTTCCATAACCTTGAGGCGTGGAAAACTATGAGATGCTCGAGTTGCGGTAAACTGGTGGGTCGTCTGCAGCCGGCCAATCCACGCTATTACTCCTATCTCAAATGTTGCTCGTATTTCAAAGCAAAAATCGCTCGCTCAATGGCTCATATCTCAAAAATCTCCTATGTTAGGGCACTCGTATCTTGAGGTACCACTGTATTCAGGATTTTCTTTTATTGATTTATTTTGTTGTTGACACCTAATCCTGCTCAAATTTTTATGTCTTAGAACAGTGTGGGAATCATACCAGGTCTTTGGATAGTCAAGGCCAATGGGAGAACAGAGGCCTTGTTATCAATACACCAGATTGGCCAAAGCATGAGCCTAATCGGAATTTCCAAGGACTCTGAGCCTGGGAACCGTATTCAGACCAAGATACAAAGTGAGGGTGCAAGGACACACAGTACACTGTGCCCTTCAGTAGCCCAAATGATTGATGTCACTGTTGGCAACTAGTTTTCTTTGTCTCTGGAGTAGCATACTGGTTACTGACCAGGAGTGTGAAGACGTTTGCTAGTGAGAGCAGCTGGGTAGAGCAGCGATAGAGAGCTCAGAGAAGCAGATATGATAGGCACAGAGAATGTAGCTCCTAGATGTGTAGGAGAGGCTAGAGAGTTCAGAAGGAGCTGAGAGCTGATACTGCTACGATGTAAGGTGGTGAGTTTGGGGCAGCATGTGGCTGCTCAGATACTAACTGTGGGTACAGAGGTTGATGCTGTTTTATGGGAAAGATATATTTTCACCAGCCAGTGTCCAGCTGCCTGCATATATGGACTTTGCTGTAAAGGATTGTTCTTGTCTGATGGCTATGTGGCCACTGTCTTCTTCAATAAAGTCTCATTCTTATATGCCCACAGCTTCTCATGGCTTCTTCATCTGCCCCGCCACCTTGACTTGACCTGTGTCTCTGAAACTTAGTAAAGGAAAAACTCGGACTAACTTCCTAACTGTACAGTAGGCAGGGTTTGAGAAGGCATCTGCCCTGTAGTTGGTATTGTCCAGTGGTCGGCAAAATCATTAGTCAACAGAGCCAAATATCAATAGCACAACGATTGAAATTTCTTTTGAGACCCAATTTTTTTAAACTTAAACTTCTTCTAATGCCATTTCTTCAAAATAGACTCGCCCAGGTCGTGGTATTTTGTGGAAGAGCCACACTTAAGAGGCCAAAGAGACGCATGTGGCTCGTGAGCCGTGGTTTGCTGACCACTGGTGTAGTCGAATGGGAGAATTTAGAAGAATGCCTGGATTCAAAGCCACACAGAGCACATTTGCAGGGCTATGCCTGTGTTCTGACAAACAGTGACTTTATTAAATGTTTTAAAAAACAGTGCAGAGGCTGAGTCAATAGCACAACTTGCCAACTTGTATTTAATTGGTCCAGTTTGTTTAGCATGTCTTGGACAGAAGTACATACCCCAATTGTAAAAGTTGTCCTATTGCAGCTTAAGAGAATGAAAGAGTATTTGCTTCTTAGACATATAAAGCTTGCAAATAAAACAGATAAGGAATTCCCTTCTCCTAAGGAAAGCTGCATCAGTAAAAATATCCTATTAAATAAAAACTACATTGTCTATACATCCTAGAGATTCCACATGTACTGGTTTGAATAAAAGCAAATTACTTTTTCAAGTTCAACTTAGATTTTGAACTTTTAAAAATATATTTTTATTGATTTCTATGGAGAGGAAGGTTAGAGGGAGAGAGAAAGAGAAACATTAATATGAGAGCAGAACATGGATCAGCTGCCTCTTGCACACCTCCCACCAGGGATGAGCGGCAACTTTGGGAATGTGCCCCAACCCATTGGGAATTGAACCAGCAAACCCCTGGTACATGGGATGATGCCCAACCAACTGAGCCAACCAGCCAGGACAATAGATTTCAATTTTTAATTTTTTCCCCCTTCTATATTTACTTTCTTATTTCTTTTCTTTTTCGTATAAAATAAAATGGTCTTTTGAGTTGTAATATGTTTATTTTGAAATCAGCAATCTTGTAATGCATCTTTTAAGTCCTATATTTTATTTTAAAACAGAAACATATCAGTTTTACAGAAGGTGCACATCACATGTGCGTATCAGTAACAGCTTTGCCCTGACACATTTTCCAGTAGTTCAGAGAGATACAGCTGAGGCTGCATCACAGAACCAGGCTTGTGTATACATATATATTATATGTTTTAGTTCCAATGTAATGGCTGTTCTGGATTTAGGGAGCCACTAGAAAAATTTTATTTAAGATTTGTTTTTCTAAGATGTAGTAGAACTGAGATTCCTAACTGTATCAGTTTTCTATTGCTGTGTAAGAAATTACAAATTTTGATAGTTAAAACAATACAAATCTACTATAGCAGAGCTCATGGGTCAGGAATCCTCACATTTTAGTGAGATTCTCTACCAAGAGTTGCGATGACAAGGGCTGAAATTAGCCAGCAGTGTTCACACCTAGAAGGTGGATCAGGGATTTGTTTCTAAAATACTAGTAATTGGGTTGCTGGCAGAACTCAGTTCCTATGACTGCAGCACAGAAGTCTCAGTTTTTCTTGCTGGCTATTGTTTGGAAACCACTCTAAGCTCCTAGATGCATTCTCAAGTCCTTGATTCATGGCCCTCTCACAATTTCACCCTTTTAATCTCTTCCTTCAGGAAGAGTCCAATCCCTTTTATAGGCTCACTAGATAAATCTCCTTTCTAATAAAGTGAAAGTAAACTGATTTGGAGACTTGATTACATCTGCAAAATCCCATCAGCTTTTTTATATAAAGTAACCTAATTACAGAGGTGGCATTCATCATGTTCAGTCTCACCACTCTCAAGGGGAGAGGAGCATAGTATTGGGGGGAAGAACCTTGGAATTGTAGGAAATGGACCTTTGTGATCCATCTCTAGCATGGTCAACTTTGATGGAATTTGATGGATTTCCCCAGGGCAAACAGAAGGTAGGGAGAAAGGAAAAGGATATAGGAACAAAGAACTGTGTACATGGGCCAACATCATGGTGGAAACCACCCTCTCCCACACCTCCCCACCAATGTTGCAGCTGCTTCTGTTAGACAGGGGTAGATGGAGGCAACTAAAGAACGCCTCAGCCCAATTTTTTTTTTAAATGGCCCAATGGGAGACAATAAGACCTAGGCAACATATGAAGAAACAAGTGACCTCATGGTGCTTAGCCAATGAAGAACCAGAGGAAGAATGAATAAATGGGCTGTGTTTGCTGCCCCAGATTTGCCTGTACGACTAGAAAGAACACCTGCTCTCAAAAGTGTATTAAAAGTCTTGTTTTCCCCAGACTTCTAGTCTCCGAGTCCGTTTCTGAATTCTGACAAGTGAGCATTTCTCACAGGATCAGATAATTCTTCCTAATATGGTCAATTCTAACCCTTTATTGCTGCAAGGTCCCTAGTCACTTGAACACCTGACCACATACATATCTAGCACATAATCACAGTACTCTGAATGTAACATTTGACACAACACAAGGAAAAAGTTTTAGTCAAATTTTGAAGAGATTGGACAACAGAGTGAAATGTCTTCAAGTCTTATTCTTCTTTCAGCCAGAGATCCTGTTTTGGTAGAATTTGTACAGAAGATTTTTTAAAGTAGCTAGGACTACTCTATCCAATTGGCTGCAAAACTACTGACTGCGGAATAGTCACTTTCCTCTTTGGAAGTTTGTATGTATCAAGCTTCTTTTTGATGTAAATGACAGAAAACTCAGTTCAACCTTGCTTGGCAAACAACAAGATTTTCATCACAGCTGAATAGGCACAGATGGCACCCCTGAAAGCTGGACAGACTCCTCTTTCACCTCACTATGCTCCATGCTGGTTCTGTGGAAGGCAGTTAGACATAAGCACAACAAGAATTGGAGAAGGTCACCAGGGTGGAAAGCCCTACATGCCTAGCAACAGATAATCAATTACAGAATGGGACTTCACCCCAGGGTGACTTTTCCTCCTTTAGCATATCCTTGCTCAAAAGGTTTGGACCCCCTGGCCTATCCTCCTTAGAGATAACATCTAGGCCTCAGTTGTATTTTACCTCCAGGCCCAGATAAGCAATAAAAACAGCCAAAGATAAAGTCAGGATCTGCTGCATTAAATAATAACTCCCTGCCCTGGTGCTGGCCAATTAATCAGTGACTACTGAAAGGACATACATGGAAAACGGCCAAATATTCTATAAGATTTTTCCCTGGAACCTCCCCTAAAATCTCTACCTTTAAAACCCTTAGGACCCAGGACTCAGTGTGCTCTCTCTCCTGGGATCACACCCTCTCCCTTCCCCTATCTCTCCCTGACCCAGGCACATTATGTGAGAGCCCCTTTGCACATCCCACGTGGTTCAGGGTTCTCAGTTCAAGGTTTGGGTTCTGAAGGAGGCCACACGCAAACGAAATGAGACTAGAAAAAATTAATTTGGCAATACTGGGGGACCAGGTGAGAGCCTTCTTCTAGTGGAAAGGACTACCACTTGCTCTGGCCTTTTTCTCCCTTTTATTAAGGCTTTGGGACACACCCCTAGCCTTTAGGCAGGAAATAACAAAACAGAAATTAACATGAAACAAACAGGTAGAGGCTGCTTCAGCTAACAGTGTTTTCATCTAAACAGTGAGTAATTAGCTCTGAACTTTCAGAGCAGTTAAAGTTGACCAACCTTCTGGTTTCCTGTTCACATCCATTTAGTGAGAATGTTTGTTTCCGACATCTCCCCCATTTTCTTTCCTCTAAAAAATCTTACATCTGCAGACTAGAAATAAATATTAAGAACAAAAAATAAGATAAACAACAATGGCTATGCTAAGAGGTAAATGAATAAGTCTATATAGTATCTTTCTTTCTGGACCAACAGTCCTTTGAGTCCCAGTTTCAATGTCTAACAGTTTTTTGAGTGTACATGTTAGCAATGATATTTCAGTTCTGGATGGTGGACAAATGGTGGCAAATATAGGTCCGACCCTCTCTGGTTTGGTCCTGGGCAACCTGCATCGATGCACAGCTGCTGACTGTTAGGATGGCAAGGTGTTCTCAGCATCTTCCATCTCTGGACTGTTTCTCCTCTCATCTTCATAGCTGGAGCATTCTCTGTTGTAGGAATTCACATGGTCTTGAAGCTGTTTTTCTGAAAATATATAAACATTCTTGACCAAAAGTTAGTACAGGAATTTTTTCTATAAATTTGACTTTGGATCCTTTTTATTTTTGCCCAAATGATTTTCCTTTGGCTTATTTTAATACTATGTATGTTTTTCAGGATACTTTGCCTTACATAATATTACTGTACTATGCCCCCTTTTTTGATTTAATTATGAGGGTTTTGGAAAATTTTTATAATGCAAATATGACTGCTTTATGTTTATTGCATGTTAAGTAATTTTACCATGCAATGAACTACCAATAGAAATTTAAGTTAATACTTTAGGAACAACTTTTTTCTAATACATTTAAATTTTCTTGAATATTCACCTATTTCAATTAGCCAATTAAATTAATTTGAAAATTTAACTACTATTTTATTGTCAAATTTAATATTCTAACAATAATCTTAGTTTTATCCTGTAAATATTAGTGGAAAGGATTATTTGCATTCTTGAGTAGGCCCTGAGCATTCCTGGTTTTAAGTTGGATTTAGAATATAGGGCAGCTGTCAGCCAAGTCTGTCTGTTGCTGGGTCCCAATCTGAGCTGCACCAAATATTTGTTTGTTATCTGTGTCCCGAACGGAGCTGGGCCAAGTCTCTGTCTTGTCACCTGGGTCCGGATCAAAGCTGGGTGTGGGAAGTGAAGCAGCCATGGGGCAGGAGACCTCCCTCAGAAGGGGCGAAGGTTCAAGCCCCTACAATGTTGGGGGGGTGAGGATCTGTGCCTCACCTCTGTTGATCCCCAAGTTTTCTCCTGATGGTCCCTCTGCGACTGTGCCTGTCTTAGGTTGTTCCTCTTCTGAGGAATCTTACCCGTCACTGGCTAACCAGCCATCCTCCGGGGCCAAGCAGGTTGATGTGAAGTTCAGTTCCGTCTCCTTGGTAGCTGATGCCCTTGTGGCCTCCACGCCCAGTACCTGCCTTGGGATCCCCTCACCTGCTGGCAGGGTCCCAGCACTGATCACATATCTTGGGGAACCCAGGTTCCTTCTCCAGGGAGGGCCCAGCTCACACCACTGGGTAAGAGACAGATTAAAGTACCAGCCAACACGAGGCTTCAACCTCAGCATGAACAGAAAGCTCAGGTGACAGCTGTGGGAGGGTCCCTCTTGGCAAAAAGAGCAAGAAAAGCCAATATAGAATGCTCAAGTGCCTTCTCACTGTCTTAATTCCTTTTATGTTATTTTTTAAAATTGCTACCAAATATTCAAAGAATTAGATTGTAAGTTTGTTTGGGATATTTGTCAAAAAAATTATAGTGACATTGTAGAATAATATTATGTAAGGATATTCTTTTGTTCTAGGCCATGGCAATTCAATTTCAAACTGACTCTCAATTTTTTTTTGTATAGACAAGGTCTTAGTTACTTTATTAGAATACTTAATCAAATTGCTTACAAAGACATTGGCTTTTTTAGCTGAAAACCTTGATTTTTATTTAAAAAGCTAATTTATTAATTAAAGTAGGTATCTTAATTTAAAAAGCAAAGCAAATTTAGTAAATGTTTATTTATGTCTGATTCACAAGCCACAAATGTTGCCCTGCCTCTAGCTTAAGAATACAGGCAGCTATGGGCTTTTTGTCATTTTAAATTCTAATGTTGGAATTTTAAGAAATATTTAGTTACTTAATTTTGCCCTTCTTAGAGACTACAAGAAACAAGGGAATCAGTACATCTAAGGGTTCTTACCCATGAAGGGTCAGGAATACTTCCCCATGTGCCCCAGGTAATATTACCATACAGCTGGTAACTGTTGGTATTGCAAGAAATACCTTCTTAGGCTTCTGTACCGTCCTCTTTACCATGCTCCAGGTGGTCTTCAGGTTGTTTGTTGTTCTACTTGTCCTCCTGATCCTCTTCTTCAGGATTGCTTGGAGTCGTTGCTCTGTGGCTGAGGTAGCTGATTGTCTGCATCTGCATGGTGTGGCTCCAGGTGCAAAGTCTTTATTAGTCTGACTCGTTTCTCTCTTGGATCCTTGTTGCAGTTTAATATTTCTAGCAGGAATCCACATGGGTTTGGAAAAATTTTCTGGAAATATACAAGCATACCCTCTCCCAAAGGTTCATAATGGATCGGGTCCCTTCCATAAACCAGATTCGGGATCTTTCCATTTAACTAAACCATTTCCTTTTGTTTTATCCTGACACCAATGTAGTTCCATAGGTGTCTGTCCATTAGCATCACAAGTGAAAAAATTTAAAGTAATTAAGGCTTGGTGCAGCCTACCCACAGGTGATTTCTCCATTATCCCCTCTTTTTGTTTTTCAAGTTGGGATTTTAGTTGCTGATGCTGTCGTTCAATAATGGCCTGTCCTTGAAAATTATATGGTATTCTTGTAATGTGCTGAATTTTCCACCTTTTACAAAATTCCTGGAATTTACAGCTTATGTAAGCAGGCCCATTATCAGTTTTAATAATTTCTGGAACTTCCAATTTAATTTGCATTTAGCTGAAAACCTTGATTAATAACACAATATCTTCTCCTTTTGGTTCCTTTATGCCATTTTTCTTAAAAAATAAAGACCAGTTCTGGGTTTTTCTTTTTCTGCAGCTTTTGCAGAGAGATTCCAGCTTAAAACCCTGTCTAATATAGCCAAAAAGGTGGACAATTGTGCACTTTTCTTTTTAAGCCAGGCTTCTCTTCTCACGAGTACAGAAATTCCAGACATATCTCTAAATTTTTAAAACTTTTTCATGGCGAGAAAGGAGACTTTAGATTTAGTATTCTGGGAGAGTGGACTTTCATACTGGATTGCCACCGTGTCTTTCCCTTCCCCCACATCCTGCTTACTTCGGGGGAAAGCATCAGTAACAGATCTGGCCGAATTTCTTTTCATGCTTAAAAGATAAAGACAGATCTTAAATTTTTTCTTTCTTTTTCGCTTTCCAAAGTAATAACTAGCACCTAATTTGGCCAAGATTAGCATTTCCCTGCGATTTCTCTATAATTTTTCAATGAAACCTTCAGTAATCTCATTGCAGGAGAGCAGAGAGCCTTGCCCTCTCCTACCACCTTTGAATTTCTCCACACCAGAGGCGGTTTCAGCAGTGGAGTTTCACTTATTACAGATTTCAGATTCCAAATGCAAACTAAGATTTTAATTTGAACAAGAAACCACATTATTTAAGCATGCAAGCCAAAAGTCTATAATAAAGTTTACTTTATATTTATAACCTAATTCTTCCCCATTAGCCTGGCTGCAAAAGACGTTTCCACCCTACTTACAGATCGCGACTCTGTAGTTAATCCGTGGGCTTTGCATACATTGAATTCCCCTCACCTTTTCCTAGGTGAATTTTCCCTCACCATTTTCCTTGGTGAATTTTTCTTCCTTCGCTCTTAGGCAAATAATACCTTCTCCTCCAGACGTCCCGCAGTCAGGCACCAGATGTGGGCACCTCTTTCCACGTCCCGCGTGGTTCAGGGTTCCCAGTTCAGGGTTCGGGTTCTGAAGAAGGCTGCATGCAAACAAAATGAGAGACTAGAAAACATTAATTTGGCAATATTGGGGGACCAGGCGGGAGCTTTCCTCTAGTTGAAAGGACTACCACTTGCCCTGGCCTTTTTCTCCCTTTTATTAAGGCTTTGGGACATACCCCTAGCCTTTAGGCAGGAAATAACAAAACAGAAATTAACATGAAACAAACAGGTAGAGGCTGCTTCAACTAACCGTGTTTTCATCTAAACAGTGAGTAATTAGCTCTGACCTTTCAGAGCAGTTAAGGTTGACCAGCCTTCTGGCCTGCTGTTTACATCCATTTAGTGAGAACAATGTTTGGTTTCCGACAACATTAACCATTAGCTTCCTCATTCCCAAGCTCCAAAGGCCCTTCCTCTACCTCTGTAACTTGTTTCCAAAGTCCATTTCTTCTAGCTACTAATTAACTTTTCTACCTCTGTAATTTACCCAGCAAATATTCTCGTACAGTTTGGGTCTTGACTCTGAATCCTTTCCTAGCCAGACCCCAAGTACTGAGATTGCTGAACACAGTTTGGTCTGACCCCACCAATCAGTCACCTGGTGCTGCTCCTGCCACATACAATAGTTCCACTCTCAAATAGGCACTCTCTCATCAAGACATGGTGGTGAGGGTATCCATTCTCTGTGTAAAATAAAATCCTAGAATTTCTAAGTAGATAATGGCTTCTCTGTATAACAGTGAAAATGAGAGATATTTAAATGTCTCTGTAAGTACTTTTATACTTAAGGTAACTCTTTAGTTACCTTACATGGTACATGTCTACTAAAAATGTTAAATATTCATCTGGTCCTTTATCTATCTCTCAATTAAATCTCAGTATTAATTGACTCAGAAAAACATGATTTCTAAAGTATCATAATGGAAGATGAATGAGGAGGAAGATTGTTTTAGTGATCTGGGTTTGGATTTCATATCCAACATTTAAAAAATGTATGACCTAAGCAAATCATTTGGATTCTTGAGCCTCAGTTTCTTTTCTCCCTGGGGATAATGCAAGTACAGTGCTTTTCTTCTAATATCATGCTAATTAAATGCAATGAAGTAGGTTGAGCTCTTTACACAACACTTGGAATACAGAAAGCTCTCTCTCTATCTATCTATCTATCTATCTATCTATCTATCTAAACACTGATGTAATTGTCATTAGCACTGAACCTAAAACATAATAGACTCATAGAAACATTAGTTTCCTCCATGTGGCTCTGTTCATTCTTTTCATTCTTTATAGTCACCAGTTTATTCTGTTCATTTGATTTTTTATTCACTTAATTTTTAGATTCACTTGTTGACAGATAGATATTTCTTGTTCATAATTTTTATCTTTACCTTTTTCTTCTTCTTCCTCTTCTTAAAGAATACCTTTCAGCATTTCATATAATACTGTTTTGGTGGTGATGAACTTCTTTAGCTTTTTCTTATCTGTGAAGCTCTTTATCTGCCCTTCAATTCTGAATGATAGCTTTGCTGGGTAGAGTAATCTGTGATTGCAGGTTCTTGCTATCCATCACTTTGAATATTTTTTGCCACTCTCGTCTCGCCTGCAGTTTCTATTGAGAAATCAGCTGACAGTTGTATGGGTGTTCCCTTGTAGGTAACTAACTGCTTTTCTCTTGCTACTTTTAATATTCTCTCTTTGTCTTTGCTCTTGGCATTTTAATTATGATGTGTCTCGGTGTGGTCCTCTTTGGATTCCTTTTGTTTGGGGTTCTGTGTGCTTCCTGGACTTGTAAAACCATTTCTTTCACCAGCTGGGGGAAATTTTCAGTCATTACTTCTTCAAATAGGTTTTCAGTATCTTGCTCTCTCTTTTCTCTGACACCCCCTAATTCTGATGTTGGTACACTTGAAATTGTCCCAGAGGCTCCTTACACTATCTTCATATTTTTGGATTCCTTTTTGTTTTTTGCTTTTCTGGTTAAGTGTTGTTTGTTTGTTTGTTTGCTTGCTTCTTTGTATTTCAAATCTTTGACCTGATTCTTGTGATCCTCTAGTCTACTTTTAGATCTCTGTATAATATTTTTTTATTTCAGTCAGTGTATGCTTAATTTCTAGTTGGTCCTTTTTCATCTCCTCTATGGGTCTCTCTAAATTTATCCATCTTTTCTAGGAAACTCCTGAAAAACCTTATAACCATGTTTTTGAATGCTATATCCAGTTGTTTGTTTTCCTCGATTTCTTTTGTTTGTGACCTGTTCCTTTGTCTCCACATTTTGCTGGGTTGGTAAGGTAACTCTGTGTGCTAGATGTCCTATATGGCCCAGTATCTCTGCCTCCCCAATTACCTGATATGGACTCTGTTGGTGTACCCCTTTGTGGACTGTGTGTACAGCCTTCTTGTAGTTAAGTCTTGATTGTTGTTGGTATCACTGAGGGGAATTGACCTCCAAGCCAATTGGTTGTGAAGATCAGCTGTGTCTACTTTGGGAAAACTTCTGTGCTGGAGTCAGCCTTATGATACAAGACTTGCAAAATTGCAAAAGCCTCTTTGTTCATCTTGGATGGAGCAGAGTCTCAGGGCTGAGCAGAGACAGACTTGGCTTCCTGTCAGCCCTGCCCTACATGGCTCCTGGGTCTCATTGTCTCTCGGTAATCCGTACAGCCCGCTCTGTGTGCATGGGCATGCGCACCTCCAGATCTCTGCCTTTCTGGCTCCCCTGAGTTTCTGTGCACTCTGGGGACCTGTATGAGTCTGGGTCCCCAGGGTCTCACCCAAAACTGGGGTTCAGTGCAGTCAGAAGTGGATTTCAGTGCAGTTGGGAGGTTCTGTTTCCCTCCTGCTAGAGAAAGCCAGAGGCACAATCAGCAGTCAGCCCTCTGTGTGCACACTCGCACTTGTGCACCTCCAGACCTCTGCCTTTTTGCAGCTCCCCTAAGTTTCTGTGCACTCCTCCCTTTTCACAACAGTCCAGACTACCCCTGTATGAGTCTCGCCCAGAATTGGGGTTCAGTGCAGTTGGATCTGGGGTTCAGTGGAGTCAGGAGTTTCCGTCTCCCTCCTGCTAGAGGAAGCCAGCAAGACACCCGCTGCCTGTCCTCTCCATGCATGTATCTGAGTACCTCAGTTTTTTGCAGCTACTCTGAGTCTCTGTGAGCCCCTCTCTTTCCTTCTAGTTGTAGAATTTCCACTCAGCCAGCTTTCCTGTGGTTCTGGATGATGCCCATTCTGTCTTTTAGTTGTAGTTTTGAAAGTGTTGTGCAAGGCAGCAGTTTAGGTATTCACTTATGCCGGCATTTTTGTTTCTTGATTAACATAGTAGTCTTTCTGTAATTTTCTCTGTTCTTTCCTTCAGTTTTTTTTTTTTTTCTGTTTACTGTATCTCATATCTTTCTTCTTTTGGTATAGCAACCTTGAAAGATTTCTAAGAAAAAAATGCATGGGAGGTAAACATTATGACTGTTTGTCAATATATTTTGATCTCCCATGTTTGAATGAGTTTGGTGGGATAGAAATTCTGAAGTGAAACCATTTTCACTGAGAATTTTAAGGGCATTGATATGTATTTCTCACTCCCCTACATTTTAGTTTGCTGCTGAAAAGTCTAATTTTTTGTTCCTTCGTTCAATGAGCATTTTTATCTTCCTAAAACTATTAGTGATATTCCCTTTTTAAATCCCAGGGTTCTAAAATGTCCTCATGATGTGGTATGGTGTAGTTCAGCCTTTGAACTGTGCAGGAGATAGGCCCTTTCAATCTGGAGATTTTTGTTCTTTAGTTCTGGAAACTGGTTTATATTGTTTCTATAATGATTCTTCTCTACTTAGTTTTCTCTGTTCTCTCATTTTGGAAATTCTATTATTTGGGATGTTTGACTTCCTAAACTGATCCTCTAACTTAACTTTAAAAAGATTTTTTCTGAGAGATTTCCTTGACTTTACTTTCTAAAACTTCTGTTGAAATTTTATTTTAGTTTTTCAATGTTTGTTTAAAAGTTTGTACCTAGTTCCTTTTAAATAGCCTTTTATTACTGCTTCTTGATTACGATATATTCTCTAATATTTGGAGGATATTAGTGATGTATTTTTGGAAGCTTTCTTGTACTCTTAGCATATGTTCTATTTTCTCTGGGCTCTTATTTTGATTCTTTTTGGCCATTTATTATATTAGAGACTTCTCTCAAATTCTTGGCAATGCTTGGCTCCCCACTCATATTTAGAAAGATGCTCTATATAGCAATATGTAAGCAATCTATTGATTGGTGGACTTTGCAGGATAATAAGGTGGCAAGGTGGCCTTGTTACAGAAAACACTGCAGTATTTTCCTCTTCAAGCTGCTCAGTTTTCCAGTGAAGAAGCTTGTACTCTTCTGCCTTGGTGTTTTGAGAGAGGGGTGTACAGTCTGCAGCTGGAACTGCTGGTAACAAGCTCCCTCTCCCTACCCATGTGTGGCTTTAGCCATTGGCTTTTCAAGTCTTGAGGCTTTATGAGGTTCCAGGGGGCAGTCAAGCTCAATTCACATTTGTAATCCCCTCAGTAGGTACCCACACATTAGCTTTCCCTGCTCTGCTTCATCAGGCACCAGTTTCCATCTATTATTTATTTTTGTTTTCCAATGACTTATTGACATTCCTTGTCTGCTGCCATATACTGTTTTTCCTCAGCCTTGCCTTTGTACTTTTAAAATCCTTTACTGTCAACTTAATAAGCAGAGAAATAAACTTAAACTGAAGGATAATAGGGTAGGAATCTTTAGTGCAGTGGTTAGCAAATTACTGTCTGCTTGCCAAATCTGGCCTACAATCTGTGTTTCTGTGCCCCATGAGCTAAGCTTGGTCTTTATGCTTTTAAAGGTTGTGAAACAAAACAAAATGAAACAAAGAAGATGTGATAGAGACCACATGTAGCTAACAAAGCCTAAATTAATTATCTGGCTTTTTACAGAAAAATCCTGCTGCCCCTCCTCTAGTACCTGATTCTCAACCTGGGAGTTTCAGAAACATGCTAGGTCCAGGTCACACTCTAGATCACTAGGGAAAACTGTGGGTAAGGCTCAGCAGGAGTGTGGTGATTCAATGTGAGCCCAACTAATGGGAAAAGTCCCCTTTTTGAATACACTATCATCCACCATTCTCTACACCACCATCAGTGCTGGCAACAACTTAACACACTGGAAATTTCCAGAGACATATTTAACTAGTTGATAAATTTCTATAAAAAGTTTTATGTTTATTTTTGGCAATATTATGTGTGAACAAAAATTATTTCTTCAAGTCTTATTATAAAAGCAATAGTCCTATTGTGTCCTTCTTTTCCTTCCAGAGGAATGATCTCCATAAATATTTAGCTGATTCTTTTCTCCAAATTTCAAATAATATTTTTACATTGCTTCTTCAGGATTTTTAAATTTAGATATTTTCTGTTAACTTCCAACCATAAAAAAAGAGAAGTGGCCCCATCCCCTACCTTATCCTTCTTAATTTAATGAATTTTGTTTAGAACAATTTACATTTTGCTAAATGTATTCACTGGTATACTGTAAGTATAATTCATAACTGAGCAATGTCCTATCCTGTGACTATGTTCCTGCACAATTTTACACACTTCCCAAAGTTAGTAATTATCTTGGCATTTACATTTTCCTTTAGTTTTCTATACATTGTTATTTTAATACTAAGCAGTTGCCAATTATGAAGATTTCTCAGTTCAGACATTATGTATTTATTCTATCCATCTGTCTCTGTCAGACAGGCACACAGCTGTCATCTGAGCTCTATCTCTACTTCCCTCTGGGATTTCCATGCCTCTGTATTGGTTAGAGATCCTCGTTTTCTAAAGCCCACATCTTCCTCTTTCTTGGTTTCACTTATGTCCTTCAGTAACTTTTTTGAGGAAGACTGCATGAGAAATCTCAAATGCTTGAGATGTTGTGTCTGAAAATGTCATTATTCCACTCAGCCATTAATGCAAGTTTGCTTGCAAATAGAATTCCAGGTTGAAATTTATTTCCCTTTATACTTTGATTGCATCAGTCCACTGTCATCCATCTTGCTATTTGAGCCATTATGCAAATTTCTTATTTTGTGGAATGGCAGATTTTATTTTCCAAAAGTAAATGCCAAATACCTTTCATCTCACATACTCTTCAACAATATGACCTTTTCACTCTCCTAAATGATATGTGCGCTTTTCTCTTGAACTGGAATAGCGAGAGAGAGTTGCATATAATCATTACAATGTGGTAAAAGTAATGTGGGAACTTTGAAGCTCGGTTAGAAAAAGCAATACTACTTCCACGTTGTTTACGGGCACACACATTAGTAGAACCCTGAGTTGCAGTATAAAAGTCTGACTACTCTAGACACCATTCTCTAAGGAAACCCAGGCAAATGGAAAAATATATATACTCGATCTACTATTTTCACTATTAAATTAAAATGTGTAGATCAACAAACAGGATCTCTTCAGTAAAATTTAGGATTTGTTAGCTAATATAGATATGTCTGATTGAATTCATTTTCTTGTAAGGTTGTTGTAATTTCTTATATTGTTTTTTAATTCGGTTTTAAGTAAAATATTCAAATTAGTGACAGCTTCTGAGGAAAAAACATTTGCAATAAATATACAAATTGATTGTAAGACAGACATTGACTTAAGAAAAAACAAAGTTTAAAATACTAAAAATTTTTAAATTGAGAAACTATAGTAAATACAAAAAATAAAAAGAATCTTCAGCAATAAAGGGAAGAGAGAAAATGAATAAGATAACAATGAATAATCATGGATTTGTACAAAACTTTATAAAGTTTTGCCTCAGCTCAAACAAAATTTATTCCATTTTTTTTCTTTATTGATAACTCAGGAGTTGTGAATTTGACAATTTCATCTGATCAAACACTTGCATTCTATGTCTATTTTTTTTCAAAAAGTTGAAAATGATGACATGCTCTGAAAGTTCCCAGTGTTGTTTTTAATCTTTAACTGAAATTTTATTTTTAAATGTTACTGTACACATGGCAATACAAAAAGAAAATTTCAGCTTTGTTGTACAACAAAAAGGACATGTGAGGTTTCTGCACATATTATGTGGATAGAGGGAAGGAAAGTATCCAACTTGGCAAAAATAATCCTTACAGGATTGAATTTCACAATTACTGTTTAAAATGATCCTTTTCTTTTTGGTTAGGGACTGGGTGGGCCATAGAACTGCCAACTAAAGCTTTTTCTAGATTTATTAAGATGCCTGATTTTTTAAAAGTAGGATTTTATTTTGTTTTATTTTGACATTTCTACTGTCTGACTGTGCTTTGAGCCATTAACTCAGCTGATCAGCATCAAATTAAGACTGAGCATGGAAACTAGTTTTTGTTTCTTTTATCTCTTCCTTTCTGGGGCAACCCTTTTTTTGTTTCATTTCTGTTCTTGGTTTCAGACATCCTGCCTGGTTTGCTGCCTGATTCAATACTCACTCCTTAAATCCCTCTGCTGTGTTCCTTGGAATGAATAGTCCAAGTCCCTTAGCTAACAGTTCTGCATGATTCAGTGTGGCCACTGAAACCCCAATCAGAATTGCCCACTTTGCCTTGTGTTACCATACTTGACCTGACCCTGCCATGTGGGAACCTCTTTCACGTCCCACAAGGTTCAGGGTTCGGGTTCTGGAGGAGCCCGAATGCAAAGAGAGACTAGAAAAGCATTACTTTGGTGATATTGGGAGGCCAGGCGGGAGCCTTCCTTTAGTGGAAAGACTACCACCTTCCTTTGGTCTTGCCATCCCTTTTATTCAGGTTTGGGATGCACCCTTTCCCTGAAGCAGGCAATTCCAGTAACAAGTAGATTATCTTATCAGTAAGGATTTACATGATTATTTGATGGGGAAGTTCATTGTCTCAATTAGATAGGGGGTGGCTGGTTTTGACCTTCAGAGCTTCAAGGTTCCTTGTCCACTTTCTATTAGTGAGACAATTATTGGTTTCCGGCATCTCCCCCCCTTCTTTCCTCTAAAAAATCTTGCATCTGCAGACTAGAAATAAACATATAAGAACAAAAAATGAGACAAGCAACAATGTGTATGCTGAGCAGCAAATGAATCAGTCTGTAGTAAGTTTCTTTCTGGGCCAACAGTCCTTTGAGTCCCAGTTTCAATGTTCAACAGTTTTTTGAGTGTACATGTTAGCAATGATATTTCAGTTTTGGATGGTGGACAAATGGTGGCAATGCAGGCCCGACCCTCTCTGGTTTGGTCCTGGGCAACCTGCAGCTACGCACAGCTGCTTGACTGTTAGGATGGCAAGGCATTGTCAGCATCTTCCATCTCTGGATGTTTCTCTTCTTGTCTTCATGGTTAGAGCATACCTGTCAATTTCTCTCTGTTGTAGGAATCCACATGGTCTTGGAGTTGTTTTCTGAAAATACACAAACATATTCTCAACCAGAAGTTAGTAAAGGAATTTTTTCTATAAATTTGACTTGGGATCCTCTTTATTTTTGCCCAAATGATTTTCCGTTGGCTTATTTTAATACTATGTATGTTTTTCATGGGTATCTTGCTGTTAGCATTACAAATGAAAATTAATTTTCTTTTTTTTAAATATATTTTATTGATTTCTTACAGAGAGAAAGGGAGAGAGACAGAAAGTCAAAAACATCGATGAGAGAGAGACATCGATCAGCCGCCTCCTGCACGCCCCACAGTGGAGATGTGCCCGTAAGCAAGGTACATGCCCCCAACCGGAATCGAACCAGGGACCTTTCAGTCCGCAAGCCGATGCTCTATCCACTGAGCCAAACCGGTCTCGGCGAAAATTAATTTTCAAAGTAAAAAAAAAGTAAATTGCTTACAGGATACTTTTCTTACATAATATTATTCCACTATCCCCCCTTTTTTTATTTAATTATTAGGAGGCTTTTGGAAAATTTTTATCATGACTTTAAAATTTAAATTTTTTGCACAAAAATATGACTGCTTTAGGTTTATTGCATGTTAAGCAATTTTACCATGCGATGAACTACAAATAGAAATTTTAGTTAATACTTTAGGAACAACTTTTTTCCAATACAATTAAATTTTCTTGAATATTCACTTATTTCAATTAGCCAATTTAAATTGATTTGAAAACTTGACTATTTTATTGTCAAATTTAATATTCTAACAACAATCTTAGTTTTACCCTGTAAATATTAGTGGAAAGGATTATTTACATTCTGGAGTAGGCCCTGAGCATTCCTGGTGTTAGGCTGGATTTAGAATATAGGGCAACTGTCAGCCAAGTCTCTGTCTGTTGCTGAGTCCCAATCTGAACTGGACCAAATCTCTGTCTATTACCTGGGTCCTGATCTGAGCTGGGCATGGGAAGTGAAGCAGCCATGTGGCTGGAGACCTTCCTCAGAAAGGGTAAGGGTTCAAGCCCCTGCAATGTTGGGGGGGAGGGTTTGTGCCTCACCTCTGTTGATCCCCAAGTTCTCACCTGATGGCCCCTCTGCGACTGTGCCTGTCTTAGGTTGTTCCTTCCCTGAGGATTCTTACCCATTTCTGGCTAATCAGCCATCCTCCAAGGGCCAAGCAGGGTGTTGTAAGTTTCAGTTCCATCTCCTTAGTAGCCTATGGCCCTGTGGCCTCCATGCCCAGTACCTCCTTGGGATCCCTTTGCCTGCTGGTGGGGTCCCGGCACTGATCACTTATCTTGAGGAACCCTTCACATTACTGGGTGAGAGACAGATCCATGGTACCAGCCATCAGGAGGGTTCAACCTCAGCATGAACAGAAAGCTCAGGCAACAGCTGTGGGAGGGTACTGCTTGGCAAAAAGAGCAAAAAAAAAAAGCCAATATAGAATGCTCAAGTGCCTTCTCACTGCCTTAATTCCTTTCATGATCTTTTTAAAATTGCTATCAAACATTCAAAGAATTAGATTGTAATTAGAGTAGGTATCTTCATTTAAAAAGCAATGCAGATTTAGTCAATGTTTAGCTCTGATTCACAAGTCACAAATGTTGGCCCACCTCTAGCTTAAGAATACAGGTGGCTATGGGCTTTGTCATTTTAAATTCTGCTGTTGGAATTTTAAGAAATATTTAGTTACTACATTTTGTTTCTCAGAGACCAAAACCTTCATAACATTTAAAATATAGTTATTAATTCTTATTGGTAAAGTTTTCCATGCAATTTCAAGTATATTAAATCAGTTAAATTTAAAAAGATTTCCTTTAAGAAGAGAGAACAAATTTTTTTGTATTACTCCGGGCCCATGCTTTCCAAGAATCATCTGTTAAAGCCTTTAAATTTTAACATGGGGAAAAAAACAAATATATATGTTCATATAGGATTTAACAATTATAACACTTTTTATAATTATCTTAAGATATCAATTATATTTTAAACTAGTTTTTATATTAAAAATTTTCAGTTGGGAGTCACAGAATTCTTTTTTAATTAGATCAATAAACAACATATTTTGAATTCCTAATTATTAAAGAAATTTTATTTTATTTTCTCCTAATTTAATTTGCATTTAGCTGGAAACCTTGATTAATTACACAAAATCTTCTCCTTTTGGTTACTTTACACCATCTTTCTTAAAAAATAAAGACCAGTTCTGCGTTTTTCTTTTTCTGCAGTTTTTGGGGAGAGATTCCAGCTTAGAACCCTGTCTAATATGTCCAAAAAGGTGAACAGTTGCGCACATTTGGTTTTTTAAGCTGGGCTTCTCGCCTCACAAGCACAGAAATTCCAGACATATTTCTAAATTTAAGATTTTTTTCATGGTGAGGAAGGAAACTTTAATTTAGCATACTGGGAGAGTGGAGTTTCATATTGGATTGCCACGTATCTCTCCCTTCCCCCACATCCTGCTTACTTTGGGGGAAAGCATCAGTAACAGATCTGGGCAAATTTATTTTCATGCTTAAAAGATAAAGACAAATCTTAAATTTTTTCTTTCTTTTTCGATTTCCGAAGTAGTAACTAAACCCCAATTTGGTTGCCAAGACTGGTTTAGCTCAGTGGATAGAGCATCAGCCTGTGGACTGAAGGGTCCCGGGTTTGATTCCGGTCAAGGGCATGTACCTTGTTTGAGGTCACATCCCCAGTGGAGGGTGTGCTGGAGGCAACTATCGATGTTTCTCATTGATGTTTCTAGCTCTCTGTCCCTCTCCCTTCCTCTCTGTAAAAAAAATCAATAAAATATATTTTAAAATATTAAAAAAAATAAACCCCAATTTGGCCAAGATTTGCATTTCCCTTCGAGTTCTTCTATAATTTTTAAATGAAACCTTAAGTAATCTCATTGCAGGAAAGCGGATAGCCTTGCCCTCTCCTGCCACCTTTGAATTTCTCCGCACCAGAGGCGGTTTCAGCAGTGGAGTTTACCTTATTGCAGATTTCAGGTTCCAAATACAAACTAAGATTTTAATTTGACCAAGAAACCACATTATTTAAGCATGCAAACCAAAAGTCTATAATAAAGTTTACTTTATATTTATAACCTAATTCTTCCCTATTAGCCTGGCTGAAAAAGACATTCCCACCCTACTTACAGATCCAGACTCTGCGTACATTGAATTTCCTCACCTTTTTCTAGGTGAATTTTCCTTCCTTTGCTCTTAGGTGAAAAAATACCTTCTCCTTCAGACGTCCCGCAGTTAGGCGCCTGATGTGGGAACCTCTTTCACGTCCCTCGTGGTTCAGGGTTCAGATTCTGGAGGCCGCAGGCAAATGAAAAGAGAGACTAGAAAAGCATTACTTTGGCGATATTGGGGGGCCAGGCATTCCTCCAGTGGAAAAACTATCACCTTCCTTGAGCCTTGCCATTCCTTTTATTCAGGTTTGGGATACACCCTTTTCCCTGAAGCAGGCAATTCCAGTAACAAGTAGATTATCTTATCAGTAAGGATTTACATGATTATTTGATGGGGAAGTTCATTGTCTCAATTAGATAGGGGGTGGCTGGCTTTAACCTTTCAGAGCTTCAAGGTTGACTAGCCTTCCGGGTTCCTTGTCCACACTTTCTATTAGTGAGACAATTATTGGTTTCTGGCACTGTCATCCAAAACAGACCACACTGTCAAGCAGAGATAAAGAATGGCATGTTTCTTCATTTAGCAGGATAATTTGTTATATACTGGATGACATCCATTAAGCATAAATGTTAATTAAATTCAATTATAAGCCTACAATGAGCTCAGTAGTATCTTAAGATATTGTATGTTGTTTTTATTTTGGGGAGGAGGGCAGGGGAATAGATTTTTATTTTATTTTACTTATTTATTATTTAAATTTACCTTTATTTTTGAAAGTATTACAGATATCCCCTTTGTTTGTGTGTTCTTTTTCCCATTGACACCATCCACCCTGTATCCACCTCTCCCAGGCCTTCACCAGTCTATTATATGTGTTCATAGGATATGCAAATAAGCTCTTCATTAAACGCTATCCACCCACTCACCATCCTTAACCTTTCCTCTGAAATTTGTCAGTCTGTTCTATACTTCTATGTTCCTGAATCTATATTGTTCATCAGTTAATTTTATTCATTAGATTTCACACATTAGTGAAATATTTATCTTTCTTTGACTGGGTTCTTTCAGTTAGCATAATATTCTCCAGGTCAATCCATGCTATTGACAAGAGTTCTTTCTTTTGTACAGCTGTGTAGTATTCCATTGTATAAATGTACTACAGTTTTTTAATCCACTCATCTGCTGATGGGCACTTGAGCTGTTCCCATATCTTACCTATTGTAAATTGAACTATTATGAACATAGGAGTGAATATGTGGAGGGGCAAGGACCAGACTGCGTTTCCCCATAAAGAATGAAT
>JAAGEH010000286.1:48729738-48768401 GCA_011751065.1 Lasiurus cinereus | reverse complement strand
CACAGTGGCTACACCAGTAGGCATTCTCACCAGAAGTTCTCCACATCCTTGCCAACATTTGTTGTTTGTCAATTTCTTGATGATAGCCTGTGAGGTGATACCTCATTGTCATTTTTTTTAAAGATATATTTTTATTGATTTTTTACAGAGGGGAAGGGAGAGGGATAGAGAGTTAGAAACATCGATGAGAGAGATACATCGATTAGCCACCTCCTGCACGCCCCACACTGGAGATGTGCCCGCAACCAAGGTACATGCCCCGAACCGGAATCGAACCTGGGACCTTTCAGTCCGCAGGCCGACGCTCTATCCACTGAGCCAAACCGGTCTTGGCCCTCATTGTCATTTTAATTTGCAACTCTAAGGTGATTAGTGACTTTTAGTATTTCTTGATATCTCTTCACCTTCTGTGTCCTCTTTGGAGAAGTGTCTATTTAGATCCTTTGCCCATTTTTTAATCAGATTGTTTGTCTTTTGTTAAGATGTATGACTTACCTATATATTTTGAAAATTAACCCCTTATCATAGGTAGCATTGGAAAATACGTTTGCCCATGTAGTAGGCTTGTTTTTTATTTTATTGATGGTTTCTTTTGCTGTGCAGAAGCGTTTTATTTTGATGTAGTCCCATGTGCTTATTTTCTGCTTAGTTTCCTAAGAAATGGATTGGTAAACATAGTGCTACAAAATGTGTGAGATTTTACTGCATACAGTTTCTTCTAGACTTTTTTATGGTTTCACGACTTACATTTAAATCTTTTATCCATTTTGAATTTATTTTTGTGTATGGTATAAGTTGGTGGTCTAGTTTCTTCTTCTCCTCCTTCTCCTTCTCCTCCTTCTCCTTCACCTTCTCCTCCTTCTCCTTCTCCTTCTTCTTCTGCATGTATCAGTCCAATTTTCCCATCATCATTTATTGAAGAGACTGTCTTAACTCCCTTGTATGTTCTTGCCTCCTTTGTCATATTAATTGAGTGCAATGGCTTGGGTCAATTTTTGGATTCTCTGTTCTATTTCATTGAACTATATGCCTGTTCTTGTGCCAGTACTAGGCTGTTTTGATTACAGTGGCTTTGTAGTATAACTTGATATCTGATATTGTGATTCCTCCAACTTTGTTCTTCTTTCTCAAGATTGCTGCAGCTGTACAGGGTCTTTTAGATTCCATATAAATTTTTGGAGTATTTGTTCAAGATCTATGAAGTATGCTGTTGGTATTTAATAGGGATTGCATTGAATCTGTAGATCATCTTGGGTAATATGGACATTGTAATTATGTTTATTCTACCAATCCATGAACAGGATATATTCTTCCATTTGTTTATAACTTCCTCTATCATTTTTTTTCAACATTCTGCTGTTTTCCAAGTATAAGTCTTTTACCTGCTTGGTTAAGTTTATTTCTAAGTATCTTACCTTTTTGTTGCAATGGCAAATGGGATTGTTTATTTAGTTTCTCTTTCTTAGAGTTCATCATTGGTGTATAAAAATGCCATAGATTTCTGGATGTTAATTTTGTATCCTGCTACATTGCCAAATTCATTTATTAAGTGCCGGAACCTGCCGGCAATCGAACAGTACTTGAGGGGGTGAGGATAAGAAAAAGACAGACAAGAAAAGATGGGGTTGGGAGGTATGAGACTTGAGTCTGCAGCCCCGAGTTTATTTCCAGCATAGTATTTAAGCACAAGCAGAGGAGGGAGTTACACAAATCAGGTATTTGCAAACACAGTCACTGACCTTCTAAGTAATCAAGACCTTGCAAGATCTTGCACATAGGCATCAACATTTTTTTCAGCCAAGCTGTTTAGTTATGTCTAAACTCTGCATTCACATCTCTGTTTATTAAATTGAAGGGTGAGAAAGCAGAGAGCTATGTCCAGAGCCTGCATTCAGGTCTCTAATACCCCTGTATGACTGGGGCAGCCCCCCACAATTAAGTCTAGTAGTTTTTTGATGGAGTCTTTAGGGTTTTCTATATACAATATCATGTCATCTGCGAATAATGAGAGTTTTACTTCCTCCTTTTCAATTTGGATACCATTTCTGTTTTCTTCTCGCCTGGTCACTATGGCTAGTACCTCCAGTGTTATGTAGAACAAGAGTGATAAAAAGGGCATCCCTGTCTTTTTCCTGTTATTAGGGGAAACGGTTTTAGTTTTTGCCCATTGAGTATGATGGGGGCTGTAGGTTTGTCATATATGGATTTTATTTTATTGAGGTATGATCCCTCTACTCCCACTTTCTTGAAAGTTTTTCTCAAAAGACATTGTGGATTTTGTCAAATGCTTTTTCTGTATCAATTGCTATAATCATGAGATTTTTGTCTTATGTACATTATCACCTTTATTGAATTGTGAATATTGTACCAGCCTTACATCCATGGAATAATTCCCACTTGTTATGATGTATGATCTTTTTAATGTATTGTTGGATCAGATTTGCTAAAGTTTTGTTGAGGATTTTTGCATTATATCCCGTCATTCTCTCTCTTTGTAGTACCATACCTGGTTTTGGAATTAAGGTAATTCTGGCCTCATAGAAAGAGCTTGGAAGTGTTCTTTCCTCTTGAATTTTTTGTAATAGTTTGAGGAGTATAGGTGCTAGTTCTTTGAATGTTTGGTAAAACTCCCCTATAAAGTCATCATGTCCATTGCTTTTGTTTACTGGAAGTTATTTTTATTACTGCTTCAATTTCATCTGTTGCTATTGGCCTATTCAGGTTTTCTGATTCTTCCTGATTGTGTTTTGGAAGATTGTATTTTTCTAGGAATATATTCATTTTGTCCAGATTGTCCACTTTGTTGGGATATAGTTATTCATAATATTTTTTATGATTCTTTGTATTTCTGGAAGTTCAGTTGTTACTTCCCTCTATCCTTTCTAATTTTATTAGTTGAGTTCTCTCTCTTTGTTTCTTGATGAATCTGGTTAGAGGTTCATCAGTCTTGTTTATCCTTTCAAAGAATCAGCTCTTGGTTTTATTGATCTTTTGTATTGTTTTTTCAATCTCTATGTCATTTATTTTCACTTGGATCTTTATTATTTTTTTCCTTCTAGTTACTCTGATTTTTTTGTTGTTCTCTTTCTAATCTTTAAGTTGTAGTGTTAGATAACTTATTAAAAGTTTTTCTTGTTTTTTGAAGTAGGCCTGTAGAGTTATGAACTTTCTTCTCTGGAATGCTTTCACTGTGTCCCAGAGAGTTTGGATTGTTGTGTATTCATTTTCATTTGTTTCTTTATACTTTGATCTCTTTGGTAACCCATTCATTGTTTGATAACATGCTATTTAGTCTCATGTGTTTGAATTTTTTTTTAGGTATTTTTACTGTAGTTATTTATAATTTCATGCTATTGTGATATGAGAAGTTACCTGACATTATTTCTATTTATTTTAAACAGGTAGAGACTTAGTTTGTATCCTAGCATGTGGTCTCTCTTTATAAATGTCCCATGTGCACTTGAAAAGAATGTATATTCTGTAGCTATGGGGTGCAATGTTCTGAACATGTCAATTCATTCAATCTGATCTAGTGTATCATTCAGGATATCTGTTTTCTTGTTGAGTTTTTGTCTAGCAGATCTACACAATGATGTCAGAGGGGTGTGTAAGTCCCCTACTACTATTATTGTATTGCTGTTAATTTCTCCCTTAAAATCCTCTGGAGTATCCTATATATTTGGATGCTGCTATATTGGGTGTATATATGTTTACCAGAGTTATAACCTTTTGTTGTTTCCATCCATTTAGTATTATAAAGTGGCCTTCATTATATCTTGTTATGGCCTTCATTTTAAAGTCTATTTTGTCAGATTTGAATATTGCTACTCCAGCTTTTTTTTTCCTTTTTTTGCCTGGAAAACTTTTTTCAAACCCCATACTTTCATTCTGTGTGACTCTTTTGTTCTCAGGTGGGTCTCTTGTAAGCAGCATATTCATAGGTTTATTTTATCCATTCATCACCCCTGTGTCTTTTATTGGAGCATTTAATCCATTTACATTTAAGATTATTATTGATAAGTACTTACTTATTGCCATTCTTTTTCTTTATGTCTGTGTTCTCTTTCTCTCCATTTCTTCCTCTTACAAATGCTAAAGAAATGCTCTTTAGTATTTCTTGCAGGGTTAGTTTGATGACTATAAACTCTTTTAGTGTTTTCATTTGTTTGTTGTTTGTGAAGCTTTTAATTTCACATTTGATTTTGAATGATAGCCTTGCTTGATAGAGTAGTCTTGGACTCATTCCCTTGGTTTTCATTTTTTATACTTCATGCCAATTGCTTTTGGCTTTAAGTGTTTCTATTGAGAAGTCATCTGACAGTCTAATGAGAGCTCCCTTTTAGGTAACTTTCTGTCTCTCTCTTTCAGCCTTTAAAATTCGTTCCTTGGCTGAAACCAGTTTGGCTCAATGGATAGAGCATCGGCCTGCGGACTGAGGGCTCCCGGGTTCAATTCCGGTCAGTGGCATGTATCTTGGTTGCGGGCACATTTCCAGTAGGAGGTGTGCAGGAGGCGGCTGATAGATGTCTCTCTCTCATCAATGTTTCTGACTCTCTGTCTCTTTCCCTTCCTCCCTGTAAAAAAATCAATAAAATATATTTTAAAAAATAAAAATAAAATTCATTCTTTGTCTTTTAAAAATATATATTTTTATTGATTTTAGTGAGAAGAAGGGAGACAGGTAGAGAATTATAAACATTGATGAGAAATGAAATCTATCAGCTGCCTTCTGCATGCCTCTTATCAGGGATTGAGCCCACCACCAAGGTACAGGCTTTTGACCAGACTGAACCCAGGACCCTTTAGTTCATGGGCCGATGCTTTATCCACTGAACCAAACCAGTTAGGGCTTTCCTTTGTCTTTAATATTTGCCATTTTAATTTATAGGTGCCAAGGAGTAAGTCTTTGGGAGTTTATCTTGATTGGGATTCCTGTTTCCTGAACTTGAGTAATTTTTTCCTTCACCAGGTTAGGGAAATTTTTTGCCATTATTTCTTCAAACAGGTTCTCTATTACTTTCTCAGATTCTTTTTTTTCCTGGCACCCTTATAATGCAAATGTTGTTACTTTTCACGTTGTCCCAAAGCTCCTTTAGACTTTCCTGCTTTTAAATCTTTTTCTATTTTCTGCTCTAAATGCATGCTTGTTTTTACCTTATCTCCTAATTCACAGATTCAGTCCTCAGCTTCTTCAAGTGTACTGTTGAATCCTTTCAGGGTTTTCTTTATTTCAGCTATGTCATTCCTCATTTCCAATGGATTCTTATTTATTGTTTCAAGCTCCCTTTTCATGTTAGTGTAGCTCTCATTAATACCTTTATAATTCTCATTAAGTTGCTTGTAGTTATCAGTGAATTGTATGAGCACCCTTATTACCATTATTCTGAATTTTTATCTGACAAACTGTTTACCTGCATTTCATTTAGTTCATTTTCTGGTGAATCCTCCTTTTCATTCACTTGGGGTTGTTTCTCTTTCTCCTTGTTTTTTATTTTATATTGGATCAAACTGCAAAGCCTTCCAGATTTTGTGGGATGGTCTTACGTAGTAGGTATTTTGTGGAACCAGTGGTACAGTCTCTTAAATCTCCTGAGCTATGTGCTGTAGGGGAGCTCCTTACTTGAGTTATTTGTGTTCACCTGTTGTAGTTGTATCTTGAATATTATTGTCCCATTCATGAATAGGGTCTCCAATCAGGCTGGCTGACTATGTGGCTCACCCCTAACCATGTAGTGCAAGCTGTTGTGGAGTGCTGACTGAAAAGGACAAAATACAACACAATAAAATGTGAAACAAAACAAAAACATACACAGACCCCTACCACACCAACAAAGGCAACCACTAGAGAATAAAGAATTAGGAAAGAGAAAAGAGAACAAGAATGATAGAAAAAAGAAAGAAAAAATATGAGGAGAAAACAAAATCAATCAAACAAACAATCAAGAAAAGCACAAACAAAAATGAGGGAAGGAATATGTACAGGCAGAGCTGAAGTGAAGAAAATAAGAATAAAGAATTAGGAAATAGGAGAAGGAAGATGTTTTAAAATGAAGGAGGGAGAAAAGAAAATAAATTTGAAAGGAAAATAGAGGAGAAAGAGGAGAGACCTAAAATAAGGAAAAAAAAAAATAAGAAAGCAGGAGAAAAAAGTAAAGAGAAAAAAAAGAGAAAAATAAAGATTAGTAATGAAAAAAGAAACAAATGAATAGGAAAGGGGAGGATGAAAATTAAATATATTAATGAAACAACATTTACTAGAATAATAACAAACAAATAAAGCAGATGACAAGATAAATTTAAAAATGGAAGAAAAGAGAAAAAATTAAAAAAGAAAAGAATAAAGGGAGGAAAAAAAGAGAAAGGGAAAAAAGAGAATGAAGTGGCATTCATTTCAGCGGAATGCAGTGCTCCATTTCAGTGGAATGTAGTGCTCCATTTCAGTGGAATGTAGTGCTTCCTTTGGATCCCACTCTTCTGTTATCTGCCAATTCTTAGCTTCCTGTGAGGTACTTAGGTGCTAACCACTGTCAGGCACTGTCCCTTGGCTTTCAGCAACCTGCTAGTGGCAGACTATCCACTGATCCACCATTTGTGTCTGTTTCCAGAAGACTTGGCTGCAACACGGGCCAATCTGCCCTAAAGTGGGTTTGTTAGCAGCATGGAGCCCAGGGCTGAGTCAGAAAAATTCCCTTTTCCCAGGTTTCTCCTCTGCCTCTCTTTGTCTGCTAGCCAGCTGTCAATTTAATCATTCAAAAGTCTGTTTCTGAAAGGGCAAGAGAGGTGCTGTTTAGCTTTCAGGGAATGTGGTTAGTGTGTCCCCCAGACCCAGAGCTACTCCTCTGTGAGTGGCTCAAAATATTATTCTGCCCTCCGCTGGAGAGAGATCCCAGTATAGAAACCAGTTGGGTTGGCTGGAAACCCGGAGTTTTTATCAGGTTTCCCATGCAGGGAAAGTACCAGTCTGATTCCCAAGATAGTGAGACAGATGGCCCCTCCTCCAATCTAGTCACTGAGGGCTCCTGAGATTGTTCAAACCCTTAGGCTTGGCCTCTGCTTTTTTTCTCTCTGGAAAGCTCAAAATGCAGGGTATTTCATGGAGGGCTCCTGAAGGTAGAACAGGGCAGTATCTTCTGGGGTGATGTTGTTTTCCTGCCCTGCAGCTCCTGGGAGCAGCTAGGTCCTCTTAAGAAAAATGGCCCATTTCTGTTTGGGGACCTATGATCAAATGTTTCTGGCTGCTGCTTTTCCACATCTCTATGCAATGTTTCCCACCCCAGCCTCTCCCTAGACATCTCAAATTCATGTCTCTCCCCAACCCCCACTAGCACCAAAGCCTCAAATAGCTGTAAATGAAAACTCCTGTGCTCTGAGTTAAAAAAATAAATAAAACAAAGAAAATGAAACTGCAGCTTTCTCTCTGACCAGTTCCAGTCTATCAGCTCCAGACTTTGCCATGGCCAGCAGCCCTGCTGCTTTTCATAGCTGGATATTATGTGGACCAGGGGTCTCAGCTTTGGTGCTCCAGGCTCTGAAGCCCAACCTGGTTCTGGGCCTGGAGGAACAGACTCTCCTGTTCCAGTGCTCTCTCCTCTCTCAGCCTGATAATTTGCTGCCCCTGGCAGCTGGGTCAGCTCCTCTTGTGATCTTGCCCTTTCTACAGATGTCCAGGTGTTTTCCGTCCTTCTTTAATATAAGTCTTCTCCTCAGCTGGACTTCACTTGGAAATTCCAGGTGAATGTTTTCCAATTTAATTATATTTCCAGTCTGGCCCTGGGACGAGGTGTACAACAGGTCTGCCTATGTTATATTGGAAATCAGGGAGCTGAACAGAGGATGCCTTAATCAATAAGCCAAATTAATTTGGAGTCTTTATTATGCCGGGGGTCTCAGAGGAGTTGCCTCTCAAAGTCTGAACAAAGTAATATGGAGGAAGCTTTCCCTTTATACTCTCCAAGTTTCTTTCTCCACCATATATGGGATGGGGCTTCCAGACCTTTCACAGACTTTATAAAAAGCCTTATGTGCTGGGATGAAGGTAGTGAGACCACATCTGAATGCCTGGTCTGGCACCAGTCCTGACAACCTCGTCTGGGAGCCATGTACCATTCATGGTTTATGGCCTTTCTAAAATGGGAGCAGCACTCAAGTACACAGGCCTTTTTAGAACCGAACAATTAAGAGGGGGCAGTGACTAGACCAGTGATCAGCAAACTGCGGCTCAAGCTACATGCGGCTGGTGAGCCAAGGTTTGCTGCTCTGTTAACTAATGAGTTTGCCGACCACTGGACTAGACTATAGGCTGATAAGAATGTACATTGGGTTATTTACACATATTCAGATTGCCATCCCTCCCCCCAAAATGTCTTATCTCTCCATTATTCGAGCAAGCGTTCTTACAGAAGCGAGAAATAGCAGGGTTACTTACTGGTCTAGTTACTTTCTGGAGTTAATAGAACAAAGGACCATCTGTGTTTATAGGAAAATTTCAAATAGTTTTTTCCAGAATAGAGGTTATGAGGGCAAGATGGAGTGCCTGTACTTCACCTATACAGCTGCCATTTTTTCTCCTTGTGGAAGTGGAATATTTTAATTGGAGAAGACATTATTTAGGTTTTTACCTTAAAATTATTAAGATATGAAAATGTCTTAGAAAGGGCCACCTATACACATATAACACACACACATATATACACAATTTAAAGAAAGCTACACAATAGAAACAAAATTATTACAAGGTTTTTCTTTTCTTACTTTTGCCATTTTGCTGGTTTCACTAAAATTTGAATCTTTGGATAAAATATGATGGCATATTTATTGATGAGATATACACTTTTTTAATGGAAAGGTGTTTTTATAACTCAAGAAATTTTATTCTTGCTATTTCAATATTTATTGATCTTCCTCCAGCAATGTAAGGAGTTTTAAGTTATAAAATCTAGAACCCATATTTAGACACATACTTATGTGGGAAAAATAGGAATTTTAGTATTAGCTATGATTCAAAAAAGTTATGATATTTGGGACAAAATGATAATTCCATATTGCATAATGTCTAAGAGAATATGGTTATACTATTTACTTTCTAAGGACTTCCTTAACTTTATGGTTCATCCATATTTATGAGTAAGACTAATGACTTCTTAATCTTTATCTCCATCTCCTACCCCAGGCTAAACTTTTAAGAAATAAACATATCTTCATAGCAACAAACTAAAATTTGCTGATTATACTCACTTCTTGAAAAGGCACAGTTCAATTCCAGAATACTATTCCAACACCATACTAGATTTGCTTCAACTTTAGTGAGAACTTGAGCAGGTCCAGCTTACCTGGTGGGGTTATCAGACTTCTTATTCTTGAGGTTACCATGTCTCTCATAACTGTGCTGTTGAATTTGTCTCATTATTATCCAAACTAAACAAAGGAGATGTGACTCTAGATGCCGTGATGGTCAACCACAAAATTTCCTGTCTCCACTTTGTAAGAGTACTCTAAACTCATAAAGTCCAGAGTTGTAGGAAATGAACACACACATTTCCAAGTGAATCACTGTATGTAATAGAAAGAGGACTCATTCCTATTTGTACCCTATAGTGCTAAGATCTATACTTATTAAATTCATGTTATAAAACCATGTACTAGTCATGCTTTAAGGTGTATGTGCATTTTCAATATGGTTCCTAATCCCTACATGGTATCATTTTGGAATTGGCACTTCATCTGTACTCTCAGTTTACTTATGTCTAGATCTTCACATTTGTCATTGAATGTGAGAGGCATGCGTGTTTGAGGTTTTGCTTTGCAGCTAACGGTAACACTTATGTTGAGAATTTGAAGCTGTCCACTGAGCCCCCCTAACAATAGGGGTACAAATTGTTACTATTTAATAAATAGTGTAGGGAAAATTGGACCAACACATGCAAAAAAAGTGGAAATAGATCTTCTTACACCATACACAAAAATAAACTCAAAATGGATTAAAGACTTAAATGTTAGACTCAAAACCAAAAAAGAAATTGTAAGCAGTAAAATCTTGGACATTTCTCACAGCAATATTTTTTTTCTGATATATTGCATCAGGAAAGACAAAAGAAAAAATTAAACAAATGAAACTACATCAAACTAAAAAGTTTTTGTACAACAAAGAAAACTATCAACAAAATGAAAAGACAACCACTGAATAGGAAAACATATTTACCTGATAAGGGTTTATTATCCAAAATTTATAAAGAACTTATGAAACTCAATGCCAAAACAAATAAACAGGCTGGCACAGAAGGGCACTTGGGGCTGACCAGGATTGCAAGAGAGGACAGTTGGGTGGGGGGAAGGAGGACCAAGCCTGCAGGGGAAGGTTGTTGGGAGGAACAAGACCTTCAGGGGAGGGGAGTTGGTGGGGACCAGGCCTGCAGGAGAGGGCAGTTAGGGGCAATTGGGTTAGCAGGGGAGGGCAGTTAGGGGTGATCAGGCTAGCAGGAGAGGGCAGGTAGGGGTAACCAGACCTGCAGGTGATGGCAGTTGGGAGTGACCAGGCCTGCAGGGGAGGGCAATTTGAAGAAACAAGGCCTGCAGGGGAAGGCAATTGGGAGTGGCCAGTCCTGCAGGGGAGGGCTGATAAGGGTGACCAGGCTAGCAAGGAAGTGCACTTAAAGGTGACCAGTCTAGCAGGGGAGATCAGTTGTAGGTGACCAGTCCTACAGGGGAGAGGAGTTGTGGTCGAGCAGGACTGCAGGGGAGGGCAGTTGGGGGGACCAGGCCATCAGGGGAGGGCAGATAGGGGCAATCAGGGTGGCAAGGAAGGGCAGTTAGGGGTGACCATGTCAGCAGTAGAGAGCAGTTGGGGTGACCAGGCCAGCAGGGATGGGCAGTTGGGAGAGACTAGGCCTGCAGGGGAAAGCAGTTAGGTGTGACCAGGCAGGCAGGGGAAGGCAGTTAGGGGCTACAGGGCTGACAGGGGAGGGCAGTTAGGAATGTCCTTTCTCTAAGCAGAGCAAGGCAATCATGGTTAATAGAGCATGATTAAGATTTCCCATAACTTTAACTAGTCCCCAATATTTTTTTGCCCTTAACACTAGGAGGAGGTTGGAGAATATTTTTCATGTAAAGTGTTTATGTACAGTCACAAGTTTTCCACCTCATGAATGTTAGGAATATAAAGTTGAAGCCAATATTGGCCAAGCTTCATTTAAAAGATATGAAGCAGGGAGGGAGAAATGGTGGCAGAATAGGCAGACCTGTCTTGCACTTCATCCCAGAGCCAGACTGGAAATACAACTACATCAGAGAACACCCACCTGGAATTAACAAAGGAGTTGACTTATACCAAGAAAGGACAGAAAACAACTGGATACCAGTGGGAAAGGTGGCACAGTTGCAAGAGGAGTGGCAGGCCGGTGGGCCTAGAGGGAGAGACAGAAGCTACATTATGGGAAACCGTTGTACTAAAATATAGAAATGTTTTTGAAAGTTTAAAAATATCTAAAAATATTTAAAAGGTTTAAAAATATTTGAGTTAACTTTCTTGAAACTTAAAGTGATATTAAGGACACATTCCCCACTGCCCTGAAGTATGTGTACCCCATAGATAAAGATTTGAACTTTGATTACTGACTCAGAGTGACTCACCACGATAATCATATGTGTGAGTGATATATTCTCCCTAGATAACCACATGTAACCTCTCGCCCTGTTTAAGATTAACATGAGTGCATTGATTTAATTCATTGATAGCTACCTGAAACTGCTGCAGGTACAAACAGGCTTTAAAAATGTGTCTTTACCAGCAAGGCGTGCAGGGGAGGGCAGTTGGGGGAGACCAGGCCTGAAGGGAAGGGCAGTTATTTTATTTAAAAAAAAATGTTTTTAAATATATTTTATTGATTTTTCACAAAGAGGAAGGAAGAAGGACAGAGAGTTAGAAACACCGATGAGAGAGAGACATCGATCAGCCACCTTCTGCACGCACCCCACCGGGATGTGCCCGCAACCAAGGTACATGCCCTTGACTGGAACTGAACCTGGAACTTCCCAATCTGCAGGCCGACACTCTATCCACTGAGCCAAACCGGTTTCGGCTATTTTTTAAATTTTTACACCTTTTTCTCCTCTCCTTTTTTCCCTCCTGCTTTTCTTCTCCTTTTTCTTTTTAGTTTTTCTCTTTCCTTTCCTCCCTTTTTAAAATTGTTCTTCTTTATCAGTCTGCTTTATTGATTTGTTATTGTTCTAGTATCTTTGGTGGTATGTTCATATATCTAATTCTCTCTTCACTGCTCCTATTCAATTTCCCTTTCTTTTTTCATTTTTCCTCACTATTTAATTTTTTCCCCTCTTTTTTCTTCTTAAATTTAGTCCTATTTGCTCTCTCCTCTATTCTTCTATTTTTAAAAAAAGATGTGTGGTTTTTTTTCCTTCTTGTCTTCTCATCTTTTTCTACCTCCTCTATCCTAAACCAAGGTCCTTCCCTTGTTCCTCTAATTTCTTAACCTTTTTTATAAAATTTATTTAAGCACTGCATCTATAAATTCTGCCCCTCCAGTTTTTCTGTGTTAATTTGTGCTTTTTGGTTTGTCTGTGTGGTCGGTTGTGTTTTCTACCCACACTTTTTTCTTTCTCCTTTTTTTCCCTATCATTCTTGCTCTCTTTTCTTTCTTAATTTTCTTTTCTTTGGTGGTTCCTTTTGTTGGAGTTATAGGAATCTAGTGCACATTCATTTCTCTTCCTTCTGTGTCAAGTCTTACCTTGTATTTTGTGCTGTTCAGCCAGTACCTCTACAGCAACTGGCACAACATGGTAGGAAGTGAGTCACATAATCAGATGCCCTAAAAGAAGACTCTATCCATGAATGGGACAATAACCTTCAGGACACAACTACATTAGGAGAACATAAATATCTCAATTAGGGGGCTTTCCTAGAACACCCAGCCCAGGAAACTTGAAAGATTGCAACACTGGGTCCCACAAAACATCTATTATATAAACCCAACTCAAAAAACCTGGGTGGCATAGCATATATAAGACAAATACAAAGGAACAACAAAAATTGGAAGACAGAGAAAAACCCCAGAATGAAGTATACAATAATGTGAAAGAAAAGGAGAAATCACCAGAAAAGGAATGAAAAGAAATGGAGGCAAGTAATTTGTCAGAGAAAGAATTCAGAGTAATGATTATAAGGATGCTCAAATGTCTGGATTACAAATGGATACAACTCAATGAAAATTATAAGAAGCTGAATGAGAAATGCACCAACCTGAGTAAAATCAAGAGGAAATGAAGGATGACATAACTGCAATAAAGAACACAATGGGCCCTAGCCAGTTTAGCTCAATGGATAGAGCACATATACTGTAGGGTCCCAGGTTCAATTCCAGCCAAGGCACATGCCTGGGTTGTGGGCTCGATCCCAAGTAGGGAGCGTGCAGGAGGCAGCCAATCAATGATACTCTCTCATCATTGATGTTTCTATCTCCCTCTCCTTCTCCCACTCTGAAATCAATAAAGAAATATATATATATATATATAAAGAACACCATGTAAGGTTTCAACAGTATACTAGAAGAAGCTGACGATTGAATCAGTGAGTTTGCAAGACACAGTAGAAAAAACACCCCAAACAGAGCAACAACTGGAAAAAAAAATTAAAAGGGATGAGAGTCTAAGGGAGCTGTGGGACAACATGAAAGGAAACAACATCCACATAATAGAGGTGCAAGAAGGAGATGAAACTGAGCAAGAAATAGAAAACCTACTTGAAAAATTAGTGACAAAAATTACCTTGACTCTGTGAAGAAAATGTCACATAAATCCAAGAAGCACGAAGAGTCCCAATCAAAATGAACACAAAAATACCAACATTAAGACACATGATAATTAAATTGGCAAACGTAAAAGACAACGAAAAAATCTTAAGGCTACAAAAGAGAAACAGATAGTTACCTACAAGGGACCTCCCTTTAGACTATTAACAGATTTCTCAACAGAAACACACCAGGCCAGAAGTATACAAAATGATGAAAAGCAAGGCACTTTATCCAATATTATTATATCCAGCAAGGCTATTACTCAAAATAGAAGATGAAATCAGGAGCTTTGCAGACAAAAACAGGCTAAGGGAATTTATTACCATGAAAACAGCAATGCAAGAAATGCTAAAGGGATTATAAACAAAAGACATAGAAAAAGTTGAAGGAACACAGAATAAAAATGACAACAAACAAGCATGTCTTAAACATAAATGGATTAGTGTTTGAATGAAAAAAGATAGAGTGGCTGAATGGACAAAAAACATAACTCATATATACACTATCTACAAAAGACTCATTTCAGAACAAAGGACTCACACAGACTGAAAGTGGAAAAAGTTTTTCAGGCAAGTGGAAATGAAAAAAACCTGGGGTAGCAATACTTTTATCTGACAAAACAGACCTCAGAGTGAAGGCCATAAGAGTAGATAAGGAAGGATACTTTATAATACTAAAGAGATCGATACAACAAAAGGCTAACATATATTCACCCAATACAGGAGCATCTAAATATATACGAGAACTTCTGGAGGATATCGAGAGAGAGAAATCAATAGCAATACAATTATAGTATGGGACTTTAATACCCCACTTATTTTACTGGATAAATGTTCTAGACCAAAGGTCAATAAGGAAATAGCAATCCTAAATGTTGGAACTAACTGACATCTTCAGAACATTCCACCCCAAAGCTACAGAATATACATTCTTTAGTGCACATGAGACATTTTCAAAGATAAACCACATGTTAGGACACAAGCTAAATCTCTACAAATTGAAATCATATCAAGCATGTTCTTAGGCCACAATGGCATAATATTAGAAATCAGCTACAAAAAAACAAAACACAACCCCAAAACAATTAAATACATAGAAGCTAAATAGCATGCTATTAAACAATGAATGGGTTACCAAAGAAATCAAAGAAAAAAGAAAAAGAAAACATCCTAGAAGCAAATGAAAATGAACATACAACAATCCAAAATCAATGGGACACAGTGAAAGCTATCCTGAGAGGGAATTTCATAGCACTACAGGCCTACCTCAAAAACAAGAAAAACTGGTAATAGGTTATCTAACACTACAACTTAAAAAACTAGAAAGAAAACAACATGAAAAGCCCAAGTAGAAGAAAGGAAATAATAAAGATCAGAACAGAAATAAATGACACAGAGATCCCCCCAAAAAAACAAACAAATAAACAAACAACAAAAGATCAATAAAACCAATAACTGGTTCTTTGAAAGGATAAACAAGATTGATGAACCTCTAGCAGACTCACCGGGGACCCAAGGGAGAACACCCAAATAAACACAATCAGAAACTAAGGAGTTGAAGTAACTAACAACTGATCCCACTGAAATACAAAGGATCATAAAAAATAAAATAAAATACTATGAATTACTTTATTCCAATAAATGGGACAACTTAAACAAAATGGACATATTCCTAGAAAAATACAACCTTCCAAAACTCAATCAGAAGAATCAGAAAACCTGAATAGGCCAATAACTACTGGTGAAATGGAATAAGTTATTAAAAAACAACAACAACAAAAAATAAACTTCCAGCAAACAATAGCCCTGGTTCTGATGGATTCACAGAGGAGTTTTACCAAATATTCAACAAAGAACTTACACATAGTTCCAAAAAATTTCAAGAGGAAGAAAAACTTTCAAGGTCTTTCTATGAGAATAGCATTATCCTAATTCCAAAACCAGATAAAGACACGACAAAGAAAGAGAATTACAGGCTAATATCCCTGATGAACATAGATGCTAAAATCCTCAACAAAATTTTAGCAAATCGGATGCAGAACACATTAAAAAGATCATATATCACCACCAACAGATTGCAAGACAAAAATCACATGATCATATCTTGATGCAGAAAAAGTATTTGACAAAATCTAACATCCTTTTTTGATAAAAACTCTTAGCAAAATGGAAATAAAGGTATATACCTCAACATTATAAAAGTCTTATGTGACAAACCTACAATCACCATCATACTCAATAGGCAAAACCCAAAACCATTTACCATAAGAACAGGAAAAAGACAGAAATGTCCTCTTTTGCTACTCTTGTACAACATAGTTCTGGAAGTCTTGGCCATAGCAATCAGACAAAAAGAAGAAATAAAAGGCATGCAAATTAGAAAGCAAGTTGTAAAACTGTCATTATTTGCAGATGACAAGATAGTGTACGTAAAAAAAACCTGAAAGACCCCAGCAAGAAATGACTAGATTTAATAAATGAATTCAGAAAAGTAGCAAATTACAAAGTTAACACCCCCAAATTCATAGCATTTTTATACATCAATAGTGAACTCTAAGAAAAGAAACTAATAAAACAATCCCATTAAAAATTAACATAATAGCAATAGATTTAATCAAGAAGGTAAAAATAAATCTGTACTCTGAAAACTATAGACTTTGAAAAAAGAGATAGAGGAAAATATATACAAGGGAAAGAATATATACAAACTTGGAGGAATTACAATACCATATTTCAAGTTATACTACAAATCCACTGTGCTCACAACAGTCTGGTACTGGCTCAAGGACAGGTATATAGACCAATGTAACAGGACAGAGAACCCAGAAATCGACCCACACCATTACGCTCAATTAATATTTGACAAAGGAGGCAAGAGGATACAATAGAGTCAAGACAGTTTCTTCAATAAATGGTGTTGGGAAAATTGGACAGGTACATGCAAAAAAAATGAAACAACATCACCAACTTACACTATACACAGGAATAAACTCAAAATGGATAAAAGTCCTAAATGTAAAATATGAAACTCTAAAAGTCATAGAAGAAACCTTAGGCAGCAAAATCTCAGACACCTCTTTCAGCAATATGTTTACTGATACAACTCCTGGGACAATGGAAACTAAGGAGATAATAAACAAGTGGGACTATATTAAAATAAAAAGCTTCTGAAACAATCAAAATAGCAAAAGATACCCCAAACAAAATATCAAGAGAGTCCACTATATGACAGAACATATTTGTCAAAGATACATTTAATAAGGGGTTAATCTTCAAAATATATAGGGAACTCATACAACTTAACAAAAAAACAACAACAACACATAAACAATTCAATAAAAAAATGAGTAAAGGTCTAAATAGATACTTTCCAAAATGGATATACAGATAGCCAAGAGACATATGAAAAAATGCTCAAAGTTACTAATCATCTGAGAGATGCAAATCAAAACAACAATGATATATCACCTCACAAACCATCCAAGAGTAAGTGTTAGCAAGGCTGTGAAGAAAGGGAACTCTAGAATACTACTGGTGGGAATGCAGACTGCTGCAGCCACTGTAGAAAACAGTATGGAGTTTCCTCAAAAAATTAAAAATGGAACTCTCATCTGATTCAGTGATTCCACTTATAGGAATATATCCTAAGAACTCCAAAACATTCATCCAAAAGAATATATGCACCCCTATGTTCACAGCAGGGCAATTTACTAGTATAATAGCTAAGATTTGGAAATAACCAAAGTGCCCATCAGCAGGTGAATAGATTAAAAAGCTGTGATACATTTACACAATGGAATACTACATGGTAATGAAAAAGAAAGAACTGTTACCATTTGCAACTTCATGGATGGACCTGGAGAATATTATACTGAGCGAAATAAGCCAGCCAGAAAACGATAAGTATCACATGATCTCACATGTGAAATCTGATGAACCAAATTAACTGATGATAAAAAAAAAAGATACAGATGCACAGACTGTTGAACCTCAGAAGGAAGGTAGAGGATGGTGGGGGAGTAAGAGATCAACCAATGAACTTGTGTACATATATGCATAATCCATGGATACAGACAATGGGGAGGTAGGGAGTTTGGGGGGAGGAGGATGGGAGCAGACTAGAAGAGGTTAATGGCAAAAAAAGGAAGACCTATGTAATACTTTCAACAATAAAGATTTAAAAATAAATATTAGTAAGTAAAAAAAAAAAAGATATGAGATATGAGAAAGGCTTTAAAGCTTCAGTTATAGTAACCCAACAACAACAAAATAGTTTCCACTGCACTGAGGAGAACAAATTATTTAAACAAGATGGAAGATAGAAGGAACCTCCTGACCAGGCTAGAACAATAAACTAATGAAAGAAAAACAAAACAAAACTACTACTCAAAGTATTTTGCTGAGATATGTGAGTTACGCACATATCTGAAGGCAGAACATTTTCTAGTAAATGGTGACTTAGTTTGATAGCAGTGTTCCTCCATATCGTGGCCTTTCATGCATATGACAGATTTCATTGCTGAGATATTTTAGAATAAAAATGCTATTAAAAATATGGATATATGACTAATGTAAGACCATGAATAAAGACTCTAAAGGAATAAGTATTCTAGGAAACACCAATTAAGAGAATAGCTGACACATGAATCTTTTAAAAGCCTGGAAGTTCTCAAAAACTAAACAAACAATCCCATTTATCATTGCAACAAAAAATTAAGGTACTTAGAAATAAACTAAATCAAGGATGTAAAAGACTTGATATCAACAAGTAGAAGAATATACTGTGTTCATGGATTGGTAGAATCAACATCATTAAAATGTCCATACTACCCAAGGCAATCTATAGATTCAATGCAATCCCCATTAAAATATCAACAGCCTATTTCACAAGTCTAGAACAAATACTTCAAAAATGTACATGGAACCAAAAAAAAAGACCCCTAATAGCTGTAGAGAACCCAGGAATCAACCCAAGCCATTATGCTTAATTGATATTTGCAAAGTAGGCAAGAATACACAGTGGAGTCAAGACAGTCTCTTCAATAAATAGTGTTGGGGAAATTGGACAGATAGATGCAAAAAAATGAGACTAGACAACTAACTTACACCATACACAAGAATAAACTCAAAATGAATAAAAGACTTAATGTAAGTCATGAAACCATAAAAATATTTTTTAAAAAATATATTTTATTGATTTTTTACAGAGAGGAAGGCAGAGAGATAGAGTTAGAAATATTGGTGAGAGAGAGACATCTATCAGCTGCCTCCTGCATGCCCCCTACTGGGGATGTGCCTGCAACCAAGATACATGCCCTTGACCAGAATCGAACCTGGGACCCTTCAGTTCGCAGGCCGACGTTCTATCCACTGAGCCAAACCGGTCTCGGCAGAAACCATAAAAATCTTAAAAGAAATCCTAGGGAACAAAATCTCAGACATCTCTCATAGCAATATGTTTATCAATACATCTCCTATGATAATGGAAACTAAGGAGAAAATAAATAGAATATTTATTTCTTGGGCATATGTCTCCTTCCAGGCATCCCTTATAATAAAAAGCTGTGCACAGCAAGAGAAACCATAAACAAAATGAAAAGTGAGCCCACTGTATGGGAGAACATATTTGGCAATGATACATCTAATAAAGGGTTAATATCCAAAATATATAAGAAAACTATACAATTTAACAAAAGAAAAATTAATAATCCAATTTAAAAATGGGCAATGGAACTAAATAGACACTTCTCCAAAGTGGATATACAGATGGCCAAGAGACATATGAAAAAATGTTCAAAGTCACTAATCATCAGAGATGTGCAAATTAAAATGACAATGAGGTATCACCTCACACCTGTCAGAATGGCTACCATCAACAAGTCAACAAATGACAAGTGCTTGCAAGCATTTGGAGAAAAGGAAACCATAGTACACTGCTGGTGGGAAAGCAGATTGGTGCAGCCACTATGGAAAACAGTATGGAATTTCCTCAAAAAATTAAATTTGGAACTGCCATTAATCCAGTGATCCCTCTTCTAGGAATATATCGTAAGAAATTTGAAACACCAATCAGAAAGAAGCATATACCCCCATGTTCACAGGAGCACTATTTACAATAGCTAAGATCTAGAAACAACCCAAGTGCCCATCAGGAGATGAGTGGGAAATAAAACCTGTGGTACATTTATACTACGCAACAGTAAAAAGAAACACGATCTTTTACTTTTTGAGACAACATGGAGTGACGTAGAGAATGTTATGCTAAGTGAAATAAGGCAGTCAGAGAAAGACAAGTGAGATTATCAGATAAACTCACTCACAAATTTAATCTAATGTGCAAAGCAAACTGATGAACAGAGTGAATCCAGAGACATGGAAGGATGGAACATAGTGCATAATCTTGGAGGGGAAATGGAGGAGGGGCAGGGGTAGGAGTTGATCAATCAAACAACTTGTATGCATATATGCATAACCCATGAACACAGACAATAGGGTGGTGAAGACCTGGGGCAGGGAGTGGGGGCAAGCTGGAGGGTGTCAATGGAGAACAAAGGGGGACATATGTAATACTTTCAACAATATTTTTAAAAATAAAATAAAAATAAGAAAAACCTGTAAATTCTCAAAGACAAGTATTTTGGTTGCATAGATAACTTTGTATGTTTAGGAAAATTCCTTAATTTATTGCAGAAATGTGTTAAAATACCTCATAAAATCAAGGTAATTGTTAGAGTGAAATAGAGGCATACTTTGATATACTATTTGGTGATTGAGATTTGGAAGGGTGGATTGAAGAAGTGTGTATGTGGGCATGTGTTTGTTGGCAGGTATTTCCAGTCCATCCTGCACTAGGATTCAGACTATTTGAATAATTCTGATGAATAGTTATCAGCAAGAGGGCATCTGGCTTGATCAAAAGATTTTTCATGCGTGCTTCAGAGATGGAGCAATTCCAATGGGGGAGATAGCCTGGCATCTGTCTGAAATATCGGATGCTCCAGTGGGTCCTCAGGCCAACTGCATTGTGGAAAAGAGAGCACCAGGTAAAGGTTGTTACATTAGTGTGTATGAGGAGATGATATGGTGTTTGGATGAGCAAATCCAAGCCAGAGTTTAGTGAGAGTTTTCCAGAAGTTCTGTGTGAATGAGGCACTCTCAAGATGTCTGAGGGTGCCACAAGGGTTTCCTGGACTCCTAAAGGGCTGGCTTTTTTGTGGCACTAGAATGTGCAGAGATTGGTACAGTCACATCCTCTGCTCTGGCCTATCCAGTTTTTCTCAGGCATTATAAATAATGACAATAAGCTAGAGAAGGACATATCTGAATATATGGGAGGCATTCCCTGGTAACTTAAGAAACTTTTCCTGAGCTGTGTGTGGGTGTTCCATTGGGAATGGGCATATTACTTGAAATATATGTTCTATGTAAGCTCATCTAAAGCCAATGAAATGTAAGTAATTATGTAAATTTTATGCAATTTATAAACCAAACTTGCCAAGTTTTAAGACTATTCCAGTTGTAGATTTATAACAAATTATGCATTGACATGCCTTTCACTCTCCTTCTAGTCTCTTAAGCAAAGAGAATAAACTATGTTGTATATTTCTTCATAGCAACGCTGTCTTTTGGAAGTTTAGCCTCTGTGGTATGATATTTGTTCAAGCTGCAAGATGTGTGAATGAAATAAATCAGAGAAAAAAATCAACCCACACAGAGTGCTTTTCTTTAGCCACATCGGCTTCATGGCCCAACACAATTCAAAATTAGATAGTTTATGAATTTTAGTTTATTTGGAAAACATTGCTTTGGATTAACAAAATGATTTGTTCCAAGGAAGAAAATTATGAAATCCTTGTTTTCTTTATAAATTAAGCCAACATATTTTATACTGAGATATCAAGAGGATATATATTATATACTGAGATATCAAGAGGATATATATTCTTTTATGAAGTCTGGTTAACATTTTTGGAAGAATCTGTTTGTTACTTCTCTCCTGTCAAAAACATTAATATAATTTTGCTGAAAATAGCCCATTAGCAACAAATTGGAATCAGAGCATTAAGCAGCTTCCCAGAGAGTGTCTTGGAAGCATGTTATGACCCTTAAAGATTTGTGATAAATTTTGTCTTAAAAAATCGATCATGTCCGGCTGGTGTTGCTCAATAGTTGAGCATTGATCCATGAACCAGGAAGTCTCATTCAATTCGTGGTCAGGGCACATGCCCAGTATGAGAGCTTGATCCCCAATAGAGTGCATGCAGGAGGCACCTGACCAATGATTCTCTCTCATCATTGGTGTTTCTATCTTTCTTCCTCTCCCTTCCTCTCTGAAATAAATAAAAAAATATTTTGAAAAATAAAAACATATTTTTAAAAAATGATCATGTTTTGCTAAAGTAAAAAAGAAAAAATGTGATTGTCTAAAGCACTTAGATAAAGTACAGCAAGAAAAATCTCCTAAAGTCTAAGGCAATAGATTAAATAGTTCTCTAAATGTGAACTTAGCATGCTTACTTAGGCAAAAGTATACTGTTTCTTCTCTTTACCTGTTTTATGAAGAGTCAAAGAATCCTTAGGAAATCAAGTATCCTGCCCCCCCTTCAATGAGGCTCACCTATACAAAGCAATAATCCTAATTGGAAAAGGTTAGTAACATTTTTTGTAAATGCAAATGTTCAGTAATAGGGGAGTAGTTTTATTATTTATATCTATGCAATAGAATATCTGTGGCCATTAAAAAGAAAAAAGAAAATGCATATATACTGAGATGGAATATACTCTATGATATCCTATTTAAATCAGAAACAAATTAAAACCTATATCATATCTTGCTACTGTTTATGGTTAAAAAGAGGGAGGTTTAATAACGTATACATATCTTCTGGTTGTCCTCAAGCCAAGGAAACCAGCATATGGAAGGCAGAGAAGGAGAAATAATTTTTAGTATTATTTATTCTTTTGTACTGTTTAAATATTTAAGCTTGAGAAAATATTTCTTATTTAGATAAATAAACTATTTAAAATGTTACCTACACGTGTGGCTGTGAACTTCTGCTCTAAGCACATGACTTAAAGCACTTGAAAGGACAAAGCAGAAACGAATTCTCCTCCATCTTGTCCTATAGGGATGGGCCTAAACCCCCTCCCTTTTCTGGGAGTGACCACAGGTGTGCCAGCAATGTCCTAACTTCCCTGACCATCGCCCCAATGGACCAATGAAGCTCCAGAAACACAGCAAGGGTCCTAATAAGGCTAAACTACAGAAAAATCCTGACCCAAGTGACCAATCTCTGTAACCCTCGTCACTTCCCTAAGCCCACCCAAATGACCAAACCCATATAACCCACTGTTCTTCCGGGGCTCGCTCTCTTGTCTCGCTGCTGTACCAGAAAGAGGTTGGGAGCCAAACCCGGGTTTGAATAAAGACTCTTTGCTTTTGCATTGGAAAAAGGCTCCCTGGTGGTTGATTATTGGGGACCCTGAACTCCGGGCATAACATTTGGGGGCCGGTCCGGGATCCCCAATACCCACAAGGGACTCCGATCTGGAGAGTCTGACTGACCGCGGTAAGTGTCTGTACATTGTCTGTTCTGGTCTGTTTTGTTCTGTGTGCGAGCTCCCTTCTGAAGTCTGTAGTGCCCGAAACAGTCTAAGTGGACATGCTGGCAGACCTTGGGCGGGAGGAGTCAGAGGACACTCTGATCCTCCATCTGGAGGGATGTAAAAACCCCTCACGAGGGGTGTGGGTTCCCCTCAAACCTCTGGGACGAAGCAGGTCACTCCCACTGGTTGACACAAGGCCATCGTCCAGTTTTCCTGGGTATCTTTGTCTGTTTGATTTCTGTGTCTTTCTGTGTACTTTTGTGGACTCACTGGACGGATGTTAGGGGACAGACCCAGCTACTCCTTTAAGCATTATGGTTGATCATTTTAAAGAGGTTAAGAGAAGGGCTAACAACCTTAGTGTAGAAGTGAGGAAGGGCCAATGGCAAACTTTCTGTTCCATTAAGAGTGGCCGGCTCTTAATGCCGGGTGGTCACCAGAGGGGACTCTAGACCTCCCCACCATTCTCTGGGTCAGAGAAATCCTTTCTTGGCCAAAGGGATGCCATCCCAATCAACTCCCTTACATTATTACTTGGCAGGATCTCCTTCTGGCTTAAGCCTTTCCTGACTCTGCACCCTCCAGAACCGGAACCCATTCTTGCCTTTCAGCAAGTGGAAAAAGAAGAAGGAGAAGGAAGCCACCCTGCTGTCAGCTCCGGCTCCCCTCTACCCAGTCTTACAGGGGGGAACTGGAAAAGAGTTAATTTTCTCTCCCTCGTACCAGCTTCCCAGGTTGCCAGAGAGATTCCATCTTCCAGGAGCAGCTGTGGGTGGGGTTCTGGTTATGGCTGCGGTTCCTGTGGGAAGCCCGCCTCTTACTAGGCAAAGGGCTCAGAGGGAACTGCATGTCACAGCCCCTGACTCCACTATTAAAACTCTACCCTTGCAAGCCGCAGGCCCCCCAGATGTGGATGGCAATCAGCCCCACCACTACTGGCCTTTTGCCACTAGTGACCTTTATAACTGGAAGGCACAGAACCCTAAGTTCTCCAAGAAGCCGACAGGGCTTATCTATTTGTTAAATTCTGTTCTTTTCACCCATCAGCCTACCTGGGATGACTGTCAGCAGTTTTTGCAGGTGCTATTCATTACCAAAGACAGGGAAAGAATCCTCAGTAAAGCTCTGAGGGTGATTCCTGGCTTAGACAGGAACCCAACCATTAACCAGGCCCAGATAGATGTCTCTTTTCCCTTAACTAGACCTGACTGGGACTTCTACATTGCAGAAGGTAAGGAGAGGCTCTGAATTTACCACCAGACTCTAATGGGGGGGTCTCTGCATGGCTGCTAGAAAGCCTACCAATTTGACCAAGGTAGGGAGCGTACAGCAGGAAAGGGATGAGTCTCCAGCTGCTTTCTTAGAACAGATCATGGAGGCATACCACACTTACACCCCCATGGACCCAGAAGCCCCTGAGAATAAGGCAGCTGTAGTCATGAGTTTTATAAACCACTCAGCTGCAGACATCAGACAGAAACTGTAGAAAATAGATAGATTAGGAGAAAAGAGTCTTCGAGACTTGCTGTAAGTGGCCGAGAAAGTGTACAATAACTGGAAGTCCCCTGAAGATAGGCAAGCCTGCACCATGGCGGCTGCCAGTGACAAGCAGACCTGAAATCTGGCCAAGATTCTGCTAGCCACTACCACAGAATTCCCTGAGGAGTGGACCTATTGCCTTCCCCAGCTTGCAGACGACCAAGAAGAAGGTAAGGGGGGCGTCAGGGGCGGGAAAAAGAAGTTGCATCAGAACCAGTGTGCTTACTACAAAGAGATAGGGCACTGGGTTCGGGGATGCCCAAAGAAAGCCAGTGGGAAGGGAAACAAGATAGACTGGGTGAAAATCTTAGAGCTGGAAGGATTAAGTGATTAGGGGTGTCAGGGTTCGGACCCCCTCCCCAAACCCAGGGTAACTCTTAGAGTGGAGGGGACCCATGTTGACTTCCTTGTGGACACCAGGGCCCAACATTCGGTCCTATGTACACCTCAGGGACAGCTAGCCAACAAGAAATCCTGGGTGCAAGGGGGGACTGGCATGAACCAGTATTCATGGACTACCCAAAGAACAACAGATCTAGGAACTGGCTGGGTATCCCATTCATTTATGGTAATACCAAAATGCACCTACCCCCTACTAGGACGGGACTTGCTAACCAAGATTGGAGCCCAAATAACTTTCAGAAAAGGGGAGCCCCAGGTCACCGATGGTAAAGGCCACCCCATCCAGCTTTTGACTCTGAGACTGGAAGATGAGTATCGTCTTCACCAGGGGGCTCCCCCAGTAGAAAGCACTGTAGACAGATAGCTACAAGAATTCCCCACAGCTTGGGCAGAGACAGAAGGAGTTGGACTAGCTGCTCACAGAGTCCCAACCCTGGTGGAGCTAAAGCCTGGAGAAGGCCCAATAAGAGTCAAGCAGTATCCTATGTCCCAGGAGGCCTGGAAGGGAATCCAGCCTCACATCCGGAGACTGCGAAACCTGGGGGTGCTGGTCCCATGCCAATCTGCCTGGAACACCCCCCTCTTGCCGGTCAGGAAACTACCAGCCAGTACAGGACCTCCAGGAAGTAAATAAAAGAGTCATGGATATACACCCAACTGTTCCTAACCCATATACTCTCCTAAGCTCTTTGACACCCACTAGAGTCTGGTATACTGTATTAGACTTGAAGGATGCCTTTTTCAGCCTGCCGATAGCGCCTCAAAGCCAACTCTTGTTTGCCTTTGAATGGCACGACCCGGAAGAGGGCTACAGTGGACAATTAACTGGACACAACTGCCCCAAGGGTTCAAGAATTTGCCTACCATCTTCGATGAGGCACTGCATGAGGACCTCAGTGAGTACAGGAGAGAGCACCCCAGTCTCACCCTCCTTCAGTATGCAGATGACATCTTGATTGCTGCCAATACCGCCTAAGACTTCGAGCAGGGGACCAGAGATCTGTTGGCCACCCTGGGGACCTTAGGGTATCGGGCCTCCACAAAGAAAGCTCAAATATGCCAAGAGAGGGTGAATTACCTGGGATACATCCTGGAGGGTGGATGGAGGCAGTTGTCTGATGCTAGAAAAGAGACAGTCTTGAAAATCCCTACTCCCACCTTCTGGAGGGAAGTGAGGGAATTCCTGGGGTCGGCTGGCTATTGCTGCCTCTGGATACCAAGTTTTGCTGAGATTGCCAGGCCTCTATATGAAGCTATCAAGGAGGGGAAGATGTTTGAATGGACTGAAAAGGAAGAAACTGCCTTTAATCAGATAAATATAGCCCTCTTGGCTGCTCTGGCCCTGGGGTTGCCAGACATTACAAAGTCCTTTTGCCTCTTTGTAGGCGAATGCAAAGGAATAGCAAAAGGGGTTCTAACTCAGGCTTTAGGCCCCTGGAGCCGCCCAGTAGCATACTTGTCCAAGAAGTTAGATCCAGTAGCTGCCGGCTGGCTGCCGTGCCTGAGAACCATTGAGGGGGACCTAAAACAGCCTCCTGATAGATGGATGAGCAATGCACATGTGACACACAATCAAAGCTTGCTGCTCAACCCTCCTAGAGTATGGTTCCATCCAAATGCGGCCCTCAACCCCGCTACCCTGCTACCTGACCCCGACCTAGATGCCCCACTACATGACTCTGCGGGAATCCTAGAGCAGGTACATGGACTTCGGAAGGACTTGACTGATCGGCCATCCCTGATGCAGAGGCCACATGATTCACGGAAGGAAGCAGCTACGTGGAAGACGGGTGCAGGTATGCGGGTGCAGCAATGGTCACCAACACGGACACTGTATGGGCGAAGGCTCTGCCCCCTGGGACATCAGCTTAGCAAGCAGAACTCATTGTACTCACCAAGGTACTGACACTGGGGGCTGGGAAACGGCTTAACGTCTTCTACACAAATAGCCATTATGCGTTTGCTATAGCTCATGTTCATAGGGCCATCTATCAGGAAAGAGGGCTATTGACAGCAGAGGGATGGACAATAAAGAATAAACAGGAAATTTTTTACCTGCTTGTGGCCTTGTGGCTCCCCGCTAAGCTAGCCATTATCCACTGTCAAGGGCACCAGAAGGCGGATGACCCAGTGGCAAGAGGTAACCAAAAGGCTGATCAGGCAGCCAAAGCAGCAGCCTTCACTTTGGTCCCTACCATGGCCTTAAAACTACCAGACCCCGGGGACCCAGTCTTGCCAGATCAGCCTGGGTATTCTCAGGAGGAGCTGCAGTGGATCAGGAGGCTTCCCCACGTCCAGGAGATTAAAAGATGGTAGTACACAACAAACAAGGAGCTCATACTACTGGACTGGCTTACAGTGTTAGAAGGCATGCACTGGTCCACCCACCTGGGAACCTGGAAATTAAGAGACTTAATTCAGCATGCTAGAATCAAGATTCACCAACAAGACTCCAAAATAAATCAAATTGTAGCCTCCTTCAAGACCTGCCAACTCACGAACGCAAGAGCTGGGCCAGGTGAACAAGGAACCAGGCTCATAGGCACCAAACCAGGGGCACAATGGGAGGTTGATTTCACTGAAATCAGACCAGGAAAGTATGGTTATAAATATCTTTTAGTATTCATAGATACCTTCTCTGGCTGGGTAGAGGTGTACCCAACCAAGCATGAAACAGCCCAGATGGTTGCCAAGAAGCTACTGGAAGACATTCTACCCAGGTATGGTTTTCCAGCTATGATAGAATCCGACAATGGACCAGCTTTTATTTCACAGGTAACACGGGCAGTAGCCTAGATTATAGGGGCAGATTGAAAATTACATTGTGCTTATAGGCCCCAGAGCTCAGGTCAGGTAGAGAGAATGAACAGAATTCTAAAAGAGACCCTTACCAAATTAACCATGCAGACTGGCGGGGATTGGGTGGCTCTCCTTCCATATGCCCATTACTGGGTAAGGAACTCTCCTTACACCCTGCATCTTACCCTTTACGAGATCATGTTTGGCAGACCCTCCCCCCACTATCATTCCTAACCTCAAGGCTGAGCTTCTTGCTGAGTTTGAAAATCAGGAGATATCTTTTCTCTTAAGAGGACTGCAGAGGGCGCATGAAAACATTTGGCTACGCCTCCGTGCTTTCTATGAGGCTGGCCCAACCCCGATGCCTCATTGGTACAAGCCAGGAGACTGGGTGTTCAGGAGACCCTCGAGCCACTTTGGAAAGGCCCCTACGTCGTTGTGCTGACTACACCCACCGCTCTCAAGGTTGATGGCATTGCGACCTAGGTCCATTACACTCACACTCGCCCAGCCGACCCCTCTGCAATCCAGGAGGACTTCATTGCACAATGGAACATCAAGCAGGACCAGCGCAACCGCTCAAGCTCAAGTTCACTTAACCAATGCCTCTCCAGCTTCTCCTCTAATAGGCTCTTACACTCAAGGTCATTATTCCCCTGCCCTAATCACCCAGGGCCAGGGCCAGACATCTAGGGCAGCCCTTACAGCTAAAGCCTGCTGAAATAACTCAAACCAGACAATCTTAAACCTGCCTAGACTTCCTTACCCTGACTTTTCTAGTCCTTCCCACAAAAAACACAACAAAGATCTTGCAATGCTTTTTCCTGCTTATTCTGCCATGATCAACAATGGTGCCTCCCCCAAGCACCCCTCTGTGTGTAGTGCCATGCTCCTCACCTGAGAATATGTTTCCATTGGTTTTTTCCCCTTCCCTCTGATTCCAGGCTTGGCCACTTCCCAAGCCTACAGCCTCCACCCCAGGCTGTAGGCTTGGAAAGTGGGCACCTCTCCCCTCCCACCCCTCTGATGGCAGGCTCAGCCACTTCCCAAGCCTACAATCTCTGCCCCAGGCTGTAGGCTTGGGAAGCAGGTACCACTATCCCTCAAGCCTAAAGCTTCTACGGGATGGCCAGCTGGGAGTGACCTGGGTGCTGAGGAGGTTCCTGGGACCCAGGTATGTATGCAAACTAACCACCATCTTTATTGGGTTAATTTGCATACTCACTCAGATTGGCTGTGGACATAGTGAAGATACAGTCAATTTACATGTTTCTCTATTATTAGGAAAGATGGTTCAGGAAGAATGAACTATGCAAGCTCAATACACTGGGTAAAGACCTCTCCGCCCCCCCATGAAAATGAAACTTCTTTAAATAGTTCAGGCAGAAAGGAATTTAACATAGGGACTTAGGAAAGTACAGGAAAGTACAGGAAGCCACTACTGAGGCCACAGCTACCTTAAAGCCCCCAGACTGAAGAATGAGAGAGGAGTATGCCATCTGAGATAGCTTTAGCAAGCCACTGCTGCTAGTCAGCCACAACATTAATATAGCAAGAACACTTTCTTCTCTTTCCCACCTTATGAATGTCATTCACATGCCTCTCATTTGTTACCTGTGCTAGGACTCTAGTGGGAAGGTACTAAAAGAAATGTAGTTCCCAGGCTTCCAACCCTGGCATACCAGAGAAGAATACAATAGGGCACAGAAGTGATGCTCAGTATTAAAAGACAATTTGTCTTGCCATTTTTGTTAGGACATTATCACTGAGACAAATCCTGTTTCTAAAGGGCTAATGATATAAAGTTCAGTAATAAAAACTTGCCCTGGTTTAGGGTAGGGAATATAGACTCCATCTTTGGATATTAGAAATATGGAAGACTTTGTGAATATGTTTTCAAATAATTATGATATAGTACATCTATTTTTTAAAATTTATTGAAGATTTGTCGTGAACTTAAGTACAGGCAATTGTCATACATATTTCATGTTCATTTGAAAAGAAGGCAGAAGATGGCGGCATAGGTAAACACCTATACTGCTGCCTCGCACAACAATTTCAAAACTACAACTAAAAGACAGAACGGACATCATCCAGAACCACAGGAAAGCTGGCTGAGTGGAAGTTCTACAACTAGAGGGAAAGAGAGGGGCTCACAGAAACCCAGAGGAGCTGCAAAAACCTGAGGTACGGAGACGCGTGCGCGCTGAGAGAGCGGGCGCCAGAGGACCTGGCTGGCTTTCTCTGGCGGGAGGGAAACGGAGACTCTCAAAGGCATTGAACCCCTTGTCCTGCGACACTAAACCCCAGATCCAGCCGAGACTCATATGGGGGGAGTTTGGACTGTGAAAAGGGAGAAGTGCACGGAAATTTAGGGGAGTTGCAAAGGATCGGAGGTCTGGTCGTGCACCGCACCACGCGGAGGACAGATTGCTGATTGTGCCGCTGGCTTTCGCGAGTGGGCGGGACACAGACCCTCCGAACTGTGCCACTTCTGACGCCACTAAGCCCCTGTTTTGGTCAAAACCCTGGAGACCTAGACTCGTGTGGTCCTGGTTCGCAGGGGAGCCGGAAAGGCAGTGGTTAAGGCACTGCGGGCGCTCGCACAAGGACCGCTACAGCCATTACCCAGTCACGGGAGACTCAGGGGCCGTGGAGGGCGGGGCCGACTGGAAGGCAAGGCGGTCCCTTAAGCCCTGAGACTCCACCCCTCCCAAGCTCAACAGAGGCTTCTGCGGCTGAATCCAGCACAGAAGTTTCCCCGGCACAGTGAAAATGCCGAGACAAGGGAAGGGATTACAAGCAAAAGAAATGGAGGAAAAAAAAACGACTGGATATAGAGTTCAAAACCACGCTTATAAGGTTTTTCAAGAATATGCTAGAAAAGATGGATAAATTTAGTGAGACCCAAGAGGAGATGAAAAATACACTGACTGAAATAAAAACTATTATACAGAGTCCTAACAGCAGACTAGAGAAAGGCAAGGATCAAGTCAAAAATCTGAAATATAAAGAAGCAGAAAACATTCAACTGGAAAAGCAAGAAGAGAAAATAATCCAAAAATGTGAAGATAATGTAAGGAGCCTCTGGGACAGCTTCAAGCGTACCAACATCAGAATTGTGGGGGTGCCAGAAGAAGAGAGAGAGCAAGATAATGAAAACCTGTTTAAAGAAATAATGACTGAAAACTTCCCACATCTGGTAAAAGAAATAGACTTACAAGTCCAGGAAGCACACAGAACCCCAAAGAAAAGGAATCCAAAGAGGACTACACCAAGACACATCATAATTAAAATGCCAAGAGCAAAAGAGAAAGAGAGAATATTAAAAGCAGCAAGAGAAAAACAGTTTATTACCTACAAAGGAGCACCCATACGACTGTCAGCTGATTTCTCAACAGAAACTATGCAGGCCAGACGGGAGTGGCAAGAAATATTCAACGTGATAAACAACAAGAACCTACAACCAAGAATAATCTATCCAGCAAAGCTATCATTCAGAATTGAAGGGCAGATAAAGACCTTCACAGAGAAGAAAAAGCTAAAGGAGTTCATCAACTCCAAACCAGTATTATATGAAATGCTGAAAGGTACTCTTTTAGAAGAGGAAGAAGAAAAAGGTAAAAGAAAAAAAAATTATGAACAACAAATACACATCTATCAACAAGTGAATCTAAAAATTAAGTGAATTAAAAATCTGATCAACAGAATAAACTGGTGAATAAAGTAGAATCAGGAGCACAGAAAGGGAGTAGACTGATAATTCTCAGGAGGACAAAAATCATAAAGCATCAAACAGACTGTGAAATTACAGCAGAAAGATTAAAGTTAGGTGAGGTAGATAAGTGATCAATCAAAGGACTTGTATGCATGCTTATAAACATAACCAATGATCACAGACACTGGGGGATCGGGGTATGCCTGGGAGAGAGGAGGGGCAATGGGGAGATATGTATAAAAAATTAATAAAAATTAATTTAAAAAAAAAAGAAAAGAAGGCATGTTCCCCTGGCCGGTGTGGTTCAGTTGGTTGGGTATTGTTCCATGCACAGAAACATTGCTGGTTCAATTCCTGGTCAGGGCACATGCTAGGGTTATGGATTTGATCTACTGATGGGGTATATATGGGAGGCAACTAATTGATGTTTCTCTCTCACATCAATGTCACCTTCTCTCCCCCTTTCCCTTCCTCTCTCTCAAATAGCAATAAAAATATTTTAAAAAGAAAAGCCATTCTCTTTCACTGTGGTTCAGAGCTTACTATGGGTTCTAGATGGTCTTTTGTATTATGTTATTTAAAACAATATATTCTCTTTTACTGTGGTTCAGAGCTTATTATGGGTTCTAGATGGCCTTTTGTATTATGTTATTTAAAACATTAATATATTTTCTAATTTTTTCACTTTATTTTACTAGTAATGTAGTTTCTACTTTGTGATGTACCTGCTATATTATTTTTATATTTAGGTATAATAACATTTTAAATTATGTATTTGAATCTTAAGCATTATAAAGTGTATTTTTCTTGATCTCACTTCATATTTGAGGGGATAAATTACACCTTGTTTGAAATTAAGATTGTGATTCTCTGCTATTTATTTATTTTTATTTTTTGTTTTTCATCATCTTATTTGCATCTTCATTTCTTTGAGTCTTCTTGTTTTGGATGTTTCCATTAAAACAGATTAGATTGTGTTTTGTTTTGGTAGCCAATCTGAATTTTTTATGTTTAATCAAATAACATAAAATACACAACCACTGATCTCTTTATTGTATCTATAGTTCTGCTTTTTCCAGAATGTCATATAGTTGGAATGATATAGTATATAATCTTTCAGGTTGGCTTCTTTCACTTAGTAATATGCATTTCAGGTTCTTCTATGTCTTTTCACGAGTAGATAGTTCATTATTTTTATGCACTGAATAGTATTGTACATTGTCTGGATATATCACACAGCTTATTTTTTTAAAAAATACATTTTATTTTATTTTATTTTATTTTTTATTAATGTATTACATGTATACATATCTTCAAATTGCCCCCCCACTCCCATGCATACCGTAACTTCTCAATGTCTTGTGTACATTGGTTATGCTTATATGCATATGATCTCTTATCTATTCCACCTCTCCCTAACCTTCCTGCTAAAATTTGACAGACTGTTTGATGTTTTACTGCCTCCATATCTGTCTTTGGGTTCATCATTTTATAATGTGCTTTATTATCCATACATGAGTGAGATCATGTGGTATTTTTCTTTCATTGACTGGATAATTTCACTTAGCATAATGTTCTCCAGTTCCATCCAGGTTACTGCAAATGGTAAGAATTTCTTGGGTTTTTTTTTATGGCAGCATAGTATTCCACTGTGTAGATGTACAATAGTTTTCTGATCCAGTCATCTGCTGACGGCACCTAGGTTGTTTTCAAATCTTAGCTATTGTAAATTGTGCTGCAATGAACATAGGGGTGTATATATCCATTCTGATTGGTGTTTCCATTTTCTTAGGATATATTCCTAGGAGTGGGATTACTGGGTCAAATGGGAGTTCCATTTTTAGTTTTTTGAGGAAACTCCATACTGTTCTCCACAGTGGCTGCACTAGTCTGCATTCCCACCAGCAATGCACGAGGGTTCCTTTTTCTCCGCATCCTCGCCAACAATTGTCTTTTGTTGATTTGTTGATGATTACCATTCTGACAGGTGTGAGATGGTACCGCATTGTCGTTTTGATTTGCATCTCTCAGGTAATTAGTGATTTTGAGCATGTTTTCATGTGTCCCTTGGTCTTCCTTCTGTCTTCTTTGAAAAGATTCTATTTAGGTCCATGGCCCATTTTTTTTATTGGATCATTTATCTTCCTTTTATTAAGTTGTACAAGTTGGCTGTAGATGTTGGAGATTAAACCTTTATCAGTGATAATATTGGCAAATATGTTCTCCCATACAGTGGACTTTCTTGTTTTTGTTAATGGTTCCTTTTGCTGTGCAAAAGCTTTTTATTTTGATGTAGTCCAATTTGTTTATTTTCTCTTTAGCTTCCAATGCCCTTGGAGCAGTATCAGTGGAGAAGTTCCTTTGGCATATGTCTGAGATTGTGCTGCCTGTGGATTCTTCTAGTATTTTTATAGTTTCCTGTCTTATGTTTTAAATCCTGTATCCATTCAGATTTTATTTTTGTGTATGGTGTAAGTTGGTAGTCTAGTTTCATTTTTTTGCATGTATCTGTCCAATTTTCCCAACACCATTTATTGAAGAGACTGTGTTGGGAAAATTGAATGTTCATTCCTCCTTTGTCAAATATTAATTGAGTATAGTGGTTAGGTCAATATCTGTATTCTCTAGTCTATTCCATTGGTCTTTGTATCTGTTCTTGTGCCAGTACCAGACTGTTTTGAGAACAGTTGCTTTGTAATATAATTTGAAATCTGGCATTGAGATCCCACCTACTTTATTCTTCTTTCGCAGGATTGCTGTGGCAATTCATGGTCTTTTTTAGTTCCAGATGAATCTTTAGAGAGTTCTTTCTAGGTCTGTGAAATATGCCATTGGTATTTTAATGGGGAGTGCATTGAATCTATAGATTGCTTTGCATAGTGTGGACATTTTAATGATGTGGATTCTCCCAATCCATGAGCATGGTATGCTCTTCCATCTGTTTATGTCTTCCTCTATCTCTTTTTTCAGTATCCTGTAGTTTTCTGCATATATATCTTTTACTTCCTTAGTTAAGTTTATTCCTAGGTATCTTAACTTTTTTGGTGTGATGATAAATGGGATTGCTTTTTTAGTCTCTCTTTCTGTAAGTTCACTATCAGTGTATAGAAATGCCATAGATTTCTTGATATTAATTTTGTATCCTGCTGAATTTATTTATTAAGTCCATTAGTTTTTGGATGGAGTCTTTAAGGTTTGTTTGTTTTTGTTTTTTTGTTTTTTAATTATTTTATTGATTTTTTCCAGAGAGAAAGAGAGAGATATAGAGAGTTAGAAACATTGATGCGAGAGAGACATTGATTAGCCGCCTTCTGCATGTCCCCTACTGGGGATGTGCCCGCAACCAGGATGCATGCCCTTGACTGGAATTGAACCTAGTACCTCTCAGTCCCCAGGCTGATGCTCTATCCACTGAGCCAAACCAGTTTCAGCTTTTGGGTTTTTATGTACAGTATCATGTCATCTGTAAATAAGGACAGCTTTACTTCTTCTTTTCCAATTTGGATGCCTTTTATTTCTTCTTTTTATCTAATAGCAATGGCTAATACTTTCAGTACTATGTCGAACAGGAGTGGTCAGAGTGGGCATCCCTGTCTTGTTCCTCTTCTTATGGGAAATGGTTTTAGTTTATATACATTGAGTATGATGTTAGCTGTGGGTTTATGTGGGTAAATATGGCTTTTATGATGTTGAGAAATGATCCTTCTATTCCCACCTTGTTGAGAGTTTTTATCAAGAAAGGGTGTTAGATTTTGTAAAATGCTTTTTCTGCATCAATTGATATAAGTGTGATTTTTACCTCTCAGTTTGTTTATGTGATGTATCACGTTTATTGATTTGCATATATTGTACCATCCTTGCATTCTTGGGATAAATCCTATTTGGTCATGGTGTATGGTCTTTCTGATGTACTGCTGGGTCCGATTTGCTAGAATTTTGTTGAGGATTTTGGCATCTATGTTTATGAGGGATATTGGCCTATAATTCTCTTTCATTGTGTTGTCTTTATCTGGTTTTGGTATTTGGGTGATGATGGCTTTGTAGAAGGTGCTTTGAAGTGTTCCTTCTTGAATATTTTGTAATAGTCTGAGGAGGATAGGTTTTAATTCTTCCTTGAATGTTTGGGAAAACTCCTGTGTAGCCATCTGGTCCTGGGCTTTTGTTTTCTGGAAGCTTTTTGATGACTGCTTCAATTTCTTCCATAGTTATTGGCCTATTGAGATGTTTAGATTCTTCCTGATTGAGTTTTGGAAGGTTATATTTTTTAGGAATATGTCCATTTCCTGCAGGTTGTCCAGTTTGTCAGAATAGAGTTGTTCACAGTATTTTTTTAATAATCCTTTGTATTTTGGTGGGGTCTGATGTTATTTCTCCTCTTTCATTTCTGATTTTGTTTATTTGGGTCTTCTTTCTTTGCTTCTTGGTGAGCCTGGCTAGAGGTCCATCAATTTTGTTTATCCTTTCAAAGAATCAGCTCTTGGTTTTGTTGATCTTTTGAATTGTTCCTTTGGTGTCTATGTCGTTTATCTCCACTCTGATCTTTACTATTTCCTTCCTTCTGCTTACACTGGGCTTTTCTTGCTCTCTTTATACCTCTTTGAGTTGTAGAGTTAGGTAATATATTACCATTGTTTCTTATTTTTTGCTATGAACTTCCCTTTCAAGACTGCTTTCACTGTTTCCCATAAATTTTGGATTGCTGTGTTATCATTGTCATTTTTTGCCATAATGCTTTTTTTATTTTTCCCTTTATCTCTCTGGTTACCGGGTCATTGTTCAATAGAATGCTGTTTAGTCTCCATGTGTTTGATTTCTTTGGATTGTTTTTATTGTAGTTGATTTCCAGTTTTATGCCACTGTGATCTGAGAAGATGCTTGATATGATTTTTATCTTCTTAAATTTGAAGAGACTTTTCCTATAATGCAACATATGGTCCTTCTTTGAAAATGACCCATGTGCACTTGAGAAGAATGTATATTTTGTGGCTTTGGGGTGAAATGTTCTAAAGATGTCAATTAATTCCATCTGGGCCAATGAGTCATTTAGGATTAATCTTTCTTTGCTGATTTTTTTGTTTAGAGGATTTGCCCAATGGTGATAGTCGGGTAGTAAAGGCTCCTACTCTGATTGTATTGCTGTCAATCTTTCCTTTGAAAAACTCCAGGAGTTTTTTTTTTTTTTATGTATGTGGGTGCTCCTGTATTGGGTGCGTATATGTTTAGCAGAGTTATTTCTTCTTGTTGGATTGTTTCCTTTAGTATTATGAAGTGGCCTTCCTTATCTCCTGTTATGTCCTTCACTCTGAGATCTACTTTGTCAGATATAAGTATTGCAACCCCAGAGCATTTTTCATTTCCATTAGCCTGAAAAACCATCTTCCATCCCTTTACCCTAAGTCTCTTTTTCTGAGGTGGTTTTCTTGTATATAGCAGATATATGGGTCATATTTTCTTATCCAATCTGTTACCCTATGTCTTTTAGTTGGAGCATTTAATCCATTTATATTTAAAGTTATTATTGATAGCTACTTATCTGTCGCCAGATAAACTTTACCAGATAGGTAAACTTTATTGTTTAACCCTGTGTTCCTTTTTCGCTTCCTATTTCTTTTTTTACAGGAGACCCTTTAACATTGGATTGCTGGTTTGGTGGTAATAAATTCCTTTAGTCCTTTTTTGACTGTTAAGCTCCTGATTTCACCTTCAATTTTGATTGAAAGCCTTGCTGGGTATAGTATTCTTAGATTCAGACCCATCCTTTGCATGACTTTGTATATTTAATTCCATTCCCGTCTGCCCTTATGAGTTTCTGTTGAGAAATCAGTCGCTAGTCTGATGGGGGTTCCTTTGTAGGTAGCTTTCTGTCTCTCTCTGGCCACTTTTAAGATTCTTCCTTTGTCATTGCCAATTTAATTATAATGTGCCGTGGTCTCAGTGTTTTGGGGTTCATTTTGCTTGGGACTCTGTGAGCTTCTTGGATTTGTATGGTTTTTTTCTTTCCTATATCAGAGAACTTTTCTGTCAGTATTTCTTCAAACAAGTTTTCTATTCCTTGTTCAGTTTCCACTCTTTCTGGAACCCTTATTATGTAGATGTTGTTTTGTTTTGTGTTACCCCAAAGTTCCCTTAGGCTCTCCTTTTGCTTTTTAATTTTTTTTTCTAGAAGCTGCTGTGATTGGGTATTTTTTTCTACATTGTGTTCTAGCTTACTGATGAGGTCCTCTGCTTCTTCTAGTCTACTTTTGATGCTTTCTGTTGAGTTCTTTATCGCAGTGATGTCATTTTTCATTTTCTCTTGGTTCTTCTTCATTTCCTCTTGGTTCTTACTCATACTGTCGAATTTGTCTTTCATTCTTTTCAGCCACCTTATGACCATTTCTCTGAACTCTTTCTTGGCAGGTTGTTTGCTTCTATTTCATTTACTTCCTTTTCTGGTGATGCCTGGTTTTCTTTCAAATGCGGGCTGTTGCTTCGTCTGTGCATGGTCTTTCTTTTTTGGGTTACTGGTTATGTATTTCTCTGTCCTGTGTTGATTTAAAGGCACAAAATACAACACAACCAGCTACAGTGAACAAGGCACTGAACAGAAATGTATTCACAATGTTAATAACCACAAGTAAGGTGACCACCAGTGAGAGACAAATTAGGGTTAAGTAGAAAAAGAAGAAGAAAGAAAAGAGGGCAAAAGAAAGAAGTGCCAAAATGAAATTGGGAGAAGGAAGAAAAAAGAGAAGAAGAAGAAGAAGAAGAAGAGGAAGAAGAAGAAGAAGAAGAAGAAGAAGAAGAAGAAGAAGAAGAAGA
>JAAGEH010000286.1:48711128-48728628 GCA_011751065.1 Lasiurus cinereus | reverse complement strand
CAGTGTTTCAGAATTGAACTCTGAGACTATAGGTCCTCTCTAGCCTGTGCTCAGATCCCGCCTTCTCTGTGGCACTCAATGCTGGTTTGTGGGAGTGGGTTGCCCCAGAGCTGATTCTCTGATGGTTATTCTGCGCTCTGATCTCCAGATTCCAGAAAAACAACTTTCCCGTGCAGTCTCTTAGGATGTCCCCTATTGGGGTGATCTTATGTATTGGGCTTAGCAATCAGAACCCAGGGTCTGAAGAGGAAAGAGTGTAGTCTGTGCACTCTCCCTTCCCCACTCCTGTTCAAGCAGCTGGGACACTTTAATAACTCCCAGGTTGTCCTTCTGCCTCAGATCAAACTGGGTTGCTTTCTAGAGCTCTCCTCTGTTAACAACTCTGAGGGACCCCTCCCACATTCAGGGATCATGCCCTGCCCAACATCCACGTATTTCTCTAGGTGCAGCTTTCCCTCAGTCCATTTCCCACAGTGTGCTCACCTTTCTGTTCTGAGGGACCAAAGACCTCACCTTATCCCAGGCGAAACCTGACCTTTCTGGGTGTTGTATGAAGCTCCTCTGAATTGGAATGTTTGCATCGATTGGGGAGTGGTATTCTGGGTTCCCCACTGTTCAGTGGGTGCCACAGCTGTAGCTTTCCAGGCTGCCGTAACATCCACCCCCACCCCAAGATGGCGTGGTCTCCATGTTCACACTGGTGGCTCCGGGAGAAAAAAACCCATGGCAGAGGGGCTGCCTTGTCAGGGGAGCCCCATCCAGCAGTGCCCCACCTTCTCCTGGAGGATAACTGTTTCTTAACTTCCCAACAAACACTCCCAGTGTGACCCTCAGCTGTTCTCTCTGTCTGCTCAGTGACAAGGCCTCCGGACACGTCTGTCTATTCTGCCGCCATTTTTTTTTCTCAAACTTCTTCTTTTTTACTTTTAATATTTGTATGTCTTCCTTTTTATTTTAAAATTCAAGCTTTTTGAGAACATGAGGTGTTCCACATTATTCCATATTCCTTACATAGAACTAAGCATTCCTTACAGTGAACATAGCAAATACTTAATACTTATGGGCTTCTATACAAACACTTTCCAACAAGGAACGTTTTAATAGGCAGTGTCCAAAAACTTGAACTGGAAAACCTAAAAATAGAGTGCTTAGATTTCAGGCATCAGGTGCTATTATCAGGATTTCTATCCCAATTAAACTCTAGTTCTGAGCTCTCAACAGTCTGGACAAACTGCCCTTCACTATCTCCAAAGTTTCTTATTTGTCACTATCCCATGTTCTTCTGCTTCAAACCAAAATAACAAACTAAACCTTTAATTCTGATCTTCCTTGCCATAAGAGAACAGCAAACCTCAATCAAATCAATTTCCTACCAGAAGTCATGTCCAAATATTGCGAGACTGAGGACTAGAGGGCTGACCACGTACATGTGCAATAACAGGCTTACATTCTAGCAGTAGGTGTCCAGAAGTCCTCCAAAATCCCACAATCCTTTGGTCGCATTCTTCCAGTTTTTCTAGCTCCTCCTTAACTGGTGTTTCTGACAGTCACATTGCAATGACCAGAACCTCTAGGTGGAGAGAATTTTTCTGTTCTTTGAAGTTGGAACGATTAGAATCACTGAAGTTTCGGGAGTACTGCCACTGCCATGAACATGTCAGTCCCAAGTTCACTCATAAAACAACTGTCCATTCAATCCACTGCTGGCACCGTCCTGGTTCACAATGAGAAAGGTCTTGTCTGAGCCGTTTTCCAATTGGATTTTCCTCTTCCTTCCCCAGCACACTCCAAACCTACTGTGGGCCTACCACTTTAACCCTGCAGAACCATACGATCCTTCTCCTTATTTCTTCAACTTTCCCCCATCAAACTCACACTCTATTGCATTGCCTAGAGATGCCCCTAAACTGCTCCCTGGGGGGTGGGGCCAGCCTGGGCAAGGGACGTGTGTTCTGGTCTCAGGTCGTTCCAGTGTCTGGCTTTTTATATATATACTAGAGGCCCGACGCTCAAAGGTTCATGCAAGAATAGGCCTTCCTTCCCCTGACTGCTGGCACCAGCTTCCCTCTAGTACCCAGGAGTGGGCTGCTTTGCTCTGGCTGCTGCCAGGCATCCGGGACCTGGGCTGCTTTGCTCCACCCACTGCAGGAACCTGAGAATCTAGCTGTTTTGCTCCAGCTGCCACCGCCACCCACCAGGGGCATGCTCTGAGCTGTGCCATGACCACTCAGAGCCTGGCCCCAACCCTGGTGCGTGTGTGCTGGGGCTAGAGGACACACAGTCCCCTCCCATCCATTTGTGTGTGCAGAGATCCTCCTGAGCCAATCGTGATGCAGCCTCCTCCTGAGCTGGTCATGAAGCCTTATGGTGTCCTGGCTAATTTGCATATGACCTTTTTATATAGATAGATAGATATAGATATGAAAGTTGTATTTTTGTTGAAAATGTGTAAATTTTAGTCTGGACTAAGGTAAATATGATGCTTTACTTTGCTTCAAAAGAAAGTGCTTGAATGGATTTTTTGTCTTCTTGGTGTCAATATTATATTATAAATTTGTTTCAAACTGACATTTTATTAATCATTTTTCCTGTTAACATTTGCCAAGACTCCTATGGTAGCACATTGGCCAAAACAAATTTCAGCCTTTAAAGATGTACATCAGAAATCCCAAAATACACTAAATGAACTAATAGTGTAATGTGAAATAAAGAAATAGGTCATGTAAACTAATTTTAAGACTGAAAGTTAAGGATTGGGGACTTCATAATATAAAGATATTTTTAATGTTTGTTAGATGTGTTCATTAAAGACAGATAAATGAAGGGAATTTATCTGAGCATATAAAAGTATGTTGTAATGTGTCTAACATGATGGTGTTTCCTGATCTGGTCCTGAATCTCCAAGAAAAAGTCACTGGGGAATACTCAGAAGAGTGCACAGCAGTGCTCTCTTCTGTGTCCTGCAGCCCCATTGCCTGGTTCTCACTCATATCTCAATTCCAGATGTTTCCTGGTATAGCTAATACTTGATCTTCTTCCCCCGCTCCATAGCTTTAACCCTCTGTTCTCTTGGGGGTTACATGCCATTCAGAGAGTCTTATGAAAATTATAAAATAATATCTGTATAATTTCAGGGACACTCAGTTTTGAATATTCCTTACAAGATTATATAACCCAGTTTCTTAGATGGCGTACAACTTTATGTCGACCAGGACTTGCTGGAATGTATGCAACTATCTATGTATTTAGTAAATATTTACGGGGACCTACATGCATTACTCTCAGTCCTAGAATATCATGATGAGGAAGAAAAACATCCCGCCATCATGGAACTTACATCCTAGTAAGAAAGAGATAGACAAAAAAGAGGGGGGAAAAAAAGAGGCAGACCAACTTTAAACAGATAAACTAAAGGGATATAAAAGTAAATATAATATTATGTAGGTCAAATAAAGAAATAAAGTAGGATAAGGGGACAGAGAGTGACACCACATGCTCTTAATAAAAACATGTCAAAGTAAAACAAATGAAAAAGTGTGAGTTTCCTTGATTTTAAAAATATTTATAAGTTTTACTACAATGTATTCATATAAGTAATATGAAAAACATGAGATGCAGAAATCATAACAAAACTTTTCATTAAAACTTTTTCTATAGTTGTTTAAATAAATTAATTAAAAAGAATGTATGTATAAAATTAACATTTTCTTTAGAACAATAAGAAACAACCAAGTAGAATTTTTGCTAGATTTAAAAATTTTTTTACTAATAGTTGACATGCAATGTTAGTTTCAGATATACAACATAGTCATTTTTCCTAGGTTTTATCCAGTAAAATTTTATGGAAAGTATAGCAAACTCTTGCTAAAAGTCTTAGCATATTGTGTTTTTGGCTTCCACAGAGTTTGAGATCATTTAAAAGCTGGAAGGGACCCAATTTCCACAAAATGGAACCAAATGGAAATTGCAGTAGAAACATATTATCTTCCCACAGCCCTTCTGAAAGACAACGAAGTTAGGTTTTATTTAATGCAGATGTATTGTCACTAATTTTCTGTCTGAAGATGTACTTGACAGTGGCCTTACATATGTAAGTACACAGATGTACCACAAAGCCCTTATGTTGCCTTTGGAAATGACAGGAACACTGAGGAAATTAATGGTAAATCCTTCCATAGTACAAATCTCCACTACTCTTTTGGCCAGAGAAGAACTTGTCTGCAACTTCAGGGAGTAGAATGTGTTCTCCTATTATTGCACAATTTCTGAAATACTACAAAATATTTTACCTTTTCATGTCATGCCAGTTAGAAAAATATTTTTTCCATGGGAAAACCACTGCCTAAATCATTGGCAAAGGTAATGCAAATGAACACTACTGGACTCTGCAGGGAGATTTGAACTTCCAGTTACTAAAAGTACATGGCTCTAGACCTGCCTCCAGTTATTGTTTTATTATTTAATCTAAAGAAAGGGTTTTCTTTTTACTCATGTCAAGGAGTGTATACTTTTAGGACTTATAATGCATGTTTTAAAATGTTCTCAATAATAACCAACTATTTCCTTAAAGAAAAAACACACCAAATTCTTGGAAGCTGATTTGCGGAAATAAGATGGATGATCAGGTTGGTAATTTATTTTTCCCTTTTATAAAAAGCAGAAGAGATTATAAAATAAAGTGGCTGACTTTCTAGCATAAGTAGGGTTGTGGTCCAATGAAGAGCCCTGAAACATTTTAAGCAATATGAATATTATTGGAATTGTCCCTGAAGGTGACCTTCAAGAATGACATTCAGTGTCATGCAAGCATTTGATATATATCACAATCATGCCTCAAATAAAGAAAGATGACATGAAAGGTAAATTTATCATGACACCACAGGGAAAAAAATAAGATGAAGGCAATATTCCTGACCAGGATATTAAAAAAATGCTACATGATAGAGATACCTCAGATTTCACTCTTGAAGAATGGGTAATATTTAGATGCATAGAAAAGAAAGTGTGCTCCATCCTATGAGAAATGCAAAGTATATGTGTGAGGTAGGGAGCAGATAAATTTGACTGAGGTAATGTTTTCATGTATAAAATGTAGGCAGTAAATGTATTTAGGCATATTAGGATTCAATTTAAATTTGAGTGCCAGGATCCCAAGGAGTTCTGATTTATATTATGGTCAGTGGGGAATCATTGAAAGTTTTTTAGCAGTCACAGTGTAGAGAATGTAAGACATGAGAATGGACTATAGAGAGCAGAGACTAGAGAGAAGGAGGCCAGATGGAGGCTCTATAGCAGAAACAGATGTAAGGAGAATGTACCCTGTGGTGGCCATCATGTGGTGCTGAGTGGGAAACTATGATGAAAATATGAATTTCTCACCCTTAAAATGTCAGAACATTCAACTAATTCAAAAAGTATATTGGAATGATGCATTAGAAAATACAAAATAGCTCAGTAAATTTTCTTATAATTTGTTTATGCAGTGGGGAAATATGAAATCTGCTGTTAGGTGGTCAAAACCAAAAATTTTAAAAACTGAATGTCTTAGTATGAGCCAAATATTATTAGAAATAAAACTTTTATATTGTTTTTACTATTAAAAGTATTTTTATCAGAGACTACAGATAGCTCCTTAACTAATACTTATTAATAGGTTCAAGGCACCAAGCTCTAAATTACACACACACACACACACACACACACACACACACACACAAAGAGAGAGAGAGAGAGAGAGAGAGAGAGAGAGAGAGAGAGAGAGAGAGAGAAAGAGAGAGAGAGAAAGGGCTAAAATTTTATTTTACCCTAATTAGAAGCTAGTAAGTTGCATAACAATTATTTCATGAATGTTGGAAGAATACATAAGATTCCTGGATCAGACACAAAAAACTTCTCTATTGCTAGTGCAGCAGGCAGCATGAGCAGGTTTGCATCAATTCTCTGTCTCCACAGACTGGGGGGAAATGCAGAGGGTCCATATAGATGCTGTGCACACATTGGGTTTGTGTTGCATCCAAGGAACCCTAAAATTAGGGAATCTATCTCTTCTATAGTCCCAATGGGAGACATTACCTTATTCCTCAGGGTCACTGGCTTCCATAGACAACCCTAAGAAGTGGCTTGAATAAAGGGCTAATAAGGCTTTACATTATTGGCATACTTAGCAAATCATATATACTAATAAAAACCTATGTGGCCCTCGTACCCTTGCATGATGCCCTCAGGTCATCACAAGATGGCCACCCCCACATTACCGCAAGATGTCTGCCAAGATGGCCAGCAGGGGAAGGCAGTTGGGGGTAATCAGGCCACCAGGGGAGCAGTTAGGTATCAATCAGGCTGGCAGGGGAGCTGTTAGGGGGCGATCAGGCTGCCAGGCAAGCAAGTGGTTAGGAGCCAGCAGTTCCAGATTGTGAAACTGGCAGTCGAACATCCCCATAGGGTCTTTGATTGGAGAGGGTGCAGGCTTGGCTGAAGGACATCCCCCCATGCATGAATTTTGTGCACCAGGCCTCTAGTTTATATATATAAAAGCCTAAGTGACCATTATGATCAAATAACCAGAATGACCAGATAACTGCCTGGTAGCTATGATGTGCACTGACCCAGACCTTGCTGCTTGGACCCTGTCAACCCCAAATCTGATTCATCCACCCCTGGACCCAGACAGGAGGGAGCCCAATTCCTCGTGGAATTGACCATGCCTTAGGTTGCTGCTGGGGCCCTGACAGCCCCAAATCTGGTTCACCTGTATCCCGGACCCAGACAGGAGGGAAGAGGAAGCCCAACTCCTCATTGAATCAGCTATTAGTTAGCTTACTGTTGCAGCCAACCTCCCACAGCCCCTCCTCCTGGCAGGCTGGCCCGCCAAACAATCCTTATGCCAGCCAGGCCAAAGGACCCCACCCATGCACGGATTTGTGCACCATGCCTCTAGTAGTAGCGTAAGAGACCCATGCAGAACTGTCTTTTGCAACAAAGCACTTAAAAACCATGCTGTGCACACTATTATCTTTACAGCAGAATAGTCTATGCATTCTAAAATACAGCGCTTTGAGAGCATAACTATTATAAAATAATCAAACATTAATTTCAAGTTTTTAGTATAGCAATATCTAGTGTATATTTAAGTAAAAAGAATTACAGAGAAATGTGTTTTATATTAACATATTGCTCATAAATATACTTGGAGAAATTAGAATTAAAATTCTAATTTTAGAATTAGTAGCACTTAACTATTTTGAGTCTATCAATCAATTGGTCAGAAATTTAAATACTGTCAACATTTTATTGATTAACCTAAAGTGTAACACTTGGAATATAAAATGATCCAATGGTATGATGGATTTCTGTGAGGGAGCTGGAAGCTGCTACCACCATTTATGCACAGTGAATTGTAGGGGTTTTTTCTTTTGTTTATTATGTTGCTTAGAATTTTAAGTTATTGGATTATTTACAATTATTTGCACATATGTAGAAATAGAAAAAACTTAAGAAACAAATTTTGGCTATAGTAGTACATATTCCCAACAAATATTTTAAAAGGAAGAGAAAGTTAGGCACTACTTTAGAAGAAACATATAGCAAATATATAAAATATTGGAAAATACACGATTTTGAAATGTTTCAGCCATTTAATCTTAGGTAAAAAATAGATTAAAGAGATTATTAATGGAAAAGACAACTCAAAGTTAAGAACTGTAACGTAAAAAGTCTATTAAATTTTTTTTGGAAGGGAAGTTAATTTTTTAAAGATTTTTAAGAGGAAAGGAAGCCTATTTGTATAAACGTTCACTAAACAATAATATTAGCAACAAAAATGAATTCAGGGTTAGTTTTATTTCAGGAAAAAAGAGTGAGGAATAGGTTGAGGACATTAGTATGGTAGGTCAGAAGATACTTTTACTGCAGATCTCTCATCAACTCTGTCAGCTACACTTTGCCTCTAGGCTGCCTTGTAGTTTCAGTTCTTTCTCATGGTTAAATTTCTATGTGGTTTGTACCACAGTGCATTCTGAACTGACTCATCATTAATAACATTATTTGGAAGTTTGTACTGGAACTCAAAATCTCGAGAAATGTGCCCAGATTGAGGTTAATGCTTGCTGGCTGAGCTATGAAAGTAATGCCAGAGACAGGCTATGAAAGTAATGCCACAGAGATTGTTTTTCTTAATGAGAACTGTGAGGTTTTATTATACAACTGAGAAAATATTCCCTTTGCTGTTTTTATTTCCACTTAGGAGTTATGATCAGCACAAACTAAAGAGGGAATGTGCAACCCAAACCCATAATTACATCCATGCATGGTTCAATGGGTTTTACTCAGTGTTTAGACTTTGTTCCAGGTTCTGTTCAGTGCCAGTCTGTTTTAGTTAGCTGAGTCAAGGGTAATAGTTAGCTGTTAACAATTTTTTAAAAAGTGTCATGAATTTATGACTATACAGTATTTTTATGGGAGATGGCCTGTCATCAAATACCCATTTACTAGGTACTCTGTAGCCCCTATGTGAGATGCTTCTTAAATATTTTTAGTTATTATTAGATGCATTGAGTATGATGATGCTATGTATTTTTTTTAAATTTTATTTGCACTCTTAATAGACTAAAGAATAAACTATGCAAAAAACTTAATGACATATGGGGTCTGTGTGCACATGCCCTTATTCACTTTGGCCTTACTAAAATTGCCTATGCATTTCTCATGTATCTACATTCTTTCCCACATGAACACCTTAAAAGTGTTCTTTCTAGCCCTGGCTACTTGGTTCAATTGGTTGCAGCATCATCCTGTACACCAAAAAAGTTGTGGATTTGATCTCTAGTCGGGCACATATGGAAGGCAACCAATCTACATTTTCTTCTCACATCAATCTTTCTCTTTCTCTCCCTCTCTCTCTAAAGTCAATAATAAAAATAAAATAAACCCCAAAGCATGTCTTCAGGTGTGGATTTAAAAAAGAAATGTTCTCTATTCATAACCCCTAGGGTATCTTCTCCCTCAGACCACATAATTCATCTTTAGGCATTATGTGTCATGGACAGTGAGGGCGATGGACATGGGTTCTGCCTTTTCGGGCCTTATATATGAGGCACATTGATCCAATCTGTAATTTGAACCTCAGTAAGTTCTATGAAAGACATGTAGAGAGAGCTAGGGCAGCCTGTAGCAAGGGGCATGGCTGCTCAGGAAATTTCCCAGAGAAAGTAATGTATGAAATCAGAGAACAGAAGAACAGCAAAACGGTCCAGAGGACAGTCAGAGAAGCTCTAAACACACACAGGCTTGCCAGGAACCATATCGATGATTGCAACATCACTAGATTTCAAAAGTTAGAGCCATTTTTCAGCTTTTTTTCCAGAATGACAATCAATCTTCAGCTCCACAAATTTGCAAGCAACACGACAGTCCAGCACAGGTGTTTAGCCAGCACTGATGTAGCCTATATGGTTCAGGACAGTCACCTGAGTTGTGAAGCCAGCTGCTTCCACTGGTGGGTTGTTTTTGCAGTCACCAGCCACATTGCCACGATGAACATCTTTGATAGATATGTTCTTGACATTGAAGCTCACACTGTCCCCAGGAAAAGGTTCATTCAAAACCTCATGGTGCCCTTCAACAGACTTTACTTCAATTGTAGCACTGGCTGGAGCATAGTCACCACCATACTAGGTTTGAGAATGCCAGTCTCCCCTCTGCCTACAGAGACCGTACCCATACCACCAATTTTGTAGACATCCTAAAGGGGCAAACACAGGGGCTTATCACTTGGACGAGTTGGTGGCAGATTGCAATCCAATATTTCAAATAGTGTGGTTCCACTGGCATTGCCATCTTTACGGGGGACTTTCAGTCCCTTGAAGCAAGGCATGTTAGCACTTGGCTCTGGCATGTTGTTGCTCTTTTGATCAGAAATGGGTGCAAATGTTACTGTGTTAGGGTTTAGATAATTTTAAGGTGGGTGTTGACTTCTTTAACAATTTTCTTGCATCCCTCTGGCTATAGGATGGCTCAGTGGAACCAATTTTATTAACACCAATAATTAGTTGTTTCACACTCAGAGTGTAAGCCAGAAAGACATGCTCATGGGTCTGTCCTTTCTTGGAGATACCTGCCTCAAATTCACCAATACCAGTAGCAACAATCAGGATGGCACAGTCAGCCTTTGATGTATCTGTAATCAATGTTTTTTACAAAGTCTCTGTGCCCTGTGGCAGCCGTGATGGTCATATAATATTTGCTCAAATTTCCACAGAGAGATATCAGTGGTGACACCATGCTTATGTTCAGCTTTCCATTTATCCAAGACCCAGACGTACTTAAAGGAGCCCTTTCCCATCTCAGCAGCTTCCTTCTCAAATTTTTCGATGGTTCTTTTGTCAATCCCACCACATTTGTAGATCAGATGGCCAGTAGTGTTAGACTTGTGGGAATCCATTTGTCAATGGCAATGATGTTGATATGAGTCTTTTCCTTTCCCATTTTGGCTTTGATTTAGTACTGATTTTCATGACACTGTGTTCTGGTGGCAAACCTGTTGTGAAAAAGCACTTTGTTTGTTTGTTTGTTTTGAAAAAAATTCAAGTAATAGTGTAGGTGATTAAAAAATATCTGAACCATACTGAAAAGTAAATTTCTATTTTACTTCAGCCTCCTAGTTCCTCAGTTTGCCAGTCCTCTTCAGTGGTAATTTATCTTGCCAGTTTTTATGCTTTTTATCCATGCAGATCTAATATGTGTATATATATATATAGTGCCACTTTTTTTTACTCATGCTTGCCATACTATATCTTTCTTTTACAAATTAATATAACTTGAAGTTGGTTTCATATCACTTTTCATATTTTTCCATTATTAATAGGATATTATTCCAAATGAATGGATACTATAATAAATTGTGGTATACATACATCTTTATGCATGTATTACTGCATTCCTATAAAAAATTTAGTGCAGAAGATATTTGTATTTTAAATTCAGAAATATTGTCAAGTTAACTTTTTTAAAATGTAATTTATTTATTTTAAATCTTTATTGTGAGAGTATTACAGATGTCCTCCTTTTTCCTTCCATTATACCCCTCCATCCAGTACCTGACCTGCCCCAGGACTTCATCACCTTATTGTCTGTGTCCATAGGTATGCATATATGCACATAACTTCTTTGGTTAATCTCTTTCTGTCCCCCATTCCACCCTCCCTCTGAGATTTGCCAGTCTGTTCCATGTTTTTATGCCTCAGGTTCTATTTTATTCATCAGTTGATTTTCTTCATTAGATTCTTTGTTTGTTTATTTTGATTTTTAGATTTAATTGTTGATAGATATGTATTTATTGCCACTTTATTGTTCATATATGTGTGTGTATATATATATATATATATATATGTATATATATATATAATCATATTTTCCTCTTCTTAAAGAATACTCTTCAACATTTCATGTAATACTGATTTGGTGATGAACCCCTTTAACTTTTTCTTGTCAGTGAAGCTCTTTATCTGAACTTCAATTCTAAATAACTAGAGGCCTGGTGCATGAAATTTGTGCATGGGGGGGACCCTCAGCCCAGCCTGCACCATCTCCAATCTGGGACACCTTGGGGGATGTCGAACTTCTGGGATCAGGCCTAAACCTGCAGACAGACATCCCTCTCCCAATCCAGGACTGCTAGGTCCTAATTGCTTGCCTGTCTGCCTGCCTGATTGCCTCTAACTGCCTCTGTCTTTCTGTCAGCCTGATTGCACATACCTTGCCTCCCTGATAGCCATATTGCCCCTACCTTGGACGCTGCTGGCCTGATTGCCCTGACTTTGTCCCCCTGCTGGCCTGATTTCCCCTGACTGCCTCTGCCTCAGCCCCCAGCCCAAGCCTCAGTCTGGCCTCCCTCTGTTGGAGGTGTCCTGACCCATCACCCTATTGCTGCTGCCATTTGCGACCACCATGGCTGACTGGTCCTTGGGCCTCATAGCCATGCACAGATTGCCTGAGCCTTGGGGCCAGCCCAGGGCAGTGGCAGCCACCATCCATGGTTTGCCTGAGTCTCTGGGTGGTCCTAGACAATGGCAGCCTCCATCTGTAGCTTGCCTGAGCCTCAGGCAGCCACTACAGCTTTCTTTGTCCAGAAGGACATCCAGATGATCATCTGGAAGATGTCCACCCTAATTAGCATAACATCCTATTATTAATATAGATAGCTTTGCTAGGTAGAGTAATCTTGGTTGTAGGTCCTTGCTATTCATCACTTTGAATATTTCTTACTACTCCCTTCTGGCCTGTTAGAAAAAGCATGTAATCTTAGTCCATCCTACTGCAGCTGCCATTTTGGCTCACATGACTTACAGCTCCCGTAGGGCTGCCATTTTGAAATGGCAAAGGTCAACTGCTTCCTTTAAATTAGGCAGTTGTGCTAGAGTATGAGCCAAAACTCTTCTAATCAAGAGTGAGAGACAGATCGTATGTGTTAAGAATAAAAGCCTGAGCAAACTGCCCCCTCAGTGTATGTGCATACCCTTCTGCAGAAGTGAAGTCTTAACTGCCTGGATCTCATGTTTTACCTGAGTTTGGGGGCTTGACTTATTTCTAATATGGTCTGCAAAGTATCTGTTGAGAAATCAACTGACAGTCCTATGGGTACTCCCTTGTAGGTAACTAACTGCATTTCTCTTGCTGCTTTTAAGATTCTCTCTTTGTCTTGTGCCCTTGACATTTTAATTATGACGTGTCTTGGTGTGGGCCTCTTTGGGTTCCTCTTGTTTTGGACTCTCTGTGCTTCCTGAACTTGTATGTCTATTACTTTTACCAGTTAGGGAAAGTTTTCTGTCATTATTTTTTCAAATACGTGTTCCATATCCTGCTCTTTCTCTTCTCTTTCTAGGACTCCCGTGATATTAATGTTAGTAAGCTAGAAGTTGTCCCCAAGGCTCTTTATACTATCTTCATATTTTTGGATTCTTTTTGCTCTTCTGATTGGGTGTTTTTGCTTCCTTATATTCCAAATCAATGATCTGATTCTCAGAATCCTCTACTCTACTGTTTGAATCCCTGTAAATTATTCTTATTTCAGTTTGTGTATCCTTAATTTCTGACTGGTTCTTTTTCGTGTCATTGAAACCTCACTAATTTTCTTGAAATTATCACTAAGATTCTTGAAATTCTCATCAAGTCCTTTGAAGCTCTCATTAAGATGCCTGAGCATCCTTATAACCATTGTTTTGAATTCTGTGTCTAGTAGTTTTCTTGCTTACATTTCATTTAGTTCCTTTTCTGGAGATGCCTTCTGTTCTTTCATTTGTAACATGTTTCTTTGTCTCTGCATTTTGGCTTCTTCCATATGTTTGTTTCATGTATTAGGTAGAGCTGCCATGTCTCCTGGAGTTGTTAGAGTTGCCTTGTGTAGTAGGTGTCCTTTAGGACCCAGTGACTCAGTTTCCCCAGTCTCCTGAGCTGGGCACTCTAGGTACACCCTTGTATGGGCTGAATGCAGAGTCTTATTGTAGTTGAGCCTTGATTGCAGTTGGCATCACTGAGAGGAATTGACCTACAGGTCAATTGGCTGTGAGGACCAACTTTGACTACGGTAGTAGAGCTTCTGTGCAGGAGATATCCCTATGAAGCAGGACTGGTTTCAGAGAGGCTTTGGTGCTCACTCAGTCTGCCCTTGAGTGTGTTGCTCATGGATGTATAGAGTTGTAATTTGGCATGGTCTGCAGCTGTCTATCAGGTGCACTGGCTCTGGGGCCTCAAGGGAGTACAATTCAGCTACTACCTGTGCCCTGCTTACAGCCATCCAGCAGAAGCAACAGAGCCATCTAAAGATAGCTGCTTATTGTGTTGAGCTTGTAGGTGCCCAAGAGAGGACAAACTGTGAAGCAAATCAGGCTGCTACTATTACCAGGCCAGGGGCTACTTATTGAAAGGTATGGGTATGCTGAATCAAGCTACTATTTCTTTGAGAGATTATAGGAAAGTCTGAAGGCTGAGCCAGGACAGGCTATTCATATGGAAAAGCCTCTGCAAATAGCACAGGTAGGGCTGCAAATTGGGTGTTGGAGTATCTCAAGGACTCACCAGTGGAGGGTAAGCAGTGTGAGCCAGATTTATGGGGAGATGTAAATATGGCACCTGCCAGTCAGTTTTTGGTGAGGCAGGATTCAGCATAGGAACAATTATCTCTGCGAACACTTTTGTCTGAGAGAAAACTGCCCATGGTTTCTTCTTTGTTTTTAATTCTTTATTGTTTAAAATATTACATATGTCCCTCCACCAATCCACCCCCCATTGACCTCTCCCTGGCCACTCGGACTCCCCTGCACATGCCCTCATCCTCCTAGTGTCTGAGTCCATTGGTTATATTCATATGCATGCATAAAGTAATTTGGTTGATCTCTTATCCCAACTCCTCCTACCTTCCCTTGCCTTCCTTCTGAGGTTTGATAGTCTGTTCAATGCTTCTATGTTCCTGGAGCTATTTTGGTTCATCAGTTTATGTTGTTCATTAGATTCTACAATGAGTGAGATCATGTGATATTTATCTTTCTCTGACTGGTTTATTTCTCTTAGCATAATACTCTCCATGTCCATCCATACTATTGCAAATGGTAAGAGTTATTTTTTTATAGCAGCATAGTATTCTATTGTGTAGATGTACCACAGTTTTTAATCCACTCATCTGCTAATGGGCCATTAGGCTGTTTCCAAATCTTAGCTATTGTAAATTGTGATGTTATGAACATAGGGGTGCATATATACTTTGTGATTCGTGTTTCTGATTTATTGGGATATATTCCTAGAGGTGGGATCACTGGGTCAAATGGGAATTCCATTTTTAATTTTTGAGGAAACTTTGTACTGTTTAACACAGTGGCTGCACCAGTCTGCATTCCCACCAGTAGTGCCCAAGTGTTCCTTCTTCTCCACATCTTCACCAGCACTTGTCGTTTGTTGATTTGTTGATGATAGCATTTCTGACAGGTGTGAGATGGTGCCTCATTGTCATTTTGATTTGCATCTCTAGGATGATTAATGACTTCAAGCATCTATAATAATAAAAGCATAATATACTAATTAGACTGGACATCCTGCTGGATGAAGCTGGGTCCCAGACGCCAGAGGGAAACAGGTTCTGGCAACCAGGGGAAGGCCTACTCTTGCACAAATTTTAGGCCTCTAGTGTTTTTATATGTCTCTTGGCCATTTGTATGGTCATTTTCAAAAAGTGTCTGCTTAAGTCATTTGTCCATATTTTAATTGGATTGTTTATCTTTTTGTTTTGTTTATGAGTTCCCTATAAATTTTGGAGATTAAACTCTTACCTAATATAACAAAGGCAAATATGTTCTCACATGTAGTGGGCTCCTTTGTTGTTTTGTTGATGGTTTCTTTTGCTGTGCAGAAGCTTTTTATTTTGATGTACTCTCATTTGTTTATTTTTCTCATTAATTTCCATTGCCCTAGTTGCTGTATCGGTAAAGATATTGCTACGACATATGTCTGATGTTTTGCTGCCTATGGATTCTTCTAAGATTTTTATGGTTTCCTGTCTTACATTTAAGTCTTTTATCAATTTTGAGTTTATTCTTATCTATGGTATAAATAGGTGGTCTAGTTTCATTTTTTTCCCAAGTAACTGTCCAATTTTTCCAAAACATTTACTGAAGAGACTGTATTAACTCCAATTGAGTATAATGGCTTAGGTTGATTTCTGGGTTCTCTATTCTGTGTCATTGGTCTATATGTCTGTTCTAGAGCCAGTAGTAGGGAGTTTTGAGAACAGTGGCTTTGCAATATAGCTTGATATCTAGTATTGTGATCCCTCCAACTTTGTTCTTTTTTCTCAGGATTGCTGTGGCTATTCGGGGTCTTTTTTAATTCCAGAAGAATTTTTGAAGAGTTTGTTCTAGGTCTGTGAAATATGCCATTGGAATATTAATGAGGATTACATTGAATCTATAGATTGCTTTGGGTAGTATGGACATTTTAATGATATTGATTCTACCAATCCATGAGCACACTATGTTCTTTCATTTGTTTATGTCTTCCTCTATCTTTTTTTCAATGTCCTATAATTTTATGAGTAGAAGTCTTGTACCTCCTTAATTAAGTTTATTCCAAGTTATCTTTATTTTTTTGCCATGATAAAGAGGATTGTTTTTTAATTTCTCTTTCTGTGCGTTAATTTTTTTATGTATAAAAAAAGCCATAGGAATCCAAGATGGCGGCATAGGTAAACACCTACACTGCTGCCTCGCACAACAATTTCAAAACTACAACTAAAAGACAGAACGGACATCATCCAGAACCACAGGAAAGCTAGCTGAGTGGAAATTCTACAACTAGAAGGAAAGAGAGGGGCTCACAGAAACCCAGAGGAGCTGCAAAAAGCTGAGGTACGGAGATGCGTGCACGCTGAGAGAGCGGGCGCCAGAGGATCTGGCTGGCTTTCTCTGGCGGGAGGGAGACGGAAACTCCCAACGGCATTGAACCCCTTATCTTACGACACTAAACCCCAGAACCAGCCGAAACTCATACGGGGGAGTTTGGACTGTGAAAAGGGAGAGGTGCACGGAAATTTAGGGGAGTCGTAGAAGATGGGTCCGGTCTCGCACGAGCACGGTGCTGCGAGGAGGACAGATTGCTGATTGTGCCGCTGGCTTTCGCGACTGGGCGGGAGACAGACCCTCCAAACTGTGCCACTTCTGAGTCCACCGAGCCCCTGTTTCGGGCGAAACCCTGGGGTCCTAGACTCGTGTGGTCCTGGTGCGCAGGGGAGATGGAAAGGCAGCGGTTAGAGGCACGGCGGGTGCGCGCACGCACAGGGACCGCTCCAGCCATTACCCAGTCACGTGAGACTCGGGGGTCGTGGAGGGCGGGGCCGACTCCACCCCTCCCAAGCTCAACAGAGGCTTCTGCGGCTTTGCGTCTGCTATCACAGGGCTGAATCCAACACAGAAGTTTCCCCGGCATGGTGAGGATGCCGAGACAGGGGAAGGGATCACAAACAAAAGAAATGGAGGAAAAAAAAAAAAGACTGGATATAGAGTTCAAAACCACGCTTATGGGGTTTTTCAAGAATATGCTAGAAAAGATGGATAAATTTAGCAAGACCCAAGAGGAGATGAAAAAGGACATACTAGAGATGCAGGAGAGCCAACTAGGGATGGAAAAGGTTCAACTGGAGATGATAGAGGACCAAATAGAAATTAGACATACACTGACTGAAATAAGGAATATTGTAGAGTCCTGGCAGTGGACTGGAGAAAGGCAAGAATCAAGTAAAAAATTTGAAATATAAAGAGGCAGACAACATTCGACTGGAAAGGCAAGAAGAGAGGAGAATCCAAAGGTGTGAACATAATGTGGGGAGCCTCTGGGACAGTTTCGAGCGTGCCAACATCAGAATTGTGGGGGTGCCAGAAGAAGAGAGAGAGCAAGATACTGAAAACCTATTTAAAGAAATAATGACTGAGGGGGACCGGGATCCGGGGAAGGAGCCGCCCGC
>JAAGEH010000286.1:48683887-48710728 GCA_011751065.1 Lasiurus cinereus | reverse complement strand
GGCTGAGGCTGGGACCCTCGTGCTGAGGCTGAGGAGCTGAGACCCTCACGCTGAGGCTGAGGCTGAGCGGTGCGTCCTCGGCTCTCGAGCCGCCAGGGCACCTGCCCTCAGGGCTTCCGATGAGGCTCGGGCCGGGCCGGACCTGCAGGAGCGAGAGCTGGTGCTGGTTCCCTTAACCCCTGCGACCCCGCGCCCCCGCCTCCCCCCCACGTGTGTGTGCTGCCGCTGTGGCAGCAGGAGGAGGTGTGCTCAGTGGGTAGGGCGTCGGCCGGCGGACTGAAGAGTCACTCACGGCGGAGCCCGCGGAGGACTTGCTGCTCCAGACCCACCCGTGACTGATAATTCTCAGGGGGAAAGGGGTGTGGGGTATACAGGGAGAGACTGGACAAAAATCATACACCTATGGATGAGGTCAACGGGAGGGAGGGAAGGGTGGGAGCTGGGTGGAGGGGTGCTATGGAGGGGAAAAAAGAAAAACAAATGTAATAATCTGAATAATAAAGATTTAATTTAAAAAAAAGCCATAGATTTCTGGGTCTTAATTTTGTATCCTGCTACATTGCTGAATTTTATTAAATCTAGTGGCTTTTTGATGGATTCTTTAGTACTATGTCAAACAGGAGTGGTGAAAGTGGCATCCCTGTCTTGTTCCTATTCTTAGGGGAAATGGTTTTAGCTTTTTTCCATTGAGTATGTTGTTGGCTGTAGGTTTGTCAGATAAGACTCTTACTACATTGAGGTATGATCCCCCTGTTTCCACTTTGCTGAGAATTTTTATCAAGGGTCTTATATTTTGTCAAATGCTTTTTTCTGCATCAATTGACATGATTGTGATTTTTATCTCTCAATTTGTTTATGTGATGTATCACATTTATAGATTTGCAGATATAGCAGTCTTGAATCCCTGAAATAAATCTCACTTGGTCATGGTGTATGATCTTTCTAATGGAATGCTGGATCTGACTTGCTGGAATTTTGATGAGGATTTTAGCATCTATGTTCATTAGAAATATGGCCTGTAGTTCTATATCTTTGTAGTGTTGTTATCTGGTTTTTGGATTAGGGCAATGCTGGCTTCATAGAAAGAGTTTAGAAGTATTCTTTTCCCATGAATTTTTTGGAATAGTCTGAGGAGGGTAGGTTTTAGTTCTTCTTTGAATATTTGGTAAAACTCCCCTATGAAGCAGTCTAGTCTAGGGCTTTTGTTTCACTTAAAGTTTCTTTCTTTCTTTTTTTTTTTACTGCTTCAATTTCATTGGTTCCATGCGGAGGACCAATTGTAGGATTTCTAAATGGAAGGATATGAAATATACCAAAGTTTAAATAGGCAGTGGTTAAAGATCAGTAATAAAAAAAATTTTTTTAAAGAAAGTATAAACCACGGTCTGTGAAGGACAGCTAGTTAATGGGGATGGCATTATATCTTTAATTGGTGCCCAGACTTCTAGAACAAGAGGCTATGAGGCCTTCCTTTTAGCTAAGCTGCTTATAGCAAGAAGTCTTATTCATGGTACAGACTTTGCCCTGCTCAATCCAGGGTTTCTCTGTAGAAGCTTGAGAAAGTATTTCTGGTTTTGTTGGTGTAGTGGTAGCATAAGTTGTCCTATAGACTAAGATTTAGCACATTTTACTCTGAAAGAGATGTGGGAGATATATACCTAATTGAGATTATTTGGCCTAAATTGGGCTGCTTGTAACATAGTAGTTGGGGATTTGGGAAGCCAGTATGGCTGAAAATTTTGCTACATTTGGGATACAAAATGGAGCTATAAGTAGGGAACATCTTATGGTGTTTCTGGGTCCCAGCAAGGGCAGTAAGGTCTCCTCCAGGTACTAACCCGGTGTTCAGATGACACTTAAAAAAGAATAAAATTTATTTTAAAATGAAAACACTGTTTATCTAGAAATACCAGAGTATGTTACTTATCTGACACTCATTAACTCTTCAAGATTCTTTAAAAGAGAAGTTTCAGGTCCTCTAGAGCAGTGGTTGCCAATTGGTGGTAGCGGACCACTGGTGGTCCGTGAGGTCTGAAATGTTGGCGACTGCTGCTCTAAAGGCTCACACAAATAGGAATCTGGTGATTCAGCTAATGGTAATGCAGCTTCATCCTTCTCCTGTATTGACATTCAAGGCCTACTCAAGACAGACGGATCTAGGAGTTGATGCTGCTGACCTGTTGGGAGACTTAAAGCCAGTGCCTGTAAAAGGGCCTTTTTGGGTTAAAGTCCTGAATAAGTAAATGAAGGCTATTTCCAAAAATCCTGGGGTAGCACCATCCATATTAGCTGAATGCTTAAATTACTGAGATCTTTTTAAAGGCAAATAGGAACTGTGAGTTAGGAGAGAGGGGCATACAGAAAAAGGCTTCCTTGAGGTCTAGTACTATAAACAACTCTATATCCTCCAGAATCTGGACAAATAAAGCATAAGGGTTAGGGAAATTTGGCTGGATAGGAATTACTGTCTTATTTACTAGTTATAAGTCCTGAACTAGTCCTCCCCCTTTATTAGGTTCTTGTACCCATAAGATGGGAGTATTGTAAGGACTATGACAAGATTTCAATAAACCTTGGACTTTTTTTTTAAATTAAATCTTTATTATTCAGATTATTACATTTGTTTCTCTTTCTTATCCTCCATAGCTCCCCTCCATGCAGTTCCCACCTTTCCCTCTATCCTTACCCCCCTCCCATTGACCTCATCCATAGGTGTATGATTTTTGTCCAGTCTCTCCCTGTACACCCTTCACCTCTTTCCCCATGAGAATTGTCAGTCCACTCGCTTTCTGTGCTCCTGATTCTATTATATTCACCAGTTTATTCTGTTCATCAGATTTTTAATTCACTTGATTCTTAGATTAACTTGTTGATAGATCTGTATTTGTTGTTCATAATTTTTTGTCTTTTACCTTTTTCTTCTTCCTCTTCTTAAAGAGTACTTTTCAGCATTTCATATAATACTGGTTTGGAGTTGATGAACTCCTTTAGCTTTTTCTTATTTGTGAAGTTCTTTATCTGCCCTTCAATTCTGAATGATAGCTTTGCTGGATAGAGTATTCTTGGTTGTAAGTTCTTGCTATTCATCACGTTGAATATTTCTTGCCACTCCCGCCTGGCCTGCATCATTTCTGTTGAGAAATCAGCTGACAGTTGTATGGGTGCTCCCTTGTAGGTAATGAACTGTTTTACTCTTGCTGCTTTTAATATTCTCTCTTTCTCTTTTGCTCTTGGTATTTTAATTATGATGTGCCTTGGTGTAGTCCTCTTTGGATTCCTTTTATATGGGGTTCTGTGTGCTTCCTGGACTTGTAAGTCTATTTCTTTCACCAGATGTGGGAAGTTTTCAGTCATTATTTCTTCAAATAGGTTTTCAGTATCTTGCTCTCTCTCTTCTTCTGGCACCTCCACAATTCTGATGTTGGTATGCTTGAAGTTGTCCCAGAGGCTCCTTACATTATCTTCACATTTTTCAATTCTTTTTTCTTCTTGCTTTTCCAGTTGAGTGTTTTCTGCTTCTTTATATTTCAAATTTTTGACTTGATTCTTCCCTTTCTCTAGTCTACTGTTAGGTCTATGTATAATATTTTTTATACCAGTCAGTGTATGTTTAATTTCTAGTTGGACCTTTCCTATCTCTAGTTGGTTCTTTTTCATCTCCTCTTCGGTCTCGCTAACTTTATCCAACTTTTCTAGAATATTCTTGAAAAACCTTATAAGTGTGGTTTTGAACTCTATATCCAGTCATTTGCTTTCCTCCATTTCTTTTGTTTGTGATCTCTTCCTGTGGAGGGGCAAGGAACAGACTGTGTTTCCCCATAAAGAATGAATCAGGGTCAGGGTGACCTCAGGCCTGGGGAAAGAAGGAACGGGGGGTTTCCCAGCTAACATCCTGTGACATAGAACAGAACACCAGGTGCCTGAAAGCACTCCTGGCCTTCAGAAGCCATAAAGTCTGACAAACAACTCCTGCAAGGACAACTGTTATCTAGACTGCTTACTTGCATAATCAAAAAGCTTAGACTAAGAGTTAGTATATGAAATTTAGTAATGCTTAGCCAATTAAAATTTGCCAAGTTCTCCTACACTGAGGATAAAAGCACTTGCTGCAGAGGTTCGGGACTCTTGTGCTTCCCTGCTGTGTCAGTGGAACCGTGAGCCTGGACTCGAGTTCGTAATAAAGGCTTCCTAAATTTTCTAATTGACTGTCTGGTGGTCGTCTGTCGTGGGTCGCCCCATTTCAGTCCCTTGTCTCGGCATTTTCACTGTGCTGAGAGAACTTCTGTGTTGGATTCAGCCTTATGATACCAGACTTGCAAAACTGCAAAAGCCTCCCTGTTGAGCTTGGGGTGGGTGGAGTCTCAAGGCTTAATGGGCCACTTTGCCTTCCAGTTGGCCCGCCCTCCATGGCCCCTGAGTCTCACATGACTCCGCAATTGCTGGAGCAGTCCCTGTGCACACGCATGCACTTTCTTGCAGTGCTTCTAGACTGCTGCCCCTCTGGCTCCCTTGCGCTCCGGGACCATATGAGTCTGGGTCCCCAGGGTTTTGCCCGAAACTGGGATTTAGTGGAGTTAGAAGTGGCACAGTTGGGAGGGTCTGTCTCCCGCCATTCATGAAAGCCAGTGGCACAATCAGCAATCAGTCCTCTGTGTGCAGTGCCGTGTGCATCACCAGACTTCTGCCCTTTTGCGACTCCCCTAAATTTCTGTGCACTTCTCCCTTTTCACAGTCCAAACTCCCCCTGTATGAATTTTGGCTGGATCTGGGGTTTAGTGTCATAGGATAAGGGGTTCAATGTCGTTGAGAGTCTCTGTCTCCCTTCCACTAGAGAAAGCCAGCAAGGTTCTCGGGCACCAGCTCTCTCCACCCGCGCGCATGTCTGTACCTCAGCTTTTTGCAGCTCCTCTGAGTCTCTGTGAGCCCCTCTTTCCTTCTAGTTGTAGAATTTCCACTCAACCAGCTTTCCTGTGGTTCTTGATGATGTCCATTCTGTCTTTTAGTTGTAGTTTTGAAATGGTTGTGCGAGGCAGCAGTGTAGGTATTTATCTATGCCGCCATCTTGGATTCTAACATTGGACTTTTAAAATAGATCATTTAATAGAATATTGAGTCCTTCTCTAGAGCCTCAGGGTTGAGAGGATATTGTTTCTGATATGGGTATTAGGCTTTCTGCAAGATCAAGAAGGCATGGGAAAGGAACAACTTACCCCAGCTGCACCCTAAAGGCTGAGAAAAATATCTTTTTCTTGGCTTCCCAGACATGCCTGTAATCGCTTCAGCCTCTAAGGATGAGAAGATGGCTTCAGCACTGTGGAGGAAATTAATTTCCTTGCCCTCCCACTGTCAATCTTACCCAGGGCTCCTGGGTAGTGGTGGTTATTTTCTGAGGACCCAGGTTGGGAGATCCAGGGCCCTGTAAGTCTTATTGGTCCAGCTGGTTGCCAGCCTCACCCCAAGGGACCACCATCTCCAGAGACAGTCTCACTTCCAGTGTTTTTGTTGACAGACAGAACAGGACTTCGGTAGTCCGCCACACCCCTTAGGGCAACTACAGTGCATAAATCCAACCTGTCTACAGTTGGAGCAGGTGATGGGGACTGACTGCTTGCCTCTGAGCTCTGACTGGGGGCTTCTGCTTTCCTGAAGCACAGCTACTATGATCTCTATTTATGTAGCCTTAGCTTGGTCTCTCTTGTTTCTCCATTTTTCTTTCTGGTCTCTATTATAGAACACAGAGGTGCTAATTTTCAGGAGATTCTTTAAAGTACTCTTGGAATCAATAGCTCATTCATGCAATCTCCTGATGTCTGAGATAGTCTGTTGATAAATTTGTACTTACTTTTTTTTAATTTAATAAATCTTTATTGTTCAGACTATTACATTTGTTCCTCTTTTCCCCCCATAGCTCCCCACTACCAGGCTCCCACCCCTCTCTCTGCCTTTACCTCCCCACCATATTGTCCTCATCCATAAGTATATGATTTTTGCCCAGTCTCTCCCTGCACCCCTAACCCCTTTCGCCATGAGAATTGTCAGTCTACTCCCTTTCTATGCCCCCGATTCTATTATATTCACCAGTTTATTCTGTTCATCAGATTTTTAATTCACTTGATTCTTAGATTAACTTGTTGATAGATATGTATTTGTTGTTCATAATTTTTATCTTTATCGTTTTCTTCTTCTTCATCTTCTTAAAGAGTACCTTTCAGCATTTCATATAATACTGGTTTTATGTTGATGAACTCCTTTAGCTTTTCGTTATCTATGAAACTCTTTATCTGCCCTTCAATTCTGAATGATAGCTTTGCTGGATAGAGTAATCTTGGTTGTAGGTTCTTGCTATTCATCTCTTTGAATATTTCTTGCCACTCCCATCTGGCCTGCATCATTTCTGTTGAGAAATCAGCTGACAATCATATGGGTGCTCCCTTGTAGGTAATAAAATATTTTTCTCTTTTAATATTCTCTCTTTGTCTTTTGCTCTTGGTATTTTAATTATGTGTCTTGGTGTGGTCCTCTTTGCATTCCTTTTATTTGAGGTTCTGTGTGCTTCCTGGACTTCTAAGTCCATTTTTTTCACCAGATGTGGGAAGTTTTCAGTCATTATTTCTTTAAATAGGTTTTCAGTATCTTGCTCTCTCTCTTCTTCTGGCATCCCCATAATTCTGATGTTGATATGCTTGAAGCTGTCCCAGAGGCTCCTTACACTATCTTCACACTTTTGGATTCTTTTTTCTTTTTGCTTTTCCAGTTGAGTGTTTTCTGCTTCTTTGTATTTCAAATCTTTGACTTGATTCTTGCCTTCCTCTAGTGTGCTGTTAGGTCTCTGTATAGTATTTTTTTTATTTCAGTCAATGTATGTTTAATTTCTAGTTGGTCCTTTTTCATTTCTAGTTGATCCTTTTTCATCTCCTCTTGGATCTCGCTAACTTTATCCAACTTTTCTAGAAAATTATTGAAAAACCTTATAACCATGTTTTTGAACTCTATATCCAGTCATTCGCTTTTCTCCATTTCTTTCATTTGTGATCTGTTCCTTTGTCTCACATTTTTGCTACACTGGGAGAACATCTATGCTGGAGTCAGCCTTATGATACAAGACTTGCAAAATTGCAAAAGCTTCTCTGTTGAGCTTGGATGGGGTGGAATCTCAGGGATGGGAAGACAGCCTTGGCTTACAGTCAGCCCCGTCCTACGCAGCCCCTGGGTTTCAATTGCCCCTTGGTAATCACTGCAGCTCTCTCTGTGTGCATGTGTGCACCTCCAGACCTCTGCCTTTCTGGTTCTCATGTGCTCTGGGACCTGTATGAGTCTGGGTCCACAGGGTCTTGCCTGAAACTGGGATTCAGTGCAGTCAGAAGTGGTGTTCAGCACAGTTGGGAGGTTCTGCCTCCCTCTCGCTATAAAAGCCAGCAGCACAATCAGCAGTCCATCCTCTCTGTGCACAGTGGTGTGTATGTCTCCAGACCTCTGCCTTTTCATGGCTCCCCTAAGTTTCTGTGCACTCCTCTCTTTTCATGACAGACCAGACTCCCCCATAGGAGTCTCACTCAGAACTGGGGTTCAGTGCAGTCAGATATGGGGCTCAGTGCAGCTGGGAGTTTCCATCTCCCTCTTGCTAGAGGAAGCCAGCCAGGCAGTCCACTGCCTGTTCTCTCCACGCATTTTATGTTTCCTTACCTCAGCTTTTTGCAGCTCTTCTGAATCTCTGTGAGCCCCTCTCTTTCCTTCTAGTTGTAGAATTTCTACTCAGCCAACTTTCCTGTGATTCTGTCTTTTAATTGTAGTTTTGAAATTGTTGTGCAAGGCAGCAGTTTAGGTATTCACCTATGCCGCCATCTTGATTTCTCTGGGAAGTCTGTTCTTTAAAATTAGTTGTCCTAGTTCTGAATCTGGGGTAGTATTGGTATTCTCAGCCACTCTGAGCCTTCCAAAAAGTTTGAGGGATTTTCTCATGTCCCTTGATTAATGGTTGTTAATTAGAGTAATCAACAGGCTTTGTTTTACTATGTCTGAGGGCTTCTATAATACAGAACTGCCAATGCTTTATTTTCCACCTCTCAGTTTCAAGATTCCATTGAGGGTCCAAGGAGGGAATTACCTCTTGTCCTGTTAAGAAATCCCTGTTTTTTTTTCTTCAGAGTCCTCTATTCCCCAGCATAAATAAGAAAATGGTCATTCCCAAATTCTCTTGCTTTTTCTAGTATATTTAAGTTTTCAGAGGCTGAGAAGGTCAGGTTTAAAATATGAGCATAATGTCTCTATATAAGAAATCAAATACTTGAATGAGGTTTGGGAAGACATTCATATATCTGTGAGGGACTTCTGAGAACTTTTCCTAAATTGCTTTTAATTTGTCTCATGTCCCAGGGTGAGAAGGGTATCTAGGCTAATGTATGACAAGATCCTTCATTTATCTTGAGGAAAATTAAAGTTGGCTCAGTCTTGGGCAGGGGCATGGCCTCTGCCTTCTCCCTTGGTAGACCTTGGGTTGTTATTCAAGAGTGAGGGACTAAGTTTACCAGTTTCCTGCCTGCCTCTGGCTTGTTCCCTAGAGTAAAGAAAGTCTGAACATATGGAACTTCCAACCATTTCCTATTTCTCCTACCAAAAAATCTAACTGTAAGATGATATAATTAAGCATCCCTCTGGGGGCTAGCTTTCACTATTCTCTAGTTGATATTGAGGCTAAACCTGAGTGCAGGCACATTTTCTTTAAGGTTTGTGGGGTCAAACTTATCCCAATTTTTGAGCATCCATCCTAGTGGATTGTCTTTATGCTGTGTAGAGAACATGCTTCCCATTTGAAAGAAGAAAAGAAGAAAGAAAAGAAAAGTGTACAAGAATGACCAGCATCCTGGTACCCACAAAGGATGTCTTGTATCCACTGTGCACATCCCCTCCCAACCAAGGGTATCTTTTCCAGCCAGGTGTCTCTGCTCCTGGCCAAGAGTGTATATATGGAGTGAAGATCTCACTCGTAAGTCTGGAGTGAGTGACCCTTACTGCGCATGGTCTCAGATCAGGTTGTGGGGTGGATTAACCGTACTTACCTCCGCACCCCAATGACTCAAGTGCACACAAAGGTTTTGTGTTCCTCCTTTACCTCATGAGGGAAGCATGTATAACCCATGTCTTATTCTTAGGCCCCTTGTCTGTGATTAAAAAGGGCCTGAGCTGGCTGTAATATTTTGAAGTACCTACTGAACTGGTTGGGTTGAAATGCCTGCTGAACTGAATTCCCAAGTGGTCTACTCTAGGATGAGGACTTAAGAGAGTTTACATAGTACCTAGAATCCTGGTTTAGCCAGTATCCAAGAAAGTATAAACAACTCCAGTCCTACCCCTTGTATGCCCTCATCAATAAAGGATTTATCTTCTGATTTTTGGAAAAGGGATGGAATCTATTTCTGGCCTTATTTAATCCTTTCAACTCCATGCTCACTGGCTTATCTCTTAATTTTTATTAATTGTAAATATTGGGGGAAGAGGTTTTTATTTTTCTTTTTTAAACTTAAATTCTATAACCTTCAAAAATATGTATTTTAAATAGAATACTGTTATTAATGTTTTATTTGGCAGAATTTCCTTATGCAATTTCAAGTATATTGAATTAATCTAATTTAGTTCAAAAATATTTATTTTTAAGGAGCCTCCAAAATCATACAAGAGACAGAAAAGGGACAGAATCTGTGGATGCACTCACAGTTCTACTTGAGAGTTGATAAATTTTCTCAGCCGAAGCACCAATATGATGCATATTTATTGTGATCTTTTCTGTTAAAAAAAAGGTTTTATTATGGATTTTTTTTGTTTCCAGTTAAGAAAAAGACCTATTCTGCTGTTTTCCCCTTAACAGAACATTTGATATCATTAACTACATATGGATAATTTATTGAATTAGATAATCTTTATACATTTTTACAGTAAATAGTTTGTACTTGAGACTCATGTAAAATTCATTAAATAGTTTGCACTTGAGACTCATGTAAAATTTGGCTTCAGTCCACTGTTTTATTTCCTGTGTTTAATGGTTGCATGCTGAGTCTAAGAAGCTAAACTTTCCCTTGGCAAATTTTATTCTAAATAGCCCAATGCTACATGTGTGGCCTTTAGAATATTTTCTGGATCAGACAACACTGAAATTCTGATATCTATAAAATGCTCTTATCTATAAAATAGTTTCATTTTATCTTCTCCTTTTTTCTCTATTTCTAACCACCTACTTCATCCTTTATCATCCTCTGATCTGCTGTCTGACCTCCGGAGCCAAGCTCACCCCTGCTATCCTCCTGCATGTCTCTTGTCCTCTCCAGACACTTCATATCCCACTTTTTCCTATCTATGCTCTTCTAAGTGACCAGGAACCTTTCTGAACATCTTGAAATTACATCCTGAGATAACTGAAGAGAGTGACATCATGATTATTCTTTTAAGAATAAATTATGTTAAAGCTATTTATATTGTTTAGAATTTTTGCTTTTGATATTTTCTGGGATAATTTAAACTATTCTTAGATGTTCAAATTATGGACAAAATACTGAGGTTCTATTGAAATTAATCTGGCAAGGTAATCCTATATAATAAAGAGGTAATATGCAAATTGACCCTCACACCTTCCCACAAGATGGCCTCCCCCATGTGGTCAAAGATGACCACCACAAGATGGCCAGTAGGGGAGGGTAGATGGGGGTGACCAGGCCTGCAGGGGAGGGCAGATGGAGGCGATCGGGCTGGCAGAGGAGCAGTTAAGCATCAATCAGGCTGGCAGGGGAGTGCTTGGGGGTGATTAGGCTGGCAGGCAGGTGAGCAGTTGGGAGCCAGCAGTCCCATATTGTGAGGGAGATGTCCGACTATTGATTTAGACATCCCCTGGTGGGGTCCCAGATTGGAGAGGATGCAGGCTGGGCTGAGGGACCTCCCCCCAGTGTTTGTGCACTGGGCCTCTAGTCTGATCATAAATTCCTAACTAGGCAGCTCATGGTGAGTAGTCATGCCCTAGGCACATAACTCCTTTATTAATAGGCTTATATCTTTGCCTTAAGTAAATCCTGTTCATTGTTTCTATGCATCTAGGTTAACACATTTTTTAAATAAGCTATAACTACCATCAAGAGAGCACATAATTTATTTTTTTAGAACACATACTCTTAACTGTCTTGTAATCAAGTCCCCATCTTGCTTCCTCCCACCTCCATGTAAACTTTCTTAATTTCAAATGCATAAAAGAAGCTGCAAAACTACTATTCTCTGCAGCATGTGAGATCTTGCTCCCTAGCATATGTCATTCATTTGGCCCAAATAAACTGTTATAAAATTTTTCTTCAGATTTGGATGTTTTTTATGTTGACAAAGTAAAGTGGTCAACAGAGAAAATCTTGTGTCAAAGTAACAAATCACCTCTCTTCATATTCTCTCCCTTTTGAGGAGCAAGCCCTGTTCCCCCTTCTGTTTCCCTCCAGGCTTGTTGCCTTTGCCTTCCTCTCTCCTAAGTTTCGAGGGCCCTTCTTTGGCTTCTGTAACTTGTTTCCTGAGCCTATGCAGCCCAGCTGTCTCACTTCTACTGCTTCTATAATTTTCTAAATAAACTTTCTCATATAATTTGAAAAAAAGAACACACACACCATAAAAAGCCCACAAAAACCATACCTGTATTTCTTGCTCCATTCCATTTTTCTCCCCACAATCATTTCAATACTATTTAAGACAAAAATCTGATCCTGTCACTCTTCTAGTTTTAAACCTTTCTTTGGTTCTGATTGTTCTTAGGAAAAAGCTTAAATCTTTTAACAGGGCTTGAAAAGTTCTTATATAATACTAGGGTCCCATTGCACAAATTCATGCACTTTGAAAGAAACTGAGGGCTGTGAGGCTGTGGGCACAGGGGCAGGTCTTGGCTCATCATCCACGCCCCTACCTGATCCCTCCTGCTGTGGTCCTCGGTCCCCTGTCTGTTGGCAGGACTGCTCCCACACACTGATAGATAGCACTGGCCCTACTCACACCCTTTGATGGTGTGAAGCGATTTGGTCCAGCACCAGCAGCGGGTGAGAGCAGGGCTGGTGCTTTCAGTGAGTGTGAGAAGCAGCTGCTGCCCTGATCGCCCCTCAGGAGGAGGAGAAGGTGTAGAAGTCCTGAGGGGCAATTGGAGCTGGCAGCCACGGCTTGCAATTGCTGATAGTGCTGAGGTATAGGTGCAAGAGCAAAGAATTTTCAGTAACCACCAGAGGCTCACCCTGATGACAGTGACTGGTACCCTGCCTTGGTCTGGCACCTCTGCTCACTTGCTCCACCATCCCACCACAACTGATGGCCACCATGTTCCATGCGCAACCCCTGGTGGTCAGCGCACATTATAGTGACTGGTTCTCTAGTTGTTTGGTTGCTCCAGTTGTTCCACCATTCAGTCTATTTGAATATTAGCCTTTTATTATATAGGACTAGAGGCCTGCTGCATGAAATTCATGCACTGGGTGGGGGGGGGGTCCCCTGAGCCTAGCCTGCCATCTTGTAGTCTGGGACCCCTTGCTCCTTACTGCCGATCTGCTTGCTGCTCCTTATCAATCGTCTCACTGCTCCTTAGCACTGCCACGGAGGCAGGAGAGGCTCCAGCCACTGCCACTGCACTCACCATCTGTGATCCCTATATTTCTGTGTAGTTGTCTGTGGACCAACTGCTCTCTTCCTTCTCATTTAGGGCAAGCAGCATGTGAAGGCAGAGCATGCTGTTGTGGAACACAGAGGGCTGCCTGGAGCTTAGGAGAGTGCCCGGGCCCATGGAGTGAGAGGTGGACACAGATGATGCTATCTCACCCAATTGTGCAGGGGGCTGGCTGGCCTTCAACTGCCTGACCCCATATTGCCAGAAACCAAACATTGTTCTCACTAAATGGATGTAAACAGGAAACCAGAAGGCTGGTCAACCTTAATTGCTCTGAAAGGTCAGAGCTAATCACTCACTGTTTAGTTGAAACATTGTTAGCTGAAACAGCCTCTACCTGATTGTTTCATGTTAATTTTTTTTGTAATTTCCTGCCTAAAGGCTAGGGGTGTGTCCCAAAGCCTTAATAAAAGGTAGAAAAAGGCCAGAGCAAGTGGTAGTTTTTTCCACTAGAGGAAGGCTCCCACCTGCCCCCCCAATATTGCCAAATTAATATTTTCTAGTCTCTTTCATTTGTGTGCAGCCTCCTCCAGAACCCAAATCCTGAACCGGGAACCCTGAATCACGTAGGACGTGGAAAGGGGCTCCCACACCATATTACTTCTTTATTATATAGATGGCATTTTTCTTTACCATTTCTGTATTATCCTCCCAGTCCTAGGGTGAAGTGAAAGATCATGGTAAAAGAATAAGCTCTGGAGACAGAATACTTAACCATAGAGTCTGGCTCTTCCCATTTCAATTCTGACCTTGAGCTAGTTACTTAACCTCTGCCTCAATTTTATCATCTGAATTTTGAGATAATAACTTCATAAGATTGTTGTGAGGATTAAATGAGATAATATATAAAGGAAACTTAAAATAAAGCCTGACATACTGTAAGTGTTAAGTAAGTGTATGCTATCATGATTTGATTTGATTTTTTAAAGATGCTATGCCTCTGCCTTCAGATCTTTATCTGCTTTTCTTTTCTCCCAGAATTTTCTTTCTTTGATTCTAACCATTTATTTACATGATTTTTTACTCTTTTTTACTCGTCTGAGTTCTCAAGAGAAATAGAACCAATAGGACATCAATGTGTGTGTGTGTGTGTGTGTGTGTGTGTGTGTGTGTACTTATTGTAAAGATTGGTTCACATACTTATGGAGACTGGCAAGTCTCAAGTTCTATATGATGAGTCAGCAAGCTAGACACCCAAAGGAAACAATGCTTAGTTCTAGTCTGAGTCCTAAGACTTGAGAACCAGGAGAGCCAATATGTAAGTTCCAGTTTAAAATCCAGCAAACTTGCAAATCTGGAAGATTCTATGTTTCAGTTTGAATCTAAAGGAAGAAATAGAAGAACCAAGATGGCATCATAAAGTATACACCTATATGTGCTGTCTCTCCAAACCAAGCCAAAACTACAACTATCCCCCAAAACCATGGAAAAGCTGGTGGAGTGGAAGTTCTGCAACTAGAAGGAAATAAAAAAGTGCATTGAAACCTGGTAGTACTTGCAGAGGCTCAGAAAGGCAGAGATACTGAGATGTGTGCAAATCGGGCTGGCGTGCACTATTGTTTTTCAATTGGAAGGGAGTTACAAGTTCCTGACTCTCTGAACTCCAGTTTCTGGTGATATTCTGGGGATTCAGACTCATATAGAGAGAAACTGGACTGTCTACCATTGGGTCAGAAAGGGAGGGTGGCTCTATCACAGAATTGCACACTGGAATCATTGTTTACTGCGCTGGGGCACAGGACACTGAACAGAACCTGGCAGAGAGGGCTAACTGGAAGCCATTGTGTTTGTCATGCCCTAGCCAAGCGATTACCTGAGACTCTGTCCCTCCCAATTTACAAACCCACCCAGCTATGCTCAGTGGCTTTTGCATATGAATTCCCTGCCCTTTGGCAGATTAACTAACAAAATGCAACTGGGTCAGTCAACTCCAAAACTTCCAAACTCCAAGCAAAGAGGAGAAATCTGCAGAGCTCCCTCTAGCTCCTGCTGGGTGGCCTCAGACACTAGCTGACTTGCACCTCCTTGGAGATCCAGGAACCAGTGTACCTAGAGGTCAGTGTGAGATGATGCCAGATTTCAACTCCTCACATACAGAGGTGACACACTCAAGAGGCATCCTGAAGCAAGTCCTGCCCCATAGGGGTGTCTCCAGCATAGCAGTTCTTCCATTAATAGACACAGCTAACCCTCACAGTCAACTGGCCTGGAGGTCAATTCCTCCCAGTGTATCAATAGCAATCAAGGCTTAACTACAACAAGACAGTGAACCCAGCCCACAAAGGGGTGCACCAAGTGTGTCCACCTCAGGTTGATTGGGGAGGCGGAACTACTCGGCCCTAAAGGACAACTATGACACAAAAGCCACTCCATCAACACAGGGAAGCAGCCAAAATGTCAAGACCAAGAAACATGTCACGAATTAAAGCAAATGACTGGACATAGAGATCAAAACCATATTTATAAGGTTACTCAAGAATCTTCTACAAATTGCTGAGAAACTTAGTGAGACCTGTGAGAAACTTAGTGAGACCTTCAAGGATCTTAATGAGAATGCCAAAAAAAAATGGAAAAGGTCCAGTCAGAAATTAAGCATACACTGTCTGAAATAAAGAATAATATACAGAAATCCAATGGCAGATTAGATGACGCCAAGAATCAACTCAAAGTTCTGAAATAAGAGGAAGCAAAAAATAGCCAACCAGAAAAACAAAAAGAAAAAGAGTCCAAAAATGTTAAGATAGTGTAAGGAGCCTCTGGGATAACTTCAAGCATACCAACATCAGAATTATGGGGGTGCCAGAAGAAGAGAGAGAGAGCAAGATACTGAAAACCTATTTGAAGAAATAATGACTGAAAACTTTTCCTACCTGGTGAAAGAAATGGACTTACAAGTCCAGGAAGTACACAGAACCCCAAACAAAAGGAATCCAAAGAGGACCACATCAAGCCACATCATAATAAATATGCCAAGGGCGAAAGACAAAGAGAGAATCTTGAAAGCAGCAAGAGAAAAACAGTTAGTTACCTATAAGGAAATACCCATACGACTGTCAGCTGATTTCTCAACAGAAACTATACAGGCCAGAAGGGAGTGGCAGGAAATATTCAAAGTGATGAATAGCAAGAACCTACAACCAAGAGTGCTCTACTCAGCAAAGCTATCATTCAGAATTGAAGGGCAAATAAAGAGCTTCACAGACAAGAAAAAGCTAAACGAGTTCAATTCCACCAAACCAGGATTATATGAAATGTTGAAGGGTTTTCTTTAAGAAGAGGAAGAAGAATAAAAAAGTAAAGATCAAAATTATGAACAACAAAGTGGTAACAAATACATACTTATCAACAAGTAAATCTAAAAATCAAGTGAATAAAAAATCCGATGAACTGGTGAATATAATAGAATTAGGGGCATAGAAAGGGAATGGACTAACAATTCTCTGGGGAAATAGGGTTTGAGGGGTGCAGGAAGAGATTGGACAAAAATCTTACACCTATGGATGAGGACAGTGGTAGGTGGCAAAGGTATGGGGTGGAGGGTGGGGAATCAGGTGGAGGGGAGTTTTGAGGGAAAGAGGAGGAACATCTGTAATAAACTGAACAATAAAGATTTATTTAAAATATAAAATTTTTTAAAAAGGTAGAAATAAAATTCATGTCCCAGTTTGAAGGGAAGAAGGAATTTTCCTTCCCTTGGAAGGATGTACCTTTTTGCTCTACTCAGGCCTTTAACTACTGGGGTGAGGCCCACACTCATTAGGGAGCACAACCCACTTTTCTCATTCTACTTATCTAAATGTTAATCTCATCCCAAAACATCCTCACAGGCACATCCAGGATGATGTTTGATCAAATATCTGGGCACCCCAGATAAATTAATATAAAATAACCATCATATCTTTCAAGTTTCAGAGTAAAGTCTAACTTCTAGAGAACCTTGCCCTTGAACTTTATACTGTCTTTCTTTCTGGCCTGTGAGCCCTTGAACACAGAGATGTGTCTATCTTGCTTTCCACTCTATCTCTAGTACTTAGTACAGCCTGGCACATGCTAGGTTTTCAATAAATGTTTGTTATATGATTTAGTTAATTAATAGATAATTATAAACTTCCCATTTCTTATCATATAAACATTCAAAAATATACAAAATACTGGACAAAATACTTTGAGGTATAGTAAGTAAACTGTCTAAAAGCCAAGATTATTATACTTATGCTTATTGGAAGTATTAACCTTCAATCACAGATGCTGCCTTGCTAATAAGCATTTAGTAGAATGTATTGATGTTTGTTGTTAGAAAGTATTATGCATTCTAAACTCAGTCCGGTATTTATATGTTTTGACAAATGTAAACAAGTTAGTTTTTAGTTTATATTGGAAAATACTGTGCTTGGTTCACTCAATATATCTATACATACAAATTAGTTAGAAAGTAGTGCCAGTTAGGAAATAAACATCATTAGTCTTAGACTTGAAATGTTCTCCCACCTACTGCAAGAATTCTTTCTTTAACTATATATATAGTTATTTTAGAGGCTGCACTTGCCAGTCATGACTTCTGGCTGAGTGGCACTCCCGTTGTGGGAGCACACTGACCAGAGGGTAGCTCCTGCATTGAGTGTCTGTTCCCTGGTGGTCATTGTGTGTCATAGAGATTGGTCATTCAGCCAGTTGTTTTACCATTCGGTCAATTTGCATATGAGAGTTTTATTATATAGGATTGTCTTTATTATGTTGTCCTACACTTCTTCTATTCCTATTAAATTGAGTGTTTTAATCATAAATGGATGTTGTATCTTATCAAATGCTTTTCTGCATCTATTAATAAGATCATAGGATTTTTATCTTTTCTTTTGTTGATGTGGTACATTTCATTGATTGATATGTGAATATTGAACAATCCTTGCGCTCCTAGGTGGAATCCCACTAGATAATAATGTGTTATGTTTTGGATGTACTGCTGTACTCAATTTGCTAGTATTTTGTTTAGGATTTTTGTATCTGTATTCAGCAGAGATATTGGTGTCTAGTTTTCTTTTTTGTGTGTTACCTTTGACAGGTTTTGGTATCAGGTTTATATTGGACTTGCAGAGTGTGTTAGAAAGTATTGCCTCTTCTTCAAGTTTTTGGAAGAGTTTGATAAGGATAGTTTTAAATCTTCTTTGAACTTTTGGTAGAATTCACTGGTGTAGCCTCCTGGACCACTTTTAGGGGTGAAGTTTTAATGGTTGGTTCAATTTCTTCACTGCTGACCAGTCTCTTTAGATTTTCCAATTCGTCATAATTTAATCCAGGAAGATTATATATTTCTAGAAAATTATCTATTTTCTCTAGATTATTGAATATTATAAAGTCTCTCATAATATTCTAGTATGATCTTTTGTATATCTCTGATGTCTATGGTGACTTCTCCTTTCTCATTTCTGACTTTGTTTACATGGGTCTTTTCCTTAGTTATTCTCACCAGGGGTTTGTCAATTTTATTAATCTTTTCAAAGAACCAGCTCTTTGTTTTATTGATTTTTTAATAGTTTTTTTTCTCTCATTTAATTAAATTCTTCTTTAATTTTTATTATTTCTTTTCTTCTGCTGATTTGGGGTTTCTTTTGTTCTCCACTTTTCCATTTCTTTAAGATGTGATGTTAGGTTTTTTTACTTAGGATTTTTCTTGTTTCTTGAGCTAGACCTATAATGATATAAATTTCCCCTTTATTGCTGCTTTTGCTGAATTCCAAAGGTTTTGATATGTTGTGCTATCATATTTGTCTCTACATATCTCTTGATCTCATCTTTTATTTATTCTTTGACTCAGATATATATATATTTTTTTACAGAGAGGAAGGGAGAGGGATAGAAAGTTAGAAACATCGATGAGAGAGAGACATCAATCAGCTGCCTTCTGCACACCCCCCACTGGAGATGTGCCCGCAACCAAGGTACATGCCCTTGACCGGAATAGAACCTGGGACTTTTCAGTCCGCAGGCCGACACTTTATCCATTGAGCCAAACCGGTTTCGGCAGACTCAGTTATATTTTAATAGTATGTTGTTTAACCTCTATGTATTTGTAGGGTTTTTATTTCCTTTTGTAGTTGATGTCTAATTTTAAGGCATTGTGATTAGAAAATATGTTTGGTATAATTCCAATCTTTTTGAATTTTTGATGCTAATTTTGTGACCCAACATATGTTCTATCCTTGAGGATGTTCCAAGTGCACTGGAGAAGAATGTATAATCTGATGTTCTGGGATTAAAGTTTCTGTAATTATCAATTATGTCCATTTGGTCTAGTGTTTCATTTAAGGTTGATATTTCTTTACTGATTTTCTTTTCGGTTGAGCTGTCTCGAGCTGTCAATGGAATATTAAGATCTTCAAATATGATTTTGTTTTGATCTGCTTCTCCCTTTACTTCTGTGAACATTTGTTTTATATACTACAGTGTTCCTTGGTTGGGTGAATATATATTAAGAAGTGATATGTTTTCTTGATGTGGTATCCCCTTTTTTCATTATAAAGTGTTCATCATTGTCTCTTGTTATTTTTGTTACCTGGAAATCTATTTTGTCAGCTATAAGTATTGTTACACCTTATTTTATGTGGATTATATTTACTAAGAGAATCATTTTCCACACTTGTACTTTGAATCTAACTTTGTCTTTGCTCCTTAGAGGTGTCTCTTGTAGGCAGCATATGTTTGGGGTTTTTTAATCCATCTGCTACACTTTGTTGGTGAATTCATCACATTTACTTTTAGGATAATTATTGAGGATTTCCTATAGTCATTTTATCTTCTGTTTTCTGGTAGCTCTGTGTCTCCATTGGTTCTTTTCCTGTATGTTTCTGGCTGTTGTTTTGTTTGGTGGTATACCATACATCTTTCCTCTGGTTTCTCTTTTCATAAGCTGTATGGCCTGGTTTGGGGATTTTTGTGTGTGGTTACCATTAGGTTTATTAAAAAATGAAGTTACATATATGCTATTGTTTTTTCCCTTTTGAGTTCATCTGGTCTTCATCTTGCTTTGCCAGTTCAAACCTTTCTCCCTTCCCCTTGTATGTTTTTTATTTCACAAATTATCCTGATTTATGCTGTAAGGTTTTTTTTATGATCTTACCCTTAGTGTTGTGACCTTAAATTCTTTGTTTCAGGTAGAATAACTCCCTTGATTATTTTCTGCAAAGGACGTTTTCTGGTGCTAAAATCTCTCACATTCTGCATGTTTTGGAACATCTTTATTTCTCCTTAATATTTAAAGGATAATATTGCTAGATATACTATTCATGGCTGGTAATTTCTCTCTGACATTTAAATATTTGGTTCTATTCTATTTTGGCTTATAGAGTTTCTGCCGAGAAATCAGATGAAATTTTAATAGGTTTTACTTTGTAGGTCACTTCCTTCTCTCCCTGGCTGCCTTTTTAATGTTTTCTATTTTTTTAGTTATAAAATTTTTTATTAAAACATTTCTTTTTTTAATTATTATCTTTATTAATGTTTGATATGTGTACATATCTTCCCATTGCACCTCACCCCCAGTCCCATGAATGCCTTAACCGCCCTGTGTCTTGTGTCCATTGGTTATGTTTATATGAAGGCATACAAGTCCTTCGGTTGATCTCTTATCTACCTCACCTCTCCCTAAATTTCCCATTGTAGTTTGACAGTATGTTTGATGCTTTAATGCCTCTGTATTTATTTTTTGTCAGTTTGTAATGTTCTTTATTATACATAAATGAGTGAGATCATGTGGTATTTTTCTTTCATTAACTGGCTTATTTCACTTAGCATAATGCCCTGCAGTTCCATCCAGGTTGCTGCAAATGGTAAGAATTCCTTCTTTTTGATGGCAGCATAGTATTCCATTGTGTAGATGTACCATCGTTTTCTAATCCAGTCATCTGCTGACGGCACCTAGGCTGTTTCCAAATCTTAGCTATTGTAAATTGTGCTGCTATAAAAATAGGTGTGCATATATCTTTTCTGATGGTTGTTTCTAGTTTCTTAGGATATATTCCTAGGAGTGGGATTACTAGGTAAAATGGGAATTCCATTTTTAGTTTTTAAGGAAATTTCATACAGTTCTCCACAGTGGCTACACCAGTCTGTATTCTCACCAGCAGTGCATGAGGGTTCCAATTTCTCCACATGCTCACCAACACTTGTAATTTCTTGATTTGTTGATGATTGCCATTCTGACAAGTGTGAGATGGTATTGCATTGTCATTTTGTTTGCATCTCTCAGATAATTAATGACTTTGAGCATGTTTTAATGTGTCTCTTGGCCTTCCTTCTGTTTTCTTTCAAAAAGTATCTATTTAGATCGGTTGCCCATTTTTTTTAATTGGGTCATTCATCTTCCTTTTATTCAGTTGTATAAGTAGCCTGTAGATGTTAGAGATTAAACTTTATTGGTGATATCATTTGCAAATATATTCTCCCATACAGTGGGCTATCCTGTTGTTTTGTCGATGGTTTCTTTTACTATGAAAAAGCTTTTTATTTTGATGTAGTCCCATTTGTTTATTTTCTCTTTAGCTTCCATTGCCCTAGGAGCAGTATCAGTGAAGAAGTTCCTTCACTATATGTCTGATATTTTGCTGCCTCTGGATTCCTCTAGTATTTTTATGATTTCCAGTCTTATGTTTAAGTCCTGTATCCATTTCCAGTTTATTTTTGTGTATGGTTTAAGTTGGTGGCTTACTTTCATTTTTTGTATGTATGTGTCCAATTTTTCCAACACCATTTATTAAAGAGACTATCTTGACTCCAACGTATGTTCATGTCTCCTTTGTCAAATATTAATTGAGCATAGCGGCTTGGGTCAATACCTGGATTCTCTATTCTATTCCATGAGTCTATATGTCTGTTCTTATTCCAGTACCAGGCTGTTTTGATAACAGTGGCTTTGTAATACAGCTTGAAATCTGCTATTGAGAATGTGCCTACTTTATTCATCTTTCTCAGGATTACTGTGGCTATTCGGTGTCTTTTTTTGTCCAAGATGAACCTTTGGAGAGTTCTTTCTAGGTTTGTGAAATACGTCATTGGTATTTTAATGGGTAGTGCATTGAATCTATAGATTGCTTTGGGTAGTATGGACATTTTAATGATGTGGATTCTCCCAATCCATGAGCATGGTATGCTCTTCCATCTGTTTATGTCTTCCTCTATATCTTTTCTCAGTGTCCTTTGGTTTTCTCCTGTAGGTCTTTTACCTCCTTAGTTAAGTTTATTCCTAGGTATCGTAATTTTCTTGGTGTGATGGTAAATGGGATTGCTTTTTAGTCTCTCTTTCTGTAAGTTCACTATTAGTGTATAGAAATGCCATAGATTTCTTGGCATTAATTTTGTATCCTGCTACATTGCTGAATTCATTTATTATTTCTAATAATTTTTTGATGGAGTCTTTAGGGTTTTCTATGTACTGTATGTCATCTGGAAATAAGGACAGTTTTACTTCTTCTTTTGCTATTTGGATGCCTTTTATTTATTTATTTATTTATTTATTTAATCTGATACCAATGTTAATACTTCTAGTACTATGTTAAATAGGAGTGGTGAGAGTGGGCATCCCTGTCTTGTTCCTGTTTTTAAGAGAAATGGTTTTAGTTTTTGCCCATTGAGTATGATGTTAGCTGTGAGTTTATCATATATGGTTTTTATTATGTTGAGGTATGATCCTTCTATTCCCACCTTGTTGAGAGTTTTTATCAAGAAAGGGTACTAGGTTTTGTCAAATGCTTTTTTTTCTGCATCAATTGATATGACTATGTGATTTTTATCTCTGTTTGTTTATGTGATGTATCACGTTTATTGATTTGCAGATATAGTAGCATCCTTGCATTCCTGGGATAAATCCTACTTGGTCATGGTGTATGATCATTCTGATGTACTGCTGGATCCAATTTGCTAGATTTTGTTGAAGATTTTAGCATCTATGTTCATGAGAGATCTTGACATATAATTCTCTTTCATTGTGTTGTCTTTATCTGGTTTTGGTATTAGGGTGATGCTGGCTTCATGGAAAGAGCTTGTAAGTGTTCCTTCCTCTTGAATTTTTTTTTAATATTTTGAGAAGGATAGCTTTTTATTCTTCCTAAAATGTTTTATAAAACTCTGCTGTGTAGCCATCTGGCCCTGGGCTTTTGTTTACTGGAAGCTTTTTGATGACTGCTTCAATTTCTTTCATAGTTATTGGTCTATTGAGATGTTTTGATTCTTCCTGATTGAGTTTTGGAAGGTTATATTTTTCTAGGAATATGTCCAATTCCTGCAGGATGTCCATTTTGTTGGAATAGAGTTGTTCATAGTATTTTTTTTTAACAATCCCTTGTATTTCGGTGGGGTCTGTTGTTATTTCACCTCATTCATTTTTAATTTTGTTTACTTGGATCCTCTCTTTTTGCTTCTTCATGAGTCTGGCTGGAGGTTCATCAATCTTATTTATTCTTTCAAAGAACTAGCTGTTGCTTTTGTTTATCTTTTGTATTGTTTCTTTGGTCTCTATGTCATTTATCTCCTCTCTGATCTTTACTATTTCCTTCCTTCTGCTTATACTGGGCTTTTCTTGTTGCTTTCTTTCTCACTATTTGAGTAGTAGAATTAGGTTATTTATTACCATTGTTTTTTGTTTTGTTTTGTTTTGGTTTGGTTTGGTTTGGTTTTACAGTAGGCTGTAGAGCTATGAACTTCCCTCTCAAGACTGCTTTCACTGTGTCCCATAGATTTTAGATTATTGTGTTTTCATTGTCATTTGTTGCCATGATGTTTTTTTATTTCTTCCTTGATCTCTCTGGTAACCCAGTCATTGTTCAATAGCATACTGTTTAGTCTCCATGTGTTTGATTTCTTTGGATTGTTTTTATTGTAGTTAATTTCTAGTTTTATGCCACTGTGATCTGAGAAGATGCTTGATATGATTTCTATCTTCTTGAATTTGAAGAGACTTTGCCTATGACCCAACATAAGGTCTGTCTTTGAAAATGACCATGTGCACTAGAGAAGAATGTATATTCTGTGGCTTTGGGGTGAAATATTCTGATGATGTCAATTAATTCCATCTGGTCCAGTGATTCATTTAGGATTGATGTTTTTTTGCTTTATTGCTCATTTAGGATTGATATTTTTTGTTTAGAGGATTTGTCCAATGGTGATAGTGGGGTATGAAAGTCTTCTGCTATGATTTTATTGCTATCAGTCTCTCCCTTGATATCCTCTAGGAGTTTTTTTTTTATGTATTTGGGTGTTCCTGTATTAGGTATGTATATGTTTATCTGAATTTTTTTTTCTTGTTCGATTGCTTCCTTTAGTATTATGACTTGGCTTTCTTTATCTCTTACTATGTTCTTCACTTTTAGATCTAATTTTTCAGATATAAATATTGCTACCCCAGCTTTTTTAAATTTCCATTTGCCTGAAAAACTGTTTTCTATCCCTTCACCCTCAGCCTGTGTGTGTCTTTTTCTCTGAGGTGGATTCCTTGTAGACAGCAGATATACGGGTCATGTTTTCATATCCAATCCATTACCCTATGTATTTTGATTTGAGCATTTAATCCATTTACATTTATAGTTATTATTGATAGGTACTTATTTGTCATCATTTTTATTTTTTACCCCTGTGTTCCTTCTTCACTTCCTATTTCTTTCTTTTTTTTTTTTTTTACAACAGATCCTTTAGCATTTCTTGCATTGATGGTTTGGTGGTAATAAATTCCCTTAGTCATTTTTTGTCTGTGAAGTTCCTGATTTCACCTTTAGTTTTGATTGATAGCTTTGTTGGGTACAGTATTCTTGGATTCAGAACCTTCCTTTGCATGACATTGTATATTTCATTCCATTCCCTTCTGGCCTAATGTATTTCTGTTGAGAAATCAGTTGTTAGTCTGATGGGGGTTTCTTTGTAGGTAACTTTCTGTCTCTCTCTGGCCACTTTTAAGATTCTTACTTTGCCATTGGTGTTTGTCAGTTTAATTATAATGTGCCTTGATATCGGTATTTGGGGATTCATTTTACGGGGACTCTGTGCGCTTCTTGGATTTGTGTGGGGTTCTTCTTCCCTATATCTAGGAATTTTTCTGTCATTATTTCTTCCAACAGGTTTTTTATTCCTTGCTCAGTTTCCACTCTTTCTGGAACCCCTATTACGCAGATATTGTTTTGTTTCATGTTATCCCAAAGTTCCCTTAGGTTCTCCTATTGCTTTTTAATTTTTTTTTTCTAGAAGCAGCTGTACTTGAGTATTTTTTTTCACATTGTGTTCTAGCTCACTGATGCAGTCTGCTTCTTCTAGTCTACTCTTGATGCTTTCTATTGAGTTCTTAACAGCAGTGATGTCATTTTTCATTTCTTCTTGGTTCTTCTTCATTTCCTCTTAGTTCTTCATTTCCTTTTAGTTCTTATTCATATTGTTCAATTTGTCTTCCATTCTTTTCAGCCACCTTGTTACCATTTCTCTGAATTCTTTCTCTGGCAAGTTGCTTGTCTCCATTTCGTTTACTTCCATTTCTGGTGATGCCTGCTTTTCTTTCTTATGGTGGCTGTTTCTTTCTCTGCCCATGGTCTTTCTTCTCTAGGTGTCTGGTTATGTAGTTCTCTCTCCTTTCCATGTGGTGTGTGGAGCTCCTCTGAATCTGAGTTTTTGCTCCAATTGGGAACTGGTGTTCTGGGGTTCACAGCTGTTTGGTGGGTGGTGCAGCTGTAGATTTTCAGGCTTCTGTAAACATTCACTTTCCTCTTCAAGATGGTGTGGTCTCCACATCCGAGCTGGTGGCTCAGGCATGCAACCCAGCAGCAGTGAGGGCTGCCCAGTCAGGGGAGCCCCGTCCCGCAGTCTCCCACCTTCTCCTGGAGTATAATATCCCTTAAATCACCAACAAACAATCCCAGTGCGACCCTCAGCTGTTCTCTCTGTCTGCTCAGGGACAAGGCTTGGAACATATTCGTCTATTCTGCCACCATTTTTCTTCTCCTATTTGGTCTCCCTGGATGCTTTGAGAAATTTTTCTTTGCCAGTAATTTTTGCTTCATACCAAAGGCCTTGGAGATGGCCTCTTTGTATTAAGCTAACTAGGTGTTCTATTTGTTTCTGTGATTTGAGGATCTTTTTTTTTTTTTCATTCATTTGGGATGTTCTCATCAGACTCTTCATTCTATGCTCCCTCTCTTCTTCCTTCACAATGCCTATGCTTCTCATATTACTTTTTTGATGGATTCAGAGAGGTCTTGTAGAGGTCTCATTTTTCTTTATGCTCATGTCTCTCTTTTCTTTCCTCTCTGTCATTTCTTGGTTCCTATCTTTAATATCACTTCTTTCCTCTAACTGGTTGGTTCTGTTTTATATGCTCAACAGTTCACTCTTCTTCTCCCTAATTGTATGCTTCATTTTCAGGACTTCTGATTGATTCTTTTTTAAAGTTTCAAATTCCTTAGAGAAATACTCATTTTTGTATTGACTTGTTTTCTTAGTGCACTGAATTGCCTGTCGGTATTTTCTTGTATCTCATTGAATATTTTCAGAACTACAATATTGAAATCTGTCATTTGTATGACATAATTCCATATGTTCTAGCCTGCTTTGGGGGGATTTTCAATTTACTTTCTGATCACTGCTGTTACTGTGATTTTTTAATTAAATCTTTATTATTTAGATTATTACATTTGTTTCTCTTTTTTCCCCTCCACAGCTTCCCTCCACCCAGCTCCCACCCCTCCCTCTACCTTTACCTTCCTCCCATTGATCTCATCCATAGGTGTATGATTTTTGTCCAGTCTCTCCCTGTACACACCTCACCCCTTTCCCCTTGAAAATTATCAGTCCACTCCCTTTCTGTGCTCCTGATTGTATTATATTAACCAGTTTATTTTGTTCATCAGATTTTTAATTCACTTAATTTTTAGATTCACTTGTTGATAGATATGTATTTGTTGTTCATAATATTTTAGCTTTGATCTTTTTCTTCTTTCTCTTCTTAAAGAGTATCTTACAGCATTTCATATAATACTGGTTTGGAGTTGATGAACTCCTTTAGCTTTTTCTTATCTGTGAAGCTCTTTATCTGACCTTCAATTCTGAATGATAGTTTTTCTTGGTTGTAGGTTCTTGCTGTTCATCACGATGGATATTTCTTGCCACTCCCATCTGACCTGCATCGTTTCTGTTGAGAAATCGGCTGACAG
>JAAGEH010000286.1:48534482-48683877 GCA_011751065.1 Lasiurus cinereus | reverse complement strand
TCTCTGTATAATGTTTTTTATTTCAGTCAGTGTATGTTTAATTTCTATTTGGTCCTTTATCATCTTTAGTTGGACCTTTTCCATCTCTAATTGGCTTTTTTGCATCTCTAGTTGGTCCTTTTTCATCTCCTCTTGGCTCTCGCTAACTTTATCCAATTTTTCTAGCATATTCTTGAAAAACCTTATAAGTGTGGTTTTGGACTCTATATCCAGTCTTTTTTCCCCCTCCATTTCTTTTGTTTGTGATCCCTTCCCTTGTCTCGGCATTTTCACTATGCCGGGGAAACTTATGTGTTGAATTCAGCCTTATGATACCAGACTTGCAAAACCGAAGAAGCCTCTGTTGAGCTTGGGATGGGTGGAGTCTCAGGGCTTAAGGGACCTCCTTGCCTTCCAGTCAGCCCCACGCTCCATGGCCCCTGAGTCTCACGTGACTGGGTAATCGCTGGAGCAGTCCTTGTTCTCGTGCACCCGCAGTGCCTGTAGACCGCTGCCTTTCTGGCTCCCCTGCGCACCAGGACCGCCCGAAACAGGGGCTTAGTGGAATCAAAAGTGGCACAGTTGGGAGGGTCTGTCTCCCGCCCACTCGCAAAAGCCCACGGCACAATCAGCAATCTATCCTCTGCACAGTGCCGTGTGCGCCACGAGGCCTCTGATCTTTTGCGATCCCCTAAATTTCCGTGCACTTCTCCCTTTTCACAGTTCAAACTCCCCCCATATGAGTTTCGGCTGGATCTGGGGTTTAGTGTCGTAAGATAAGGGGTTCAATGCCGTTGGGAGTCTCCGTTTCCCTCCTGCCAGAGAAAGCCAGCCAGGTACTCTGGCACTCGTTCTCTCAGTGCACACGTCTCCGTACCTCAGCTTTTTGCAGCTCCTCTGGGTTTCTTTGAGCCCCTCTCTTTCCTTCTAGCTGTAGAACTTAGACTAAGCCAGCTTTCCTGTGGTTCTGGATGATGTCCGTTCTGTCTTTTATGTTGTAGTTTTGAAATTGTTGTGCAAGGCAGCAGTGTAGGTGTTTACCTATGCCGCCATCTTGGAATCTCTCTCTTGTTGTTTTGTTGAAGGTTTATTTTGCTGTGAAAAAGCTATTTATTTTGATGTACAGTGGTACCTCGAGATATGAATGCCCTAACATACAAAATTTTTGAGATATGAGCTGTCGAGCGAGCAACTTTTGCTTTGAAATAGGAGCAACATTTGAGATAGGAGTAATCGCACAGATCGGCCAGCTGTACACGACCCTCCAGTTTAGCGCGACTCGAGCATCTTATAGTTTCCCACGCCTCAAGGTTACGGAACAAATTAAACTCATATCTCGAGGTACCACTGTCGTCCCATTTGTTTATTTTCTCTTTAGCTTCCATTGCCCTGGAAGTAGTGTCATTGAAAAAGTTCCTTCACTACATGTCTGAGATTTTGCTGCCTGTGGATTCCTCTAGTATTTTTATTTTTTCCCATTTATGTATTAATTTTGAATTTATTTTTTGTGTATGTTGTAATTTGCTGGTCTAGTTTAATTTTTTGCATGTATCTTTCCAATTTACCCAATATCATTTACTAAAGAGACTGTCTTGACTCCATTGTATGTTCATGCCTCTTTTGTCAAATATTAATTGAGCATGGTGGTTTGGGTCTATATCTAGATTCTCTATTCTAGCCCATTGGTCTATATGTCTTTTCTTGTGCCAGTACCAAGCTGTTTTGAGAACAGTGGCTTTGTAATACAGCTTGAAATCTGGTATTGAGATCCCACCTACTTTATTCTTCTTTCTCAGGATTGTGGTGGCTATTTTTTTTTTATTCTAGATGAATTTTTGGAGAGTTCTTTCTAGGTCTGTGAAATATGCCATTTATATTTTAATGGGTAGTGCATTGAATCTATAGATTGCTTTGGGTAGTATGGACATTTTAATGATGTTGATTCTTCCAATCCATGAACATGATATGCCCTTCCATCTATTTACATCTTCCTCTTTTTTCAGTGTCCTGTAGTTTTTCACGTATAGGTCTTTTACCTCCTTAGTTAAGTTTATTCCTAGGTATCTTAATTTTTTGGTGCAATGGTAAATGAAATTGCTTTAGAAGTCTCTCTTTTTGTAAGTTCACTATTGGTGTATGGAAATGGCATCGGTTTATTGGCATTAATTTTGGACCCTCCTACATTGCCAAATTCATTTATGAAGTCCATTATCTTTTTGATGGAGTCTTTTCAGGTTTTATGTACAGTATCATGTCATCTGCAAATCAGAACAGCTTTACTTCTTATTTTCCAATTTGGCTGCCTTTTATTTCTTCTTCTTGTCTAATTGAAATGGCTAATACTTCCAGTACTATGTCAAATAGCAGTAGTGAGAGTGAGCATCCCTCTCTTGTTCCTGTTCTTAGAGCAAATGGATTTAGTTTTTGGCCATTGAGTATGATGTTAGCTGTGGGTTTATCATATAAAGCTTTTATTATGTCGAGGTCTGATCCTTCTATTTCCACCTTGTTGAGAATGTTGAATTTTGTCACAGGCTTTTTCTGCATCAATTGATGACTACGTGATTTTTATCTCTCAATTTGTGTATCACATTTATTGATTTGTGAATATTGTACCATCCTTGAATTCCTGGGATATATCCTATTGGTCCTAGTGTATGATTTTTCTGATGTACTGCTGGATCCAATTTGCTAGAATTTTGTTGAGGATTTTAGCATCTCTGCTCATGAGAGATATTGGCCTGTAATTCTCTTTTATTGTGTTGTTTTTATCTGGTTTTGGTATTAGGGTGATGCTGGCTTCATAGAAGGTGCTTGGAAGTGTTCCTTCTTCCTGAATTTTTTGGAATAGTCTGAGGAGGATAGGTTTTAATTATTCCTTGAATGTTTGGTAAAACTCCCCTGTGAAGCTGTCTGCCCTGGGCTTTTGTTTGCTGGAAGCTTTTTGATGACTGCTTCAATTTCTTACATAGTTATTGGACTATTGATATGTTTAGATTCTTCCTGATTGAATTTTGAAGGTTATATTTTTCTAGGCATATGTCCATTTCCTGCAGGTTGTCCAGTTTGTTGGAATAGAGTTGTTCATAGTATTTTTTAACAATTCTTTGTATTTCAGTGAGGTTTGTTGTTATTTCACCTCTTTCATTTCTAATTTTCTTTATTTGGATTCTATCTTTGCTTCTTGGTAATCTGGCTGGAGGTTTATCAATCTTGTTTATTCTTTCAAAGAACCAGCTGTTGGTTTTGTTGATCTTTTATATTGTTTCTTTGGTCTCTATGTCATTTCTTTGTGCTCTGATCTTTATTATTCCCTTCCTTCTGCTTACAATGGGCTTTTCTTTTTTTTTAAATATATTTTATTGATTTTTTTACAGAGAGGAAGGGAGAGAGATAGAGAGTTAGAAACATCGATGAGAGAGAGACATCGATCAGCTGCCTCCTGCATGTCCCCTACTGGGGATATGCCCGCAATCAGGATACATGCCCTTGACTGGAATCGAACCTGGGACCTTTCAGTCCGCAGGCTGACACTCTATTCACTGAGCCAAACCGGTATCGGCTTTTCTTGTTGCTCTCTTTCTAGATCTTTGAGTTGTAGGGTTAGGTTATTTATTACCATTGTTTCTGTTTTTTTGCAGTAGGTTTGCAGAGCTATGAATTTCCCTGTCAAGACTGCTTTCATTGTGTCCCATAGATTTTGAATTGTTGTGTTTTCATTGTCATTTGTTGCCATGATGTTTTTTATTTCTTCCTTGATCTCTCTGGTATCCCAGTCATTGTTCAATAGCATGCTGTTTAGTCCCCATGTGTTTGATTTCTTTGGATTTTTTTTTTTGTAGTTCATTTCTAGTTTTATGCCACTGTGACTTAAAAAGATGCTTGATATGATTTCTATCTTCTTGGATTTGAAGAGACTTTGCCCATGACCCAACATATGGTTTGTGTTTGAAAGTGACCCATGTGCACTTGAGAAGAATGTATATTCTGTGGCTTTGGAGTGAAATGTTCTCAAGATGTCAATTAATTCCATCTGGTTTCAGTGATTCATTTAGGATTGATGTTTCTTTGCTGATTTTTTTGTTTAGAGGATTTGTCTAATGGTGATAATGGGGTATGAAAGTCTTCTGCTTTGATTGTATTGCTGTCAATCTCTTCGTTGATATTCTCTAAGAGTTTTTTTATGTATTTGGGTGCTCCTGTATTGGGTGTGTATATGTTTACCAGAGTTATTTCTTCTGGCTCTATTGTTCCCTGAAGTGGTCTTCCTTATCTCTTATTATGTCCTTCACTTTAAGATCTAATTTGTCAGATGTAAGTATAGCTATCCCAGCTTTTTTTTCATTTCCATTCACCTGAAGAAACTTTTCATCCCTTCATCCTCAGTGTGTGTGGGTCTTTTTTTCTGAGGTGGTTTTCTTGTAGACAGCAGATATATGGGTCATGTTTTCTTATCCAATTCATTACCCTATGTCTTTTGATTGGGGCATATAATTCATTTACATTTGAAGTTATTATTGATAGGTCCTTATTTGTCACCATTTTTATTCTTTACCCCTGTGTTCCTTCTTTACTTCCTTTTTTTTTGTTTGTTAGTTAGTTTGTTTGTTTACGGCAGACCCTTTAGCATTTCTTGCATTGATGGTTTGGTGGTAATAAATTCCCTTAGTCCTTTTTTGTCTGTGAAGCTCCTCATTTCACCTTCAATTTTGACTGATAGCCTTGTTGGGTACAGTATTATTGGATTCAGAGCCTTCCTTTGCATGACCTTGTATATTTCATTCCATTCCCTTCTGGCCTGATGAGTTTCTGTTGAGAAATCAGTTGCTAGTCTAATGGGGGTTCCTTTGTAGGTAACGTTCTGTCTCTCTCTGGCTGCTTTTTTTATTTTTATTGTGTTACATGTATACATATCTTCCCATTGCCCACCCCTTCCCCTTTGGCTGCTTTTAAGATTCTTACTTTGTTGGTGATGCTTGTCAATTTAATTATAATGTGCCTTGGTGTTGATATTTTGGGGTTCATTTTGCTTGGAACTCTGTGAGCGTTTTGGATTTGTGTATTTTTTCTTCCTATATCAGGGAAGTTTTCTGTCATATTTCCTCAAACAGGTTTTCTATTTCTTGCTCAGTATTCTCTCCTTCTGGAACCCCTATTATTCAGATATTGTTTTTTTTTTTTCATGCCAATATTCCCTTAGAGTCTCCTTATGCTTTTTATTTTATGTTCTAGAAGCTTCTGTACTTGGGTATTTTTTCCTACCTTGTCTTCCTGCTCATTGATGCAGTTCTCTGCATCTTCTAGTCTACTCTTGATGCTTTCTATTGAGTGCTTTACAACAGTGATGTCATTTTTCACTTATTTTTGGTTCTTCTTCATTTCCTCTTGGTTCTTATTCATATTGTTGAAATTGCCTTCCATTCTTTTCAACCACCTTTTGACCATATCTCTGAATTCTTTCTCTGGCAGATTGCTTTCCTCCATTTTGTTTACTTCCTTTTCTTGTAATGCCTGCTTTACTTTCATATGGGGCTATTTAATTGTCTCCCCATGGTCTCTCTTCTCTGGGTGTCTGGTTATGTAGTTCTCTCTCTCCTTATCCCAGGTGAATTTTGAGCTTTCTGTGGTGGAGTGTAGAGCTCCTCTGAATCCGTGTATTTGCATCAATTGGGGGCTGGTGTTCTTGGGTTTGCAGCTGTTCGAAAGGTGCCATAATTTTAGATTTTCAGACTTCCGATAACATCACTTTCCCCTTCAAGTTAGCCTGCAGCTTTTACTTATTAAATATATCTGCTCTTGCTTGGTCCAGAAGAGTCTGACCTGCTTGTCCTCATGCAGCTTCTTCTCTCACTGATGCAGCTCCTGGATCCCAGGATCACAGTGAACTGATCTCACACCTACAGCTCCCCTTCTCAAATTTTCATAGAATCTTCTTTCCCTCTTTCAAAAACTTGCTGAAATCTCAGCATTCCAAAGAAGTTCTGGAAATCACTTGAAATACATTTCCTTTTTCACTCGAGTCTCTAGGGTGTGGCCCACACACAGTGTGAATGGGATAATTTCACAGCACAATCCTAGGCTGTTCTAATAATAGAGGATGTCTGATTGTGATACACATATAGCACAGAATCAGTGATTTTAGCATCATAGGAAATGCTTGTTTTGGTGGCGATTACCCTTTGAGTACCCCTCCTCCCCAAAAAATAAGCCAGAGAGAAAGAACAACAAAAGGGTATAAGAAATAGAAAGTAATGATTCTTCATCCAGAAATAAGCCACTTCCCATTAACAACTATTTGTACCTAATGTTTTGTTGAGAATACATTGATGTGTTGGTGACAGCAAGAATAGCAATAGGTTTTACATCAATGGGGTCAGACTTGACCTGGGTTCAACAATCTTGGTACTTGAGTTCTGCCTAGGAAAAGTTCAGAGCCAAGACTAAAACTATAAGAGAATATTTATTTTGAAAATTACAGAGGTAGAAGAAAAAATTTGTAGAATAAATGAGCTTAGGAAACAAGTTATAAAGGCAAAGAAGTGTCCTCAGAGTTTTAGAAATGAGGACAATAAAGGTAACATGCTTTAGAGGATGGAAAGGGGGAAGGAAAGGGAAAAGGCTCATGTGTGCTACTGATATGGGGACAGAGATCAAGATGTATCCTGTCCTAAGGGTTTTAAGTGTGGAGATTTTAGGGGAGGTCCCAGGGAAATATTCAATAGAATATTCATTAGCTTTCTGGGTGTGTCCTTTAGTCTAGGTCTCCACTCATTGATTGGTCAATGCCAGGGCAGGATCTTAAAGGGGAGGGGAGAGCTGGTCCTGAGATCAGTCATAGTTTTACTGGTTCTAGTGCTTTTCTGGGCCAGGAGCTGAAATACAAATAAGGGCTAGATGTTATCTATAGGTAGGAAAGGTCAGAGGATCCAAACTTTATGGCCAATATGCTAAGGGTGGAAAAGTCACCCTGGGGATGAGGTCCTACCTAAATTGTCCTTTGCTATACACCCATGGCTTTCCATCCTGGTGACCTTCTTCTGTACCTGGCCTATCATCTTTGCTTTTCTTATGTCTATCTAACTGTCTACCATGGAAGAAGAGCAATTTCATTGTACAGATATAAACAAAAGAACAATAATTAGAGATATGGACATATATACTCTAAGATATATAAAAGAATGTAAATTATCTTAAGTGAATGTTAAAAATCGGATAAAAAAAAAGACTCTGAAATAGATGCTTATTGATCAGGAATAGTACAGAACTATTAGGAAGCCACACCAACTCACAAAACCAAATATGGTTTTGTCAGGGAAGATTAATTTCCCTGCTTATTAGTTTCCTATTGGTGCTGTAACAAATTATCACAAATTAAATGGTTTGATACAATCCACATTTATTACATTACAGCTCTGGAAGTCATAAATCTGAAATAGATCTTATGTGACTAAAATCTAGGTGTTGGAGGAAATATAGGACTGAATTCCTTCGGGAGGTCCTAGAAAGAAATCTGTTTCTTAACTTTTTCACCTTTTATAGGCTTTTTACTGACTACCATCTTTCATTTTTATCCCATAATTTTAACATACAGTGGTACCTCGAGATACGAGTTTAATTCGTTCCATAATCTTGCTCATATGTCAAGTTGCTCATATCTCAAAGCAAATTTCCCCATTGAAATCAATTGAAAGGCCATTAATCTGTCCCAGCCCCCAAAATGCCACCCCAGTTGTTCTTGTTACATGTTTTTGAATAAGAAAAATGTATTTACAAATGACAAATATTGTATAAAAACATAATAAAAGAGAATGTAAAGGAATAAACTGGTTTTATAAAGTGTATTTACCTACTCGTTACACTAATAATGCTACACTTTATCCCTAAACTGAATATAACTTAACTAATCTTCACTGAACTTAATTGCTACTGGTCTTTGCATTTTTGGCCGATTTCAAAAAAGACGTGTCTAAAGAGGTTTGCCTCTTCCTCCCTTTCAGAATGTTTCTGAAATGGATGAGGCAAGTTTCATTGAACAGCTCCGATGCACAACCAGAAGCAACTTTTTCGGGGTGTTTCTTTTCCACGAAGTGTGACACCCTCTCCCACATTTCTAAGATCTCCTTTATCTCACTTGTAGAGATCTCCTCCACCTCTGGCTCCTCCTCGAAACCAATTCCTTGGAGAACCTCCGCATGTTGCTGAGACTGCAACTCTTGTAACTCCTCTGTGGTGAGTTCCAGAGAGTGCTCCTCGACGAGCTCATTCACATCTCTCTCATCCACCTCCAGGCCCATGGATTTTCCCAGAGACACTATCTCCTCCTCCACTGGCACCTCGGGTTCGAATCCTTCGAAGGTCCTTTCGGCTATGGCCTCAGGCCACAGCTTCTTCCATGCAGAGGTCAAAGTCCTCGATGTAACACCCAGCCAGGCCTGATCAATAATTCTGAGGCATATCACAATGTTAAAGTGGTTCTTCCAGAACTCTCGAAGGGTGAGGGTTGTGTTCTCCGTCACCTCAAAGCAGCACCAGAACAGGTGCTTGATGTACAGCTTTTTAAAATTAGAAATTACCTCCTGATCCATGGGCTACAGGATAGGAGTGGTGTTGGGAGGTAGGTATACAACCTTTATAAACTTGAACTCTTCGAGGAGTTCATCTTCGAGATTCAGTGGGTGAGCAGGAGCATTGTTGAGGACGAGGAGGGCTTGCATGGTTAGGTTGTTTTCCTGTAGATATTTCTTAACAGAAGGGCCAAAAACCAGGTTTACCCACTCCACAAAGAACTGCCTGGTGACCCATGCCTTCGGGTTTGCCCTCCACATAACTTGCAGTTTATCTTTTAAAATCTTATGTGACTTAAAGACTCTGCGGTTTTCCGAATGGTATACGAGCAGACGCTTGATCTTGCAGTCGCCACTCGCATTGGCACACAGTGCGAGAGTTAGCCTATCCTTCATGGGTTTGTGGCCTGGCATCGCCTTCTCCTCTGCTGTTACATAAGTGCTATTCGGCATCTTCTTCCAGAAAGCCCTGTCTCGTCACAGTTGAAGACTTGCTGGGGGATATATCCTTTGGCTTCTATCAGTATGGAGAAAGTTTTGAAGTAATCCTCAGCTGCCTTCACATCCGAACTTGCTGCCTCACCATGCCTGACGATGCAGTGAATGCCGGACCTTTTCCTGAAGTTATCAAGCCAGCCTCTACTGGCTTTAAATGAGTCTTTTGATGCTTTGTCCATGGAAGTGCACAGAGTCTGCTCCAGCAAATCACCATAAATCACTTGCACCTTCTCGCATATGATGTCCTGTGTTAATGTATCTCCTTTAAGCTGCTTCACCGTCACCCACACCATCAGCAGATTCTCCATCTTTTCATGGAGAGAGCTACAGAGCTTAGAAATTATTGTAATGCCCTTAGCTGGCGTTATAGCCTTTATTGACTCCTTCTGTTTAAGCACAGTGCATATTGTTGAAGTACTACGCCCGTTTTGCCTCGCCAAGTCAGCCACTCGCACACCTTGCTCATATTTTTCTATGATTTCATGCTTTAATTCAATAGACATCATCCTTTACTGAGCACTGACCTTTCCACTCGCTTTCTTCGGACCCATGGTTATAAAAAGAAATGTGATAAAGTATGTAAATGCACAAAAGATGCTTCGACAACGAGGTAAACAAGCACACTGACTGAGGCGTGGGAAACTATGAGAAGCTAGAGTAGTGGTAAACTGGTGAGTCGTATGCGGCCGATCCGCGTGATTACTTGTATCTCAAATGTTGCTCGTATTTCAAAGCAAAAAATCGCTCGCTCAAGGGCTCCTATCTCAAAAATCTCGTATGTTAGGGCACTCGTATCTCCAGGTACCACTGTAGTAACTTCAGTACGTGCTGTGGAGTTATTGGGGAACAAAATAAGTAATTGGAGGCAGTTACAGATATTATCAAAGGTGTTTATTGAGTACGTGTAAATCATACTTTGGGTTTTCCCCAAAATGCTTGTAAGTCACTCACAGGAGGTGGATATTATTGTGGAAAATACAGGCAAGAGCCAGTGTAACTTGAGTTATCTTTGTGTCTTAGAGAAACATGGGTTACATGTATATAGTATATTCCTATGTTTGACCTCAGACTTTTGTAGCTAGACTTTTATTAAGCAGCATAAATCCTAAATTTTATAAACCACTTAGATATTGCTAAAGATCATCGCTTACATCAGATAAATCTGAACTTGCTAGAATATTTTGGTATTGAAGATGAGCAGTCTTGGTAGACAGTATCTCTCAGAGAATGTGCCTAGCAGTCACTCCTGTTTGGGTGAATCATATATGACATGAATGAATCAAAGGTATCATGGCATAAATCACCATTAGGAAAAAACTATTTGTTATTCCAAGATGGTGGGTGGAGGATGATAGGGAGAGATAGAGTATGAGTGAATGAGGAAGCAAAAGGGGAGTTTGTGGACATGTGGTGTGTGTGTGTGTGTGTGTGTGTGTGTGTGTGTGTGTGTGTGTCTGAAGGAGGGATAGCTAGATCTCACAGGACCTTCAGGAGCTGGTGGACAGGATTTGCATAGCCAGGCAGCCTCTGCTACTGCTGTAATCTCTCCTATGTGCCAGCTCTCCTGCAGAGGTCATGCAGTCTTGAAGGAGAAAGCTGCTGTGACTGGGAGCCCAGCCTCACTTCCACTCAGGGTGCTATCAGACACCACCTGGGAACTTATAACCACTTTGGCCAGGGACCTGCTGCCTTGACTGCTGACCCATGGATACTGGGACTCCAGCCTTCCCAGCTGAGGGCTCCTGTGAGTTCTAGAGGTTGTTAGCCTCTCACCAGCCAGACACTTTAGTTCTGGGCACTGTGACCAAGTGTGCAAATGGCAGAGTCTTATGTAGCAACAGACAGCAACCACTTCAGCAGCCACTGCCCACAATCATAGAAGGAGTAGCCACCCTGTGACTGTGTGATGAACAGTCGCCCTGTGACTGCACACAGAACAGTAGCCCCAAAACTGCTCAAAGAGCAGGCCCTACAACCACCCAAGGAGTAGCCATCACCCATAACTGCCTGAGGAGTAGTTGCTGTCCTGCAACCTCCGATGGGGAGCAGTTGCCCTATGACTGTGCAAAGAGCAGCCACCACCCATTATCAAGCAATCTACCGCTAAGCCAACCTCACAGCCACAAGCCACAATGACATAACACATAGATCCTTTGGTGAGAACAAAATGGGGAGACATAAAATCCACTCCCAAAGGAAAGAAAATGAGGAAATCACCAGAAAAGGAACTAAATGAAACAGAGGTATGAAATATGTCAGAAAAATAATTCAGAATAAGGGTCATACAGTTCATAAACCAGATGAATGAGAAAATCAACAACCTACAACAATCAGAAGGAAATAAAGAGTGATAGAGCTACAATAAAAAAACAATATAGAAGCTTTCTACAGTAGACTTGGAAAACTGTAGGACTAAATTAGTGAATTAGGAGACAGGGAAGCAAAACACAACCAATCTGAACTGCAATTAGTGAAAAAAATCAAAACACAGTAGGAGAGCCTATGGCACTTTGGGACAACATGAAATGAAACAACATACATATAATAGGGGTGGCACAACAACAAGAAGAGAAGCAAGGGTTAGAAAACCTATTTGAAGAAATAGTATCAGAAAACTTCCCTGATAAAAGTCACACAACCACAGAGTCCCAAACAAAATAAACACCAAAAGACTTGCAGCAAGACACGTTGAAATTACAACAGCAAATGTTAATGACAAAGAGAAAATATTAAAGGCTGCAAGAGAGAAACAGAGAGTTACCTACAAGGGATCTCCATTAGATTATTGACTGATTTCTCAACAGAAACACATTGGGCCAAAAAAAAAAAAAAATGAAAGGAAGTATACAAAGTTATGCAAAGCAAGGGACTAAATTCAAGAGTACTCTATCCAGCAAAATCATCATTACAAATTGAAGGGGAAATCAGGAGCTTCACAGACAAAAAAGAGCTTAGGGAGTTTATCACTACCAAGCCAGTAATGCAATAAATGCTAAAGGGACTGTTTAAAAAAAAAGGGAGGGGGGAGAAACACAGGCACAAAAAAATAAAAATAGCTACAAATAAGTACCTATCAATAATAACTTTAAACATAAATGGCCTAAATGCTCCAATAAAAAGACATCAAATGGCTGAATGAATAAGAAAACATGACCTATATATATATGTGCTATCTACAAGAAACTTACCTTAGAAGAAAAGGCTGAAAGTGAAGAGATGGAAAAATATTATTCAAGCAAATGGAAATAAAAGAAAAAAAAAAGCTGGGGTATCTGACAAAATAGTCCAGTGAAGGCCATACCAAGATATAAGGAAGGCCACTTCAAAAGGGATCAATACAACAAGAGCATATAACTCTGGGAAACAAAAGATCAATGAAACCAAGGGCTAGTTCTTTGAAAGAATAAACAAGATTGATGAAGCTCTAGTCAGGCCCATCAAGCAACAAAGAAAGAGGACCCAAATAAATAAAATCAGGGGAAAAAAAGAGGCAAATGACAACAGACCCCACAATAATACAAATGATTGTAAAAAAGAAACAACTTTTGAACAACTCTACTCCAATAAAATAAACAACCTACAGGAAATGAACATATTCTTACAAAATACAATCAAGAGGAATCAAAAAATCTCAACAGGCCAATCACTAAGGAGGAAGTTGAAGAAGCCATCAGAAATCTTTCAGCAAACAAAAGCCCAGGGCCAGGTGGCTTCACAGGAGAGTTTTACCAAACATTCAAAGAAAAACTAAAATGTATTATTTTCAGGCTATTCCAAACACTTCAAGAGGAAGGCACACTTCTGAGTTTTTTCTACAAAGTCGGCATTATCCTAATCCCAAAATCAGATAAAGACAACACAAAGAAAGAATTTTTTGTATTTTTTTTGTGTGTGTGTGTGTGTGTGTGTCACAGTTCTAGAGGTCCAAAGTCCGAAATAAGTCTCTCCAGTTAAAATCAAGGTGTCAGCAGAGCTGTGTTTCTTTCTGGGGCTCTAGAAAGAATGTGCTTTCTTTTTTTTCCTAGCTTCTAGAGCCAGTCTGCATTCCCGGCCCCGTTCCTCCATCTTTGGAATCAGCGACATTGAGTTGAGTCCTTTTCATACTGCCATGTCTGGCTCTTTCTCACTCATTTGCCTCCCTTTTTTATGCATAAGGTCCCTTGTGATTACCTTGGGCTCACCAGGATAATCTAGGACAGTGGTCGGCAAACTGCAGAGCTGCGGTTTGCCACTCTGTTGACTAATGAGTTTGTCGACCACTGACCTAGATTCTCGATTCCAACAATTAATTCTTGTGATTAAGCCCCTACCCCAGTGGTTGGCAAACTCATTAGTCAACAGAGTGGCAAACCACGGCTCGCAAGCTGCATGTGGCTCTCAAGCTGCAGTTTGCCAACCACTGATTAGGATAATCCCTTGATCTCAAGGTCAGTTGATTAATGACCTTAATTTCCCTTTGTCATGTAAACTAACATGTTCCAAAATTCTTGGGATTAGGACATGGACTTATTTTAGGGACTATTGTTCTGCCTACTGCAGGAACTATTTAGTACAGTGTTTCTCAACCCTTCTAATGCTGCAACCCTTTAATACAGTTCCACATATTGTGGTGACTCCCAACCATAAAATTATTTTTGTTGCTGCTTCATAATTGTAATTTTGCAACTGTTATGAATCGTATCTGTGTTTTCCTAAGGTCTTAGGCGACCCCTGTGAAAGTATTGTTCGACCCCCAAAGAGGTAGAGACCCACAGGTTGAGAACCGCTGATTTAGTAGTTAAATTTGCTTATAGCTAATGACTTTATAATTTTATTTCTAGATAAATAATCCCTTCAGAAAATATAGCATATATTCAAGAGGATTTATATAAGATTCAGCATTGTTTAATGATTAAAAATTATAAATAACTTAAATGTCTATGAGCAGGAACAGGGGTAAATTGTATTCTATTGATGCAATAGAATATTATATAATGGGTAAAAAAGAATGAACTAGAAACTACAAGTGTCAACATGGGCATTTCTCAATAACAAAATGTTGTAGAAAGTCATTTTTTCTAAGGTACCATTTTTAAAAAGACATGTTTTTTTTTAAATATATATTTTATTGATTTTTCACAGAGAGGAAGGGAGAGGGATAGAAAGTTAGAAACATCGATGAGAGAGAGACATTGATCAGCTGCCTCCTGCACGCCCCCTACTGGGGATGTGCCCACAACCAATGTACGTGCCCTTGACCGGAATTGAACCTGGGACCTTTCAGTCCGCAGGCCGACACTCTATCCACTGAGCCAAACCAGTTTCGGCAAAAAGACATGTTGTTATTGATTTCAGAGAGAGGAATGGGAAGGAGAGGGAGAGACAAACATCAATGATAAGAATCATCCTATATGTCCTGACTAGAAATCAAACCATTACCTATTGGTTCATGGGCCTACACTCAACCATTGGGCCACACAAGTCAGGTTATGGTACCATTTTTGTAAGGTTTAGAAACCAGAAGACAACCATATCTTATTTATGGACACATTGCTTGGTGTATAAATAATCCTCACTTACACTACAATGTTTTTAGACTCACCTTTAGCCCTTCACTTTGTGTTTATGCCCATTCATAAACATATAACCTTCTTCTATAGCAGAAGCTAGTAAATTATGGCACTGTGGGCAATCCAATTTTTTTTTTGTGTGTGTGTGAATCAAGTTGTAGTTTTTTTTTCTTAAATATATTCTATTGATTTTTAAAATATATATATATTTTATTGATTCTTCACAGAGAGGAAGGGAGAGGGATAGAGAGCTAGAAACATCGATGAGAGAGAGAGACATCTATCAGCAGCCTCCTGCACGCCCCCTACTGGGGATGTTCCCACAACCAAGATACACACCCCTGACTAGAATCAAACCTGGGACCCTTCAGTCCGCAGGCCGACCCTCTATCCATTGAGCCAAACCGGTTTTGGCTGAATCAAGTTTTGTTGGAAATATAGACTACCTACCTTTTTATAAATAAAGTGTTATTGGACTATAGCTGCACTCATTCCTATATTTTCTGTGACAACTTTCATGCTACAATGGCAGAGTTGAGTAGTTGTAACAGATTTGATAGCTTTCAAGTTTAAAATATTTAACACTGGCCCTTTAAATAAAAGCTTGTTAGTGTAATTAATACAGATTGAGATAATACCACTTGTTCAGTTCCAGACATTGAGCTAATCCCTCAAAGTTGGAGTTTTCTAGTGATATAATGAATACACAATGGTGTTTAGAGGGTCCTGCCCTAAAGAGACTTAAACTAATAGAGAAAGAGATATTAAGTAAATTCAATAAAATGTAAATTCATACTCTAGTAAGGAAGTTATTTAAAACACAGTGATGTGGGAAATGATAACTTTCTTCAGAGATTGAAAGGACAAAAATATATGAGAATTAGCAGATAATACACCTGGCTCATAACAGGATTTCAGTATTGTGAGTTTAAAATTCTATTTATATACTTGTGACTGTCATCATTCTTTGAGACTGCATGAATGAGAGTAAAGAAATAAAGGGAAGAAAAGAGACAGACAAAGAATACTTAGAAGAGTAAGGTAAAGTACATCTATAATAAAAGCATAATATGCAAATTGACCAATTTGGCTCAATGGATAGAGGGTCGGCCTGCGGACTGAAGGGTCCCAGATTTGATTCAGGTTTGATGCTGAACAGTAGAAGGACCAATCTGATGACTACACTATGACACTCACTGGCACGAGGCCAGGCAAGGCGGGTGCGATGCCTTTGGTTGGGGCATGGCCATCACCTCATGATCACCCCACAGAAGGAGGCCCCGGCTACCTGGCCAGTGCTGCAGTGAGTGGGCAGGGCCTCCCTCTACTGGGTGATTGATCATGGGGCTCTCAGTCTGTGAAAGGGCACAGGACTGGGCTGAGGAGCATCCCTTCCCAAGTGCATGAATTTTGTACACTGGGCCTCTAATTAATTAATAAAAAATAAGGAATAACAATTTTTAGTGTTTACACCTCAATATTTCAAAAATAATAGATTTGTTAATTCTGTATTGTGTTTTTAAATTTAATGAAAATATAAATCAAGTAATTTTCAACAGAAAAATAACCATTTGGTTTTCCTAGTGCTAACTATAAATAAACTGAATAATATTTCTCAAATTATTTTACTTGAACTTTCATACTAATATTTGCTGGAACATACATGCCTATAAATTATAAACATGGTTTATTTATAGGATACTAAATAATTTTTTGAAACAACTCCTATTATCTGTAAGAGAATACTATTTAAAAAAAATTAACTCTTTTTTCATTTAATAAATCTTTATTGTTCAGATTATTACATTTGTTTCTCTTTTTTCCCTCCATAGCTCCCCTCCACCCGGCTCTCACCCCTCCTTCTACCCTTACCTTCCCTTGCATTGTTCTCATCCATAGGTGTATGATTTTTGTTCAATCTCTCCCTGCATCCCCTTCACCCTTTTCCCCCTGAGAATTGTCAGTCCACTCCCTTTCTGTGCTCCTGATTCTATTATATTCACCAGTTTATTCTGTTCATCAGATTTTTTATTCACTTGATTTTTAGATTCACTTGTTGATAGATACGTATTTGTTGTTCATAATTTTTATCTTTACCTTCTTCTTCATCTTCTTAAATAGTACCTTTCAGCATTTCATATAATACTGGTTTGGTTTTGATGAATTCCTTTAGTTTAGGTTTTTTTTTTTTTCTCTGAAGCTCTTTATCTGCCCTTCAATTCTGAATGATAGCTTTGCTGGGTAGAGTAATCTTGGTTGTAGGTTCTTGCTATTCATCACTTTGAATATTTCTTGTCACTCCCATCTGACCTGCATAGTTTCTGTTGAGAAATCAGCTGACAATCGTATGGGTGCTTCCTTGAAGGTAATTAACTATTTTTCTCTTGCTGCTCTTAATATTCTCTGTCTTTTGCTCTTGATTTTTTAATTATGATGTATCTTGGTGTGGTCCTCTTTGGATTCCTTTTGTTTGGGGTTCTGTGCGCTTCCTGAACTTGTAAGTCTATTTCTTTCACTAGGTGTGGGAAATTTTCAGTCATTATTTCTCCAAATAGGTTTTCAGTATCTTGCTCTCTCTCTTCTTCTGGCACCCCCATAATTCTGATGTTGGTACGCTTGAAGTTATCCCAGAGGCTCCTTACACTATCTTCACATTTTTGGATTCTTTTTTCTTCTTGCTTTTCCAGTGGAGTGTTTTCTGCTTCTTTATATTTCAAATTTTAGACTTGATTCTTGCCTTCCTCTAGACTGCTGTTAGGTCTCTGTATAATATTTTTTTTCAGTCAGTGTATGTTTAATTTCTAGTTGGTTCTTTTTCATTGCCGCTTGGGTCTCGCTAAATTTACCCATATTTTCTAGGAAATTCTTGAAAAACCTTATAACTCTGGTTTTGAACTCTATATGCAGTCATTTGTTTTCCTTCATTTCTTTTGCTTGTGATCTGTTCCTTGTCTCCACATTTTCACTATGCTGGGAGAACTGTGTTGGAATCAGCCTTATGATACAAGACTTGCAAAACTGCAAAAGCCTCTCTGTTGAGCTTGAATGGGGTGGAATCTCAGAGAGCCTTGGCTTCCAGTCTGCCCCTCCCTACATGGCCCCTGGGTCTCAAGTGTCTCTTGGTAATCGCTGGAGACGTCTTGTGCGCACACGCATGCGTGCCTCTAGATTGCTGCCTTTCTGATTCCCCTGAGCTCCGGGACTCGTATGAGTCTGGGTCCCCAGGGTCTCGCCCGAAACTGGGGTTCAGTGGAATTAGAAGTGGCACAGTTGGGAGGCTCTGTCTCCCGCCTACTCAAGAAAGCCAGCAGTACAATCAGCAGTCCATTTTCTGGGCACAGTGTCATGCACGGCCCCAGACCTCTGCCCTTTTGTGGCTCCCCTAAATATCTATCCCAGCACTCCTCTCTTTTCACTGTCAAGACTCCCCCCATATGAGTCTCACCCAGAATTGGGGTTCAGTGCCATAGGATATGGGGTTCAGTGCAGTTGGGAGTCTCTGTCTCCTTCCTGCCAGACGAAGCCAGCCAGTCACCCCGCTGCTCACTCTCTCCACGAGCACGTTTTCATACCTCAGCTTTTTGCAGCTCCTCTGAGTCTCCATGAGCCATTTTTTTTTCCTTCTAGTTGTATAATTTCCACTCAGCCAACTTTCCTGTGGTTCTGGATGATGTCCATTCTGTCTTTTCGTTGTAGTTTTGAAATTGTTGTGTGAGGCAGCAGTTTAGGTGTTCAACTATGCCACGATCTTGGTTTTCTACCTCGAAAATGAACTCTTAAGGCTAAAAAAAGTGTAGATAAGTTGTCATCATAATCATTACCCATTTTTATTTACTGAGTTTGTAAGGCCTATTCAGTTCTCTGCAGAATACGTTCATCCATCCATGATTCCCCAAATAGCCCTTAAAGTCATTTTAGCTCATGTTAATTTTCTTGAGAAAAAATACTTTTTTCTGTCTTCAGGAGATAATAATAGCTTAAATGTGATATATTTTTCCTTTCTTTACTCCCCTTTGATCATTCAGTGGCCTCAAATACTTGTTCTCTTGGGAGGACAAATTTGTTCTCTAAGGAGGAGCTAGGCTTGCCTTGACTAAATGATTTTCACTCAATTATAAAATGATTATTCTCTGTTTTTCCTTCCTGGATATTTTTTCACATTTTTAACTGTTATGGAAAGTCTTATAAGATTTCTAGAATTATTTTTTTATGATAATTCTTCATACAAGGACATTTTGTTCTTTTTCCTGGTGGAATTTCACCAGGAAAGTAATTTGCTTATATGCTTTTAGGGAAAAATTTATCTTCCAGAGCAAGTATGTCCTTTAACCAGTTGCAGGTTTGTTTAGGACAGAAACGGAAGGATATATTCACTCCTCACATTTTTTTAGTCCAGGAAATAAAATCAGTTTTATTTCTTACTTCAAATAACCTAAAGTTAATTCAAAGACAGCACATAGCCAAATATTTTTCTTTTAGAATAAGCATTCTTCTGGATCAAATTTGTTCCTTCACCAAAAAGAGCTCTCCAGTAATTCCTGTGCTTCTCTCATTCTTTTTGGTCTTCTCAATATTATATTATCTCTCCTTTGTAAATAGTCAAACTCTTATTCTTTTATTCTCTTATTCAGTTGATCTTTTCTGTTTTCAGCATTGTGTTGGGTTCCAAATACATAAAGTTTAATGAATTTTATCTTGAATGAGACAAGCATGCAAACAAATGTATGCAAGAATTTATAACGTGCTATTGAAAGATTTTGTAGAGGGTACACAAAGAGGGTGTGAGTGGTTAGACAAAGTCTTATGTAAGTGTTAATTCTGGTCTGCATTTCAAAGAATAAGAAAGAAGCGAGTAAGAGAAAGGAGAGGAATTGTGGATTAAAGGATGTATGAAAATTTGAGAAATTGCCAACTAATCCAAATGACAATTTAAAATATCTCTAAGTGCCTGTCCAGCCTGCCTCAGAGGTTGAGCATCAACCATTGAACCAGGAGGTTATGCTTTAATTTCGGTCAGGGCATATGCCTGGGTGGCAGGCTCAATCCCCAGTGTTGAGGGGTGCAGGAGTTAGCCGATAAATGATTCTCTCCCATCATTGATCTCTCTCTCTCTCTCTCTCCTTTTCCCTTCCTCAATCTCCACCCAACCTGGGCATAGGCCCTGACTGGGAATTAAACTGTGATCTTGTTCATAGGTCAATGCTCAACCACTGAGCCACACTAGTTAGTCAATAAAAATATGTTTTTTAAAAATGTCTGTATTATTTTATATAGAAATATCTTAGTCTTGCTCACATTTTATTTTGAATGTGGGTCTTATTTCCCTAATAAAATTAGAAGTATCTTGTGCATAGGAAATCTTATTATATCCTTCACATCACCTAGACCTCCAACTAGAGAATATGCAATAAATATTTTTGATTTATTTATATGTGGTAACTGAGAAGACTAGGATGAAAAATATTGTGGGCTGGATTATTCACTTTAACTAGTTTCACAAAGCACTGTTATTTTAATAGCATTTTCAGTGTGTAAAATACTCTTGGGTGAGTCCCATAGTAACTCAAGCAAGCAGCTTTCCTGAGCTCTACAGTTTATGATTGTTTCCAACATATCATTAATACCATCAATCATCATTGTTAATTACCAAACTCATATGAAGAGTATTTGCCTGGTCCTTGTGCTCAGTAACTTGGTGTAGAATGAATGGATACCTGTATATATCACCTGAATATTAACCAAGAGTGAAGGGAAGTCAGTGGTGACCTTTAAAAGCATTTCTTTATGCATTCCCTGTGAGATTTGCTCTCCTTTCTTTCAGTTATTCGTGATGCTGGTGTGATTCAGTCATACCTGAAACTCTATTAGCTGCATTGTTCCAACACAATTACAATAGTATAAAGACAAAAACCCATAAATTGGTGGTGGCTGAAGAGGAGAATAAAAATAGGCTGCATTCTTGACAACTTTGTTTTGCTGCAGAGCCAATTCTGGGCTTTTTAGCTCCAGACTTCTTCTTATGGAAGATTATTAAATTGCTTAAATGACTTTTTCCTGTCCTAAAACCTGTGCAGAGAGATGCATTTCTTACTGAAATAATACCAGTATATGGCTTTCATTAGATTTTCAATGAATATTTGTGTAATGAATGTTAACCCAGAGGGGCTTGTGGGTCAGTGGGACTACATTAAATTATATTAGTCTGCTAGGAATACCTTGACAAAATGCCACAGAGTGGGTAAGTTAGACAACAGTACTTTATTTTCTAATGATTCTAGAAACTAGAAGTTCAAGATCAAATTGTTGACTAGTTGGTTTCTCCTCAGCCTCTCTCCTTGACTTGCAGATGGTCATCTTGCTCTGTACTCATATTGCCTTTTGCCTGTGTGTGAGCACTCCTGATGTTTCTCACTGTGTACTAATTTCCTCTTCTTACAAAGATACCAGTCAGATTGAAGTAGGAGCCATCTTAGCAGCCTCATTTTAAAGTAAAAATTACCTCTTTAAAGGCCCTATCTCCAAGTACAGTCACATTCTGAGGTACTGTGTTTAGGCCTTCAACCCTGTGAATATAAATTGGAGGTGGGTGCACACAGTTTACTTTATAACATAAATATGATTTAGTTACTATTACTGTTTGTTTATTTCTTCATATAAACATTTGAATCAGTTTGCTTAATTTTAAAAAAATTAGCTTGTTTTCCCCCCTTGGGATGCTTTAGATTTATAGACTAATTTAGTGAGTATTAATAATTTTATGCTATAAATATGTAAGAACAGGTAGGTTTTTCTTTTCCATCAAGTATTTTTCTATCTCAGAAGCATTTTAAAGTTTTTCATTTTTCTTGCTTCTAATTATCTTACCTAATAATAGAGAAAAATGTAAATTGACTGTATCTCCGCTATGCCGACAGCCAATCAGAGTGGGTATGCAAATTAACCCAACAAAGATGGAGGTTAATTGCATACTTACCTGGGTCCTAGAAACCTCCTCTGCATCCAGGTTACACCCAGCCGGGCCATCAGAGAGGCCCAGCCTGTGATTGGAGGGGTGGGGAAGAGGGGAGAGGGTTGCTTACCAAGCCTAAAGCCTGGGGCTTGGGAAGGGGCCGAGCCTGTGACCAAATGCTGTTGATCGATGTACTTACCTCTCTCTTTCTCTCCCTCTTTCTTTCTGATCTTCTCTTGCAGCCAGGCTTTTCTTTCTCTCCCAGCCTCTGCGGGAAGGAGTGGGGGGAGGCGGTGTTCAAGCCCTGCCTTTTTTATCAGGCCCAGAGATAGGCTTGAAGATGCTGACTGGCAAAGGAACCAACCAATGAGAACCAAAGGTGGGTGCTGTGGGGAACCAATGACAGTCTAAGAGGCGGAGCTTCTGACACTGACTGGCAGAGGAACCAACCAATGAGAACAAATCTGGGTTCTGTGGGAAGCCAATGGCTGCCTAGGAGGTGAAGCTTTTGACACTGGTATAGGAACTAACCAATCAGAACCAAATTGGCCAGCAGAGGAGGGCAGTTGGGAGTGACAACAGTCCTGCAGGAGAAGGCAGTTAGGGTTGATCAGGCTGGCAGGTAGAAGCAGTTAAGGACACTCAGGCAGTCAGGCAGGTGAGCAGTTAGGAGCCAGTGGTCCCAGATTGTGGGAGGGATGCCTGACTGCCCATTTAGGCCAGATCCCTGGGATCAGGCCTAAAATGGCAGTCGAACATCCCACAAGGGGTCCCCAATTGGAGAAGGTTCAGGCTGAGTTGAGGGAATCCTTCCTCCATGCATGAATTTCATGCACTAGGCCTCTAGTCTGTATAATAAAGAGCTAATATGCTAATGGTCTGGATGCCCTGATGTGTAACAACCTGTCAGCAGGCTTTGTGTGCAGCAGGCATGGGTGGGTGGGGATTTGCAGCATCAGGGACTTGTGTCAAGCCATCACAATTACCAGGAAGCCTGGGGCCCAATGGAGAGCTTTGTGCAGCCCAGCCCAAGGGTAGGGCCCAGCAGTGGCCTCCATGCACTTCTGCTGAGGGTCTGGAGGCTTCTGAGCATGGCTTGGCCTGGAGGTGGGGCCCGGTAGAGGCCTCCATGTGGTGATGCCTTGGGTTCCTGTGACATGGAGGCAGGACCCCCGGCTCCGGCCTACCTCTTGGGGTAATCCATCATGGAGCCCTGGAGGGTGGGCGGGGCCTACTTTTTGGGGGCAATGGATTGTAGGGTTCCTGCACTGTGACAGGGCACAGGTCAGTCTGGGCCTCCCTCCAACCCCCATGTGCATGAATTTCTTGCAACAGGCCACTAGAAACATGCAAATTGATCATCCTTCTGCTATGCCCTCCAATCAGTAGCAAGTATGTAAATCAACCTAACAAAGATGGTGGTTAATTTTCCTACACAGGCATGAAGGGAAGACTGAAGACAGCGTAGAAGGAACCCAAGTGCTGCAGAAGGGAGCGAAGTAGCAGAGAAGGGAGCGAGGCAGTGGAGGTGGGAGGAAGCCTTCTCTTCTTCACTCTGGCCATAAGAAGCCCTATTCTTGCAGAAATAAGCCTGAGGAAGCCCTATTCTTGCAGGAATCTTCCTGCAACAGGTCTCTAGTTCTATATAACAAAAGCTTAATACACTAAGTGTCCAAATCTTTTACATTTGGCCACTCACTATGACATGCACTGGCCACCAAGGAGCAGACACTCTGACAGGTAGGTTATTTTGCTGCTGGGGTCCAATTGGTCAGGACTGAGCGAGATGGGCCAGACATGCCCTGGAGAAGGCGGGGAGGGGGTCCCTTGGCATGGCCTGCACACTCTTGCAATTAGGGACTCCTCAGGGGATGTTGAGAAGCCAGTTTCAACCTGATCCCTGCAGGCCAGGCTGAGGGAGATCACTGATGCAAGAATCTGTGCACAGAGCCTCTAGTATAGTTATATTATCCTTGAGCATATTATATATATTCTCTTATGTTATGCTTTTTAAGTAGCTGTAATTTTTACTGAAGACTGTTTGTATTTGTACCAGACTTTTTATAGTTTGTAATAGTTTTGATTATGAGTCTTTTGGATTTTCAGTTTCTGCAGTTCTATTATCTGCAAGTAATGTTAAGTTTTCCTCTTTTCCTTCAAGTTGTATAATGTACATTTCTTTGGTTCTTTCTTTTTTGTTAAGTTTATTAGCTAGAAATTAGCTAGGAGCAGCTTATCATCTTTTAGTGTTTTTCTACTAAACTTGATGCTGGATTTTGGATTTATAAATAATGAAAGGCAACCATCTGTTGTTATTTTTATTAATGGTTTTAATCCAGATATATACTAAATATTTATCTAATGTTTGTTCAGCAATTATGGCAGTTATGTATCACTATGGGTCCAGGTTTCATGTAATCTTTCTATGCTCAAACAAATAGAATGTCTCAAGTTGTAACTATGGGTGAGTAAAGCTGTTTCAATTCCTGTAAGTGGGAAGGTGGTCTGTTTCTGTCCCCTGGGCTCACATGGTGAGCAGTTTCCTATTCCCTCTGTGTGTGTGTATGTGTGTGTGTGTGTGTGTGTGTGTGTGTGTGTGTGTGTGTGGCAAATTTGGCTCCCATATCTACACAGTCCATGAAATTCCATCCCCAGTACATATACATAGTTACATCTCCATCTGGCTTGTAGTACTTTAATCTCTGCAATTGCAGAAGCAGCATGAATATTTTCACTGCCTGTTTTTGAGTGTGATCCTGTAGCTTTTTATATCTGAACAATATTTTATTCATTATTTCTATTTGGTGTGGAAGGAGAGTTATCTGATTGAAGACCTCATTCATCTGGACCCAAGCCCCTTCTTCTCTTTCTGTGCATTATCAAATCCTTGAGTTATTATGTGATTTTATTTTAGGTAGCTCAAGAATTTTGAAAGAAAATGTTCACTTTTTAGTCAGGCCGTGTAAAATCTTGAGGAGTCTCTTAAGTGTTGAGGTCATCAAGACTTGAAATTGAACTCCTGCTTTGCACTCACTTGCCTGGGAAATATATTTTAATGCAAATTATTTAACTCTTTTAATACTGAATTTATAAAATGGAATGCTGAGAATTATCATTTACTTAAGGACTAAATGAGACAATTAATGTAAAATTCTTCCCAAATAGCAGAGGCTCTCAATATATTCTTTTTTTTATCACCTCTTGCTTTCCAAGAAGAATTAATGGAGTATAATGATATGTAATTACATTGTAATATGTAACCATTTCAAATTTTAGACAGTGAAAAACATTTCAAATTGGAGAAATGATTAAGAATAACATTGCTGGAAAAAATCCAAGATGGCAACGGTCAAGACAGCAGTGAGGGAGAGAGTGTGAGTGAGGGAGTAGAAGAGGAGTGGGTGGACGTGTGTGTGTGTGTGTGTGTGTGTGTGTGTGTGTGTGTGTGAGGCAGTTATATTCCAGGAATTTGGGCGCTGGAGGATCAGGCTCCCCTAAGCCAGGCTGCCTCTGCTACTGCTGTGATCTCTTCCAGGCAGCAAGCTCTACAGCAGAGGTCATCCTGAAGGAGAGAGTGGCTGTGACTGGGAGCCCAGCCTCACCTCCACCCAGGGAGCCCTCGGACATCACTCAAGACCCTATGGCCACACCGGCCAGGGACCTGCTGCCCCATGAACACTGAACACCGGGACTCCAGCCTCCCTAGTTGCAGGCTTCTAAAAAGTTTGTCCAAAGGGAGACAGAATGGCTGACTATGTTGATGTGCCCTGTGCTGTCTCATGGAGAAGACAGAAGGAACAGATGAATAGAATAACATCCACCCAGAATTGGAAAATTAAACACAGCTGGTGAGACAAATCATGGATGAAAATGAAAGAGAACACCTGGAGAATGGCCAGATCAGGGATCTGGGCTGGAGCGAGAGTCACACAGAACCAGGACTATAGTGTCAGAAGGAAACTGTATTGCACTTATTCCGTGTCCCTTGGGGACACATGTAACACTCGACTGTGGAAGGGGGTCCACAGGGCTGCTGTTAGCAGGGAACTCTAGATCTAAGCCCACAACCATAAAAGGCTACACCCTGAAATTCTGCAATGGCTAAACAGTGAGAGGGGGGTGGGGAGAAGAGAAGGGGTGCAGAGACACGCAGCAGTTAGGTTGCTCTGTCTTTATAATTTTCTTGCTTTTACTCACTAAATACAGTACATAGTATCTTTCAATTACAAATACTCACTGAGGCTGTGGGCTATGGGCTGTGATATAGGAAAAGGTGGTTTTTGTGAAAGCTGGGGAGAAAAATAAGGAGAGGCAACCAGGAAGACAGCTCTGCAACAGCCATTTTTATCCTTCCAACCCTAAACAGCCATTTTTCTCCTTAAAAACAGTCATTTTTCTCCTTCCTAGCAGTGCAGCCACACCCAGCCTTGAGCTGGGCAGGGAAACAAGGATTCTGAATACCCCTAAGGAACCCTCAGGGACTGGGTTGAGGGGCCAATTGGTCCTAGGAACTAATACAGCAACACCACCACCTCGAGTTCATGTCAGAAATAGATACTTGTGTAAATAAGACTGAAACCAGGCAGCAAAACAAAATGGGCAGATTGATCCCTCTGCCTGAAAACAAGGCTATGAAGTCTGACACAGAGGAGCAGTGGATACTTGAAACTTCAACACAGTGCTGACTACTTAACAGGAAACTGAGGCATGGAAGACAGAACAGTAGAGAGGGACCTTAAACCAGCCCCCATAGAACATTAAAACTCAGCTGAAGTAAGACACTTCACTACTTCACATTTTTATTTTTTATCTTTTACTTAAGAAATTCAATTTTTTTCTTTATTTTATTTTTATTATATTTTTAACCTTTTATTTTTTTGGACTAGTGTTCTACATTCAATTTTTAATTTTATTTTTTATCACTGTTTTCATTTGTAACATTTTTTTCCTTTTTGCCAACCTTTCCTTCTTCACTTTTCCCTTATTTATCCTATTTCTCTTCTCCTGTTTCTGTTTTAGTTTTTTTCTCTCATTTCTTTTTACTCCTTCTTAAAAATTTATCTTCTTTTTCTGATTTATTGATGCATTACTATTATAGTAGTCTCTGTTAGCTTATCAGATATCTAATTTCCTCTCCACTGGAACAAGTCCATACACCCTTCTCTTTTCTCTTTCTTCACTAGGCAATATTTTTGTTGTTGTTTGTTTGATTTTTTGTTTTATTGTTTTTTTTGTTTTTATTTTATGCTTTTGGTTTTCTACTCCTTGCTTGCTCTCTTCTTCTACTAATAGCTTAATTAGCTTCATTCACCAAACTCAAGCCTATTTGCTCTCAACTCTATTCTCCTTTTTCAAAACTAGATGGATAGATGTAAAAAAAGGGAAAATTTTATATATATACATATATTGAAATATATATATTTTTTTAAGTTTTTATTGAGTATGTTGTTTTTTACTTTTCTTCTTATACAAACATTCTCTTTTTATTTTCTCTATTCTGAATTGTGGCTAATCCCCCATTTATTCAATTTCTTTACCTTAGCATCTGGAAATAAGCTTTGCCTCTTAAGCATCAGTCTCCCCTCCCCCACCTCTTTTTTTCTTGATACTTGTTTGCATTTTTTGGTTTATTTGTAGGTTTTGTAGATTTCCTCACCATATACATATATTTTTCACCTTCTTTTTTCTTCTTCTTCTTCTCTCTCTTACCTTTTTTTCTTTTCTCAATATCATTTTTGCAAACTTTTCTCTTAATTCTCTTTTCTCTGGTGGTCACCTTTATTGGGATTATTGGTCTCATTAATACATTCATGTATTATTCCTCTCTACTGTGCCTTGTCAAGTTGTATTTTGTGTCTGTTGGTCAACATAGTAGAGAGTAAGCCACATAACCAGACACCCTGAAAGGAGCAAAATTGAGGATCCAAAGAAACAATCCTCATATGAAAAAAAGGAGGAATCACCAGAAAAGGAAGTAAATGAAATGGAGGCAAGCAATTTGTCAGAGAAAGAATTCAGAGCAATGGTCAGAAGGATGTTAAAAAGAATGGAAGACAACAAATTCAATAACATGTGTAAGAATCAAGAGGAAATGATGAAGAATGAAGAAATAAAGAATGACATAGCTGCAATAAAGAACACAATAGAAAGCATCAACAGTAGATTAGAAGAGGATGAGGACAACAGCAACAAACTAGAAGACAAGGTAGAAAAAACAAACAAACAGAGCAGCAACTTGGGGGGACGGGGAGAAACAAACTTTAAAAGCAGGAGGAGAGCCTAAAGGGGCTTTGGGACAAAGCAAAATGAAATAAAATCTAGGGGTACTAAAGGGAGAGAAAAATGAGCAAGGAATAGAAGACCTGTTTGAAGAAATAATGACAGAATACTTCTCTGATATTGTGAAGAAAAACTCACAGAAGTCCAACAAGCTCACAGAGTCACAAACAAGATGAACCCAAAAAGATCAACACCAAGACACATCATAATTAAATTGGCAAACACCAACAACAAAGAAAGAATCTTAAAGGCTTCCAAAAGAGACAGAAATTTACCTCTAATGGATCTCCCATTAGACTATCAACTGATTTCTAAACAGGAACAAATTATGCCAGAAGGGAATGGAATGAAATATACAAAGTGATGCAAAGCAAGGGACTGAATCCAAGAATACTGTATTCAGCAAGGCTATCATTCAAAATGGAAGGTGAAATAAGGGAGCTTCACAGATAAAAAAAGGGCTAAAGGAGTTTATTTCCACCAAGTTAACAATGCAATAAATGCTAAAAAGACTGCAGTAAAAGAAGAAATAAGAAGGGAAGAAGGAACACAGGCATAAAGAATAAAAATGGTGGCAAACAAGCACCTATCAATAATAATCTTAAATTAAATGGATTAAATACTTCAATGAAAAGACATAGGGTAACTGACTGGATAAGAAAACATAATCCATATATCTGCTATCTATAAGAGACCTACCTCAGAACAAAGGACTCACACAGACTGATAGTGAAAAGATGAAAAATATTTTTCAGGCAAATGGAAATTAAAAAAATCATGGAGTAACAATACTTATATCTGAAAAATTAGACCTCAAAGGTGAAGGCCATACAAGAGATAAGTAAGGGCATTTCATAATACAAAAGGGAGCAATTCAACAAGAGGATAAAAATCTGCTAAAATATATGCACCTAATTCAGGAGCATCCAAATACATAAAACAAATTCTGAAAGATTTCAAGTGAGAGATCTATAGCAATACAATAATAGTAGGAGACTTTAATACCCCACTGACACCATTGCATAAATCTCCTAAACAAACAAACAAAAAAATTAGCAAAGAAACGGCAATCCAAATTACTCACTAGATTAGATGGAATTAATTGACATCTTCAGAACATTTCACCCTAAAGCTACAAAGTATGCATTTTTTTCAAGTGCACACAGGACACTTTCAAACATAGACCACATATTGGGACACAGGCAAAGTCTTTTCAAATTCAAGAAGATAGAAATCATACCAAACATCTCAGATCACAATGGCATAAAATTAGAAATCAACTACCACAAAAATAATTTAAAAAATCAAACATTTGGGGGCTAAATTGAATGATATTAAACTATCTTTGGGTTACCAAAGAGATCAAAGAATAAGTAAAAAGCATCCTGGTAACAAACAACAATGAAAATACAGCAGAGACTGGTTTGGCTCAGTGGATAGAGTGTCAAGGTCCCAGGTTCAATTCCAGTTGGGGGCATGTACCTTGCTTGCGGGCACATCTCCACTGTGGGGCATGCAGAAGGTGGCTGATCGATGTCTCTCTCTCATCGATGTTTCTGACTTTCTATCTCTCTCCCTTCCTCTCTGTAAAAAAATCAATAAAATATATATTTTTAAAAAAGAAAACAATGAAAATACAGCAATCCAAAATCTATGGGACACAATGAAAGCAGTCCTGAGAGAAAAGTTCATAGCTCTACAGGCCTACCTCAAAAAACAACAAAACAAAAAAAGAAAAAGAAAAATAATGGTAATAAATTATCATTAACCCTAAAACTCAAAGAACTAGAGAGAGAGAGCAACAATAAAAGCCCACAGTAAGCAGAAGGAAGGAAATTATAAAGATCAGAGCAGAAATAAATGATATAGAGACCAATACAAAAAACAAAAGATTAATAACATTAAAAACTGATTCTTTGAAAGTACAAACAAGATTGATGAACCTCTAGCCAGGCTCATGAAGAAGCAAAGAGAGAGAACCCAAATAAACAAAATCAGAAATGAAAGAGGTGAAGTAACAACTGAAATACAAAGGATTTTTAAAATATACTAAGAATAACTCTATTCTATCAAACTGGACAACCTAGCTGGAATGGACATATTTCAAGAATAATACAAGGTTCCAAAACTCAATGAGGAAGAATAAAAAAACCTGAAAGAATAGCCCAAGAACTACTAAAAAAAATTGAAGCAGTGATCAAAAATTTTCCAGCAAACAAAAGCCTTGGTTCAGATGACTTTATTGGGGAGTTCTACCAAATATTCAAAGAAGAACTGACAAGTATTTTACTCAGACTATCCCAAAAAAATTCAAAAGGAAGGCACATTTCAAGCACTTTCTATGAAGCCAGCATCACCCTAATTCCGAAACCAAATAAAAGACACTACAAGAAAGAGAATTAAGGCCAATAACCTTGATGAACATAGATGCTAAAATCCTCAACAAAATTCTAGCAAATTGGATCCAGCATTACATTAGAAAGATCGTACACCATGACCAAGTGGGATTTATTCCAGGGATGCAAGGATGGTACAATAACCACAAATCAAACAAATTGAGAGACTAAAATCACATAAACATATCAATTAATGCAGAAAAAGCATTTGACAAAATCCAACACCCTTTCCTAATAAAAAACTTTCAGCAAAGTGGGAATAGAGGGATCATACCTCAACATAATAAAAGCCTTATATGACAAATCTACAGGCAATATCATACTCAACTGGCAAGAACAAAAACCATTTCCCCTAAGAACAGGAACAAGACAAGGATGCCCATTTTCACCACTCCTGTTTGACATAGTACTGCAAGTGTTAGCCATATTGATCAGACAAGAAAAAGAAATAAAAGGCATCCAAATTGGAAAATAAGTAAAATTGTCATTATTCACAGATGACATGATACTGTAGATAGAAAACCCCAAACACTCCATCAAAAAAACTACTAGATTTAATAAAGGAATTTGGCAATGTAGCAGGATACAAAATTAACAACTACAAATCTATGGCTTTTTTATACACCAATAATGAACTCATAGAGAGAGAAATTTAACATAAAGTCTTATTTACTATTGTACCAAAAAAATCAAGATACCTAGGAATAAACTTAACTAAGGAGGTAAAAGACCTCTATTTAGGAAACTATAGAACATTAAAAAAAGAGATAGAGGAAGACAAAAACAAATGGAAGAACATAACATGTTCATGGACTGGTAGAATCAACATCATTAATATGTCCATATTACACAAAGCAATCTATAGATTCAATGCAATCTCCATTAAAAAACCAATGGCATATTTCATAAACCTAAAACAAAGTCTTCAAAAACTCTTCTGGAATAAAAAAAGACCCTGAATACCTACAGAAATCCTGAGAAAGAAGAACAAAGCTAGATAGATCACAATGCCTAATTCCGATATCAAGTTATATAACAAAGCCACTGTTCTCAAAACTGCCTGGAACTGGCTCAAAAACAGACATATAGAACAATGACAAAGAACAGAGAACCCAGTGATGGACCCAAGCCACTATGCTCAATTAATATTTGACAAAAGATTCAAGAGCAAACAATGGAGTCAAGACAGTCTTTTCAATAAATGGTGCTGGGAAAATTGGTCAGATACATGCAAAAAAAAATGAAACTAACTTACACCATACAAAAATATAAACTCAAAATGGTTAAAAGACTTAAATGTAAGGTGGGAAACCATAAAAATCTTAGAAGACTCTATAGGCAGCAAAATATGAGATTTTTTGATTAGCAACAGAATTATCAGATCCAATTGATATAGGGACTTCAGAATTTGTTTTTCTTTATAATCAAATATGTTAGACTAAAGGATTCCCAAAGGCCCTTTAGTTTTCACATTCTCTGATGCTTCTATGATCATCTAATTTATCTTCTTCCTTTTATGTAGAAGGAAACTGAGTCCCAGAAAATAGATGTTGGCTAAAACCACATGCACTACTTTGTCAGTAGCAGAACCAAATTGGAAGGCAAGGTTCTTCACTCCCCAGCACATTTTGAAGTTCCTCAGAGCTAGCCATTTTACTAAAGAATGGAAACCAAAAATATTTGCCTGCTAAAGAGTGGGCTGAAATTTCCACCATAGCATGGCAACAGCGAACATATTTATTAGAATGGTCAGTTCTCATATTTCTTGACATAAATATATTAGAATTTATAATTCTGTGATTATTTGTATTCATGGATGGATGGGTAGATAGACATATACTATATAATTTGAATATGAGCAAATTAAAATGAATAGTGATAGAAAATTGAAACTTGAAATGACCTGGCAGAGTGTCACCTGGGGTTGCATTGCTGCTATTCTGCCAGATGGATTCGGCTATGTCTGTAACTGCTCTGCTGAAGAACTCGGGTAACTTTTTACCTGGACCAAACTCTGTGATTTAAAACATACTGCTTGTTGGCCATAACCTTTCTAATTGAAATAGAAAATGGGAAGATGTGAAAACCAGGCAAAACAAAGAGGAAGTGTACTTTTTCTGCTCTGGCCCAAACACAGCTTGTGACACAAACACTATCCTCTATGGCCTTTAAAATGAATTCCTTTTAGTATAATTTAGGTTCTAAGGGTAAAAACATAATCAGAAATTTTGCAACAATAGCTATTCTGGCCCTGGACATGGGTGGAGAAACTATCAGTGTGGCCTGTGCTAGCTAGTCATACTTGTTACCATGTGGTTGCTTTTAGAGCACGGTGGCGTGAGGCTATGGTTCTCAAACTGTGCCTGCATCAGGATGCCCTGGAGAACTTATCAAAACAAGAATTCCTAGGCCCTACTTCCAGAGGTTCTGATTCAGTAGATCTGATATGGTGCCCAGAAATTTGAATTTTTAGCAAGTTCCCAGGTGCTGCTGCTACTGGTCTGGGGACAACCTTTTGAAGACCACTGTTTAGTGGTAAAGAGCAGAGTTCCAGGAATCCAAATTTCCAGGTTAAAATCAAGGCATCATCTTGAATAAATTACATAATTGTTCCATGCCTAGTATATAGATTCATGTAATAAGAGTAATAATACTATGTACTTCATAAGTTTACTGTGAGGATTAGATAAATTGATGAATATGAGAACAGAAGTTGGCACAAAGTAAATATATGCTTGCTATTCTTATTAAGACAACCTTCTTGAAAATATTTATAGTGATTTTAAATTTCTGGAAGAAGTTTCCTTTTAATGTCTTCAATTTTTGGTTAATATTTCCACTGAAAGCATATGGAAAATACGAGCAAGGTAAGTGGTACAATTTGAGAAGAATCAGCTACATGGACATCTAGTCCTGACCAGGCTGAAAGAGCCAAGTCCTTTCTTCTTGGATTGTCAAATGCTGATGTAGGCTTAATTGGTGCTATTACAGATCTGTAGCTTTCAACTTTGGCTGAACCCTTGATAGTGTATGAAAACCAGCACGGTTGTCAGTCACATGATCTGCTTCTTAGCCCACCCCCAACTTGTATTGACAATCATAGAACAGCAACAATGCTATGTGCATATACATGCACATATGTGCACACACACACAGACATAAATGATGATATTTCTGTCTTGCTTTCCAACTGCTCATATGGTGATCATTTGGTCAATGTTCCCCCATAAACTTCCTTTTATCCTGTGGCTAAAGTGAATGGCTTACTTCAAGGTCAGGCTTGTTGATATTTCAGCAGTTAAGTGATTCTTTGGCTGCCCTATCCCTGAGGCATTTACTCAATCATACTGAAGCCAGGAAATCTTGCACATTGAGTTGCAATAATTATTTCAGTGTTTATGATATTCAACAAGGATTTATGACTACTGAATATTGTAATATGTAGGTCACAATAGCCCCCAAATTTAGGTTCCATGTATGTATCTGCCTTTTTTCCCTTGCACAAAGCTAAGCATTCCTCTGAGAGTTGTGACTCACAGGGAAAACGTGACTATTTGGGTGGTTCTCCAAATTCCATGGAGTTCATGGCTCATTCTGCCTTTTGACATAACTCTAGGCCAAATTCAGTGCCCTTAGGAATTTGTCAAGACCTTTCTCATTCCCATTGCTGATCCTCGACCCAGGACCCATAAAACAGTCCTTTCTTCTCATATTGTCAAATGCTGATGTGGGCTTAATTAGTACTATTACAAATCTGTAGCTTTCAACTTTGGCTGACCCCTTGATAGTGCATGAACACAGCAATGGCTATCAGTCACATGAGCTGATCCTTGTGGTGACTAATACTTCCCCAGAGGAGAATGCTAGAAAGGCAGCTAATGAAACAATAAAATTAGTCACACAAGTTACAATAGTTTTGGATATTTTAATAAAACGCAACTTTTAAATTCTGCTCTCATAGCCAGAATTTCCTCTGCCATCACATAGGAATGTGCCAGCTGCCTTTTTGGAACCTGGTCTGACATCAACAGCCTTTCTGGTTCCTTATGTCATTGTTATTCTTTTTAGCAATAAAATAATATTTATAAAGCTGCTTAGAAATCAACAAATCATTTTACTATAAGCATGGAGCTTCTCAGGGCCCTAACAGGCTACCAGTGGGTAAATTCAAGGGCTCAGTGTGGTGACAGGTCTGCAACCTTGATGTTTTTAGATTTGAGTCCCATTTCTTCACAAGCCATATTCTCTTGATTAATTCCTCTTTCTTAATGCAATTTCCAAACTAAAACCAGAATATTACCTTTAGGATCAATCTCCTTCGCTGAGGACTCTTAGAGGAGGAGTGACTCTGCTTCAGCTGGCCAGCCATTCTCATTGGCTCAGGACCGACGGTTTCTCAGGATGCAGGACTCTTAGTGCTAAAACTTGGACTGATGTGGGAAAGCCAGGAGGAGTTGGCCATCCTTTTTATATCTTAGTCTTCCCTATTACTCTAAACTGGGTTCTGTCAGAATGATATTCTAATAGCTTTGGACCACTCACAAGTCAGCCTGTTCTCCTGTGGAAAAATTAATTCTAAAACAAAATCTGCTAATGCATTTATAAAAATTGTAAAATGTCCTCTTTCATTAGATGTGTAGTTGCAAACACCCTCTCACCAAATATTTTACTCCCTCCATGCTGAGAGTCCAGCTTCCGATTGAAGAATTGGTGTCCCCACAACAAAAGTTATCTAAGTTGCATGGTCTCTACATGTTCTCTCATTCTTGCTGCATTCCCCCTCCTCTTTTCTACCATCTTCCTCTCTGAGAAGTACAAACCTGGTGTGTAAGCATTACGTTACTCTTTCAGCTCCGCTCCATGTTCTGCGGTGACAACTTGCAACTCTTTTTGTCCCCATGTCCTAACCATGCATTATCACTCATTTTTCAGTGACAGAATTTGGATATGCCTATGGAACCACGACACTCATTTTGGGAGAGGACTGTATCCTGCTTTTAGTCTGATGTAGCATACATTGTTTTTCATTATCCTTCACTATTTGGCAGGTTTGTGTCCCAAGACATACACTAAAATATTGCCATTTCCCTGATTTATTGAGAATTAATAAATTTTTAATCCATTTTAATCCATTTTCCTTTGCTTTGGTGGTCTCCAAGAGAGCAGTGGCAAAAAACCAAACCAACAAAAAACCACCTTTATTTGTTGTCTTTATTAGAATCATTACTTTGGGGGAAGTGACCAATTATACATTTTCTACTTCTTCATAAATATTTATCTTATTTTTTCTCATCTCTTGGACACATAAGGTGTATTAAGGATTGACAGACATTGGGTGTTTGGGGACTCTATTGGAACTCTCGCCTCGACCTGACAACCAGGAAGTGGGCTAGGCACAGATTCAATCTATTTGTTTCATTAGTTTTCTCCATCTTGCCCACTTCCTTTTCCCCATGCCCCAGGTCCCAAATATAATATCTTTTTAAACATTAGTGGAAAAATCTTTTAGAAAAAAGTTAGTAGTATTGCATTAAACACTCCCCCCACCCCCCATCACTTTTTAGAAAAGATCAGGCTAAAAATCTAAACTTCTTTTGACCCTAATGAAAACATTTGATGGAAAATCAGTAAAATATTTCTGTACTTAAATACATTAGAGATGGCATTCTCTCTTAGAGACTCAAAATTTCCATGTAAAGAACATTGTAATAATTTATACTTGTTTGTAGTATCCAAATAAACTCTTTATAAGAAAGAAATATTTCTTTCTGTGTTGTGGAATATAGATCTTGAATTTAATTAAGCTGTTAGAATTAAAAATCTACCTTTTCTCCTTATAAAAATCTGAATTTTACAGATCTACTTATTAGCTTTCTAAATGTCAAGCATTATTGCACATTTATTACTACATGATGTGGTAGTGAAAAACTTTCAGAGGTTGAACTCTGCTTTGTAAAACAGATCTAAACCTAATAGCTTGAGCTGTGTTAGCAGAGATGGAGATTTATTTTGTTTGGTACAGCATAAAGCAAATGCAAGTGAGGAGAATTTTGTAAAACTAGCCTGATTCTGAGACTGTAAGCTTGGCAAGTCTAGTGACAGAAGAATAAAAGTAATCCCGTTTGTTTATCTTTCCTTTTGTTTCCTTTGCCCAAGAATATATATCAGGGAAAAAAAATGTTAATGAAATGTCCAGGATTTTACTGCCTGTGATTTCTTCTAGGATTTTTATGGTTTCAAGTCTTACATTTAACTCCTTAATGCATTTTAAGTTTATTCTTATGTGTGGTGTAAAAAGGTTTCATTATTTTTACATCTATCTGTCCAATTTTCCCAACACCTTTTATTAAATAGACTAACTTAAAATAATATATGTATCCCTATGGTAATTGCAGCATTATTTACAACCAGAGGCCCAGTGCACAAAATTCGTGCATGGGGGGTGGTGTGTCCTTCAGGCCAGCCTGCTCCCTCTCCAATCTGGAATCCCTTGAGGGATGTCCAATTGCCTACCTGGATTGGGCCTAAATGGGCAGTAGGACATCCCTCTCACAATCCAAGACTGCTGGCTACCAACTGCTCATCTACCTGCCTTCCTGATTGTCCCTAACCATTTCTGCCTGCCAGCTTGATTACCCCCTCACCACTCCCTTGCCAGCCTAATTGATGCCTAACTGCTCTCCTGCCAGCCTATTTGCCCTTAACTGCCCTCCCCTATGAGCCTGGTCACCCCCAACTTCCCTCCTCTGCTGAGCTGGTCACCCTTAACTGCCCTCCCCTGAAAGCTTGATCGCCCTCAACTGCCCTCCCTTGCAGACCTGGTCTCTGCCAACTGCCCTCCCTGCTGGCCATCTTGTGGTGGCCATCTTGTGTTCACATGGGGACAGGATCTTTAGACCACATGGGGGCAGTCATCTTGTATGTTGGAGTGATGATCAGTCTACATATTACTCTTTTATTAGATAGGATAGAGGCCTGGTGCATGGGTGAAGGACAGCTGGTTTGCCCTGAAGGGTGTCCTGGATCAGGGTGGGTGTTCCCTTGGGGCATGGGGTAGCCTGGGCGAGGGGACCTGTGGTGGTTTGCAGGCCGGCCACATCCCCTGGAGACCTAAGTGGAGGCCCTGATCTGGGATTTATTTATCTTTTACAATTGAAACTTTGTAACCTGGAGAGGCCTCCCTAGGCCAGGTTGTTCGGAAAGCTTGGCTTCCTCCATCGCTGGGGCAACCCAACTTCCCTCCTCATTCTTTGTGGCCATAGCCATCTTGGTTGGGTTAATTTGCATACTCGCTCTGATTGGCTGGTGGACGTAGCTGGTGGGCATGGCTTGGGTGTAGCAGAGGTACAGTCAATTTGCATATTACTCTTTTATTAGATAGGATAGCCAAGATTTGGAAGCAGCCCAAGTTTCCATCAGTAAAGGAGTGGATAAAAAAGCTGTGGTACATTTATACATAAAAAATAAAAAACTTTTAAAAAGAGGAAAAATTTTACCCTTTGTGATAGCATAGATGGACCTGGAGAACATTATGCTAAATGAAATAAGCCATTCAGAGAAAAATAAGTACCATACAATTTCACTCATATGTGGAATTAATGAACAAACTGAACTACCAAGTGAAATAGAGACAGGAGGCACTGTTGGTAAGGAGGTATGAAGTAGGGTCGAAGGATTGAACCAAAAAGAAAAAGAGAGAGAGAGAGAGAGAACTCAGGGACGTGGACAACACTGTGGTGATTGCTGGATGGCGGAGGGGGAAGCAGAGGTGGAAGAGGACATGAGGGGATAAATAGTGATGGGAAAAAAAGAAAAAAATTAAGTAGTTGTGTTTTTTTCCCCCTCAAAATTAAGTAAATCTCTGTGTGTTATGTACAACGTATTGATTTTTGAGTGTTGCATACAGGTCTTAGGAATCAAAGAGAAATATTCTTTTCCCCATCACTTCTTAGAAAAGACCAGGTTAAAAATCCAAGCTTCTCTTGATGCTAATGAAACATTTGATGGGAAAATCAGTAAAATATTCACAGAGAAATATTCAAAGTGAAACTACTCTCAAGGGTTCACTGTCATTATTCTCCATATTGAACTGAGAAGTGGACATCAATCCCTGGGGAAGAGGAAGATAAGGCAGGGCTAGTAATTAAATTAGGGAATGGTCTGCCAGATGTGGCTAATTAATCTGTAGATGTGGGTGGGCTAAAAGTAGAAAGCGAGAAACAGCGGGTGTTAAAGTATTGTGATTAAAAATCCAAGGCCAGTGATGAACTCCAGGACTATTTATGTTCTTTATAATTCAAATGAGAATGAAGCTATTATTGGGGGGAATAAATGAAATGATTTAGGGATCCAGACATGCCTGCCTAAATCAATCAATAAGCTAGGAGCATTTGAAGGCATTCCATCTAGAAGAGTGAAAAAGAGTGCCAGCCAAGTGTAAGTAATTCCAAGATCACTATTTTAACAAGCCAATTTGGCATTTCCTGGGTGGCTATGTCTTGGATATTATCTCTCCTTCTATTTTTATTTTTATCCTTATATGTTTATTTTTTTAATGTATTACATGTGTATATATCTTCCCATTGTTCCCCCAGTGTCTTGCATCCATTGGTTATGCTTATATGCATGCATACAAGTCCTTTGGTTGATCTCTTATCTACCTCACCTCTGCCTAATCTTCCTCCTGTAATTTGACAGTATGTTTGATGCTTTACTGCCTCTGTAACTATCTTTTTGTTCATCAGTTTATAATGCTTTTTATTATCCATAAATGAGTGAAATCATGTGGTATTTTTCTTTCATTGACTGGTTTATTTCACTTAGCACAATGCTCTCCAGTTCCATCCAGGTTGCTGCAAATGGTAAGGATTCCTTCTTTTTATGGCAGCATAGTATTCCATTCTGTAGATGTAGAATAGTTTTGTGATCCAGTCACCTAGGCTGTTTCCAAATCTTAGTTATTGTAAATTGTGCTGCTGTGAACATAGGGGTGTATATATTCTTCCTGATTGGTGTTTCTAGTTTCTTAGGATATATTCCTAGGAATGGGATTACTGGGTTGAATGGTAGTTCCATTTTTAGTTTTTTGAGAAAACTCTATATTGCTCTCCACAGTAGCTACACCAATTTGCATTCCCACCAGCAGTGCACCAGGGTTCCTTTTTCTCCACATCCTCCCCAACACTTGTCATTTGTTTATTTGTTGATGATTGCCATTCTGACAGGTGTGAGATGGTATCGCATTGTCATTTTGATTTGCATTTCTCAGGTAATTAGTGACATTGAGCATGTTTTCGTGTGTCCACTGCCTTTCTTCTGTCTTCTTGCAAAAAGATTCTATTTAAGTCCATTGCTCATTTTTTTATTGGATCATTTATATTACTTTTATTAAGTTGTATACGTTGCCTGTGGATGTTGAAGATTAAACCTTTAACAGTGGTAATATTTACAAATATGTTCTCCCATACAATGGGCTTTCTTGTTGTTTTGTTGATTGTTTCTTTTGCTGTGTAAAACTTTTTATGTTGATGTAGTCTCATTTGTTTATTTTCTCTTTAGCTTCCATTGCCCTAGGAGCAGTATCAGTGAAGAGGTTCCTTCGCCATGTGTCTGAGATTGTGCTGCTTGTGGATTTCTCTAGTATTTTTATGGTTTCAAGTCTTATGTTTAAGTCCTGTATCCATTTTGAGTTTATTTTGTGTATGGTATAAGTTGGTGGTTTAGTTTCATTTTTTTGCATGTATCTGTCCAATTTTCCCAATACCATTTATTTAAAAGACTATTTTGACTCCATTGTAGGTTCATGCCTTCTTTGTCAAATATTAATTGAGCATAGTTGTTTGGATCTATATCTGGATTCTTTATTCTATCCTATACGTCTATATGTCTGTTCTTGTGCCAGTACTAGGCTGTTTTGAGGACAGTGGCTTTTTAATACAGCTTGAAACGTGCTATTGACATCACACATACTTTGTTCTTCTTTCTCAGGATTGCTATAGATATTCAGGGTCTTTTTTTGTTACAGATGAATCTTTGAAGACTTCTTTCTAGGTCTGTGAAATACGCCATTGCTATTTTAATGGGTAGTGCATTGAATCTATAGATTGCTTTGGGTAGTATGGACATTTTAATGATGTTGATTCTCCCAGTCCATGAGCATGGTATGTTCTTTCATCTGTTTACGTCTTCCTATCTCTCTTTTCAGTATCTATGTGTAGGTCTTTTATCTCCTTAATTAGGTTTATTCCTAGGTATCTTAATTTTTTTTTTTTTTGGTGGAATGGTAAATGGGATTGCTTTATAAGTCTCTTTTTCTGTAAGTTCACTATTGGTGTATAAAAATGCCACAGATTTCTTGGTGTTAATTTTGTATCGTGCCACATTACTGAATTCATTTATTAAGTCTATTAGTTTTTTGATGGAGTTTTTCAGGTCTTTTAGGTACAATATCATGTCACCTGCAAATAAGGACAGCTTTACTTCTTTTCCCATTTGGATGCATTTTTTATTTCTTCTTCTTATCTAATTGCAATGGCTAATACTTTCAGTACTATGTCGAACAGGAGTGGTCAGAGTGGGCATCCCTGTCTTGTTCTTTTTCTTGGGAGAAATGGTTTTAGTTTTTGCCCACTGAGTATGATTTTAACTGTGCCTTTTATTATATTGAGGTATGATCCTTGTATTCCCATCTTGCTGAGAGTTTTTATCAAGAAAGGGTGTTGCATTTTGTCAAATGCTTTTTCTGCATCAATTGATACGACTATGTGATTTTTCTCTCTCAATTTGTTTATGTGGTGTATCACATTAATTGATTTGCAGGTATTGTACCATCTTTGCATTCCTGAGATAAATCCTACTTGGTCATGGTATATGATCTTTCTGATGTACTGCTGGATTCTATTTGCTAGAATATTGTTGAGGATTTTAGCATCTATGTTCATGGAAGATATTGGCCTGTAATTCCTTTTCATTCCTTTATCTGGTTTTGGTATTAGGATGATGTTGGCTTCATAGAAGGTGCTTGGAAGTGTTCCTTCTTCTTGAATTTTTTGCAATAATTGAGGAGGATAGGTTTTAATTCTTCTTTGAATGTTTGATAAAACTCCCTGTGTAGCTGTCTGGCCCCAGGCTTTTGTTTGTTGGAAACTTTTTGATAACTGCTTCAATTTCTTCCATAGTTATTGGCCTATTGATATGTTTAGATTCTTCCTGATTGAGTTTTGAAGGTTATATTTTTCTAGGAATATGTCCATTTTTTGCAGGTTGTCCAGTTTGTTGGAATAGAGTTGTTCATAGTATTTTTTTAAACAATTCTTTGAATTTCGATGGGGTCTGTTTTTAACAATTCTTTGAATTTCGATGGGGTCTCCTCCTTCATTTCTGATTTTGTTTATTTGGATCCTCTCTCTTTGCTTCTTGGTGAGCCAAGTAGAGGTCATCAATCTTGTTACTCTTTTAAGAACCTGCTGTTAGTTTCGTTGATCTTTTGTATTGTTTCTTTGGTCTCTATGTTGTTTATCTCCTCTTTGATCTTTATTGTTATCTTCCTGTTGCTTACACTGGGATTTTCTTGTTGTTCTCTTTCTAACTCTTTGAATTGTAGGGTTAGTTTATTACAATTGGTATATATTTTTTTTTTGCAGTAGGCTCATAGAGCTATGAACTTCCCTCTCAAGACCACTTTCTCTGTGTTCCATAGATTTGAGATTGTTGTGGCGTCATTGTCATTTGTTGCCATGATGTTTTTTATTTCTTCCTTGACCTCTCTTGTAACCCAGTCATTGTTTAATAGCATGCTGTTTAGTCTCCATATATTTGATTTCTTTGGATTGTTTTTATTGTAGTTGATTTCCAGTTTTATGCCACTGTGATCTAAGAAGATGCTTGATATTTCTGTCTTCTTGAATTTGAAGAGACTTTTCCTATGACCCAACATATGGTCTGTCTTTGAAAATGACCCATGTGTACTTGAAAAGAATGTATATTCTGTGGCTTTGGGGTGAGATGTTATCTTCTCAAGATGTCAATTAATTCCATCTGGTCCAGTGATTGATTTAGGATTGATGTTTCTTTGCTGATTTTTTGTTTAAAGGATTTCTCCAATGGTGATAGTGGGATTTTAAAGTCTCATACTATGATTGAATTGCTGTCAATCTCTCCCTTGATATCCTCCAGGTCAGTGGTTCTCAACCTGTGGGTCGTGACCCCTTTGGGGGTCGAACGACTCTTTCACAGGGGTTGCCTAAGACCATCAGAAAACACATATTTCCCATGGTCTTAAGAACCAACAGACCACTCCTAGGTGTAGCAAAGTGTAGCAATGTCATTTACTGTTGTCATATTAAGACTGTTACCCATGCTACACCACGATTCAAGACAAAATTTCATTTATTTGTATTTAGAAATAAATATTTCACAATATATAATTACATATTGTTTTTGTGATTAATCACTATGCTTTAATTATGTTCAACTTGTAACAATGAAAATGCATCCTGCATATCAGATATTTACATTACAGTTCATAACAGCAGCAAAATTACAGTTATGAAGTAGCAACGGAAATAATTTTATGGTTGGGGGTCACCACCACATGAGGAGCTGTATTAAAGGGTCGTGGCATTAGGAAGGTTGAGAACCACTGCTCTAGGTTTTTTGTTTGTTTGTTTGTTTTATGTAGTTGGGTGCTACTGTATCAGGTATGTCTATGTTTACCAGAGTTATTTCTTCTTGTTGGATTGTTTCCTTTAGTGTTATGAAGTGGCCTTCCTTATCTCTTGTTATGTCCTTTACTTTGAGCCTTTTTCCATTCCTTCATCCTCAGTCTGTGTGCATTTTTTTTTTTCCTGAGGTGGGTTTCTTGTAGACAGCATATATATGGGTCATGTTTTCTTATCCAATCCGTTACCCTATGTCTTTTGATCAGGGCATTTAATCCATTTACATTTAAAGTTATTATTGATAGGTACTTATTTGTCACCCTTTTTATTTACCCCTGTGTTCCTTCTTCACTTCCTATTTTTTTTTTATAGCAGACACTTTAGTATTTCTTGCATTGCTGGTTTGGTAGTAATAAATTCTTTTAGTCCTTTTTTGTCTGTGAAGTTCCTGATTTCACTTTCAAATTTGATTGATAGCCTTGCTGGGTACAGTATTCTTGGATTCAGACCCTTCCTTTGCATGACCATGTATATTTCATTCCATTTCATTCTGGCCTGCTGAGTTTCTGTTGACAAATCAGTCACTAGTCGGATGGGTGTTCCTTCGTAGGTAACTTTCTGTCTCTCTCTGGCCACTTTTAAGATTCTTACTTTGTTGGTGGTGTTTGCCAATTTAATTGTAATGTGCCTTGGTGTCAGTCTTTTGGTGTTCATTTTGTTTGGGACTCTGTGTGATTCTTGGATTTGTGTGGGTTTTTTCTTCCCTATATCAGGGAAGTTTTCTGTCATTATTTCTTCAAACAGGTTTTTTTATTCCTTGCTCACTTTCCTCTTCTTCTGGAATCCCTATTATGTGGATATTGTTTTGTTTTTTGTTATCCCAAAGTTCCCTTAGGCTCTCATCCTGATTTTTAATTTTTTTTTCTAGAACCTGCTCTACTTGTATATTTTTTCCTATCTTGTCTTTTAGCTCACTGATGCAGTCCTCTGCTTCTTCTAGTTTACTTTTGATGTTTTCTATTATGTTTTTTTACAGCAGAGATGTCATTTTTCATTTCTTCTTGGTATTCTTCATTTCCTCTTGGTTCTTACTCATATTGTCGAATTTGCCTTCCATTCTTTTCAGCCACCTTATGACCATTTATCTGAATTATTTCTATGGCAGGTTGCTTGCCTCCATTTTATTTACTTCTTTATTAGTGATGCATGCTTTTCTTTCATATGCCGACTCTTTCTTTGTCTCCTTATGTTCTCTCTTCTCCTAGTATCTGGTTATGTAATTCTCTCTTTCCTTATTCCAGGTGAAATCTAATCTTTCCAGGTGGAGTTTAGAACTCCTCTGAATCCGTGTGTTTGCATCAATTGGGGACTGGTGTTCTGGTCTCACAGCTGTTTGGTGGGTGCAATAGTTGTTCATTTTCTGGCTTCCAATAACATCTACTTTGCCCTTCAAAATGTAGTGGTCTCCACATTTGAGCTGGTGGCTTCAGGAGAATACTCAGCAGCCGTGGTGTCTGCCTTTCAGGAGAGCCCCGTCCAGCAGTCCCCCACCTTGTCCTGGAATATAGTTCTCCCCTAACTCACCAACAAACACTTCCAGTGTGACCCTCAGCTGTTCTTTCTGTCTGCTCAGGGACCAATCTTGGGACACATCCATCTATTCCATCACCATTTTTTTTTCACTTTTCTGCATCTGGTGATAAGATCAAATGATGATTTGCATCATATTTTGTATATTTGGTGTACTTCATTAATTGATTTGCAGATATTGTACCAATTTTGCATCCCAGGAATAATTTCCACTTGGTGATGATTTATGATCTTTTAAAAGTATTGCTGAATTCAATTTACTAATATTTTGTTGAGGATTTTTACATTTATGTTTTTCAGGAATATTATCTATAACTTTTTTGTAATATCCTTGTCTAGTTTTGCACTCAGAGTAATTCTGGCCTCGTAAAAGGAAGAATACATTAACTGAAAGGAAAAAAAGTTAGATGAAATTAAGAACATATCATATAAAGCAGAGGACCTAATCAATGACAAGGTAATGAAAAAACATTCAATTAAAACAGCTAAAGGAAAGAAAGATTTTTAAAAATGAGAACATTTTAAGGGACCTCTGGGACAACATTAAATGTAATAATATTTACATAATAGGGATGCCAGAAAGAAAAGAGAGAGCCCAATAGATTGTAAATCCATGCTAAAGAATGACGATTGAATCTGGCAGGAAATAGACATGTAATTCAGGAAGTGTAGAGAGTTCCAAAAATACCACACTAAAATACATGATAATTAAAATATCCTAGGTTAAAAGCAAAGAGAAAATATTTATATTTCCTTTTGATTGAATGTATTGGTGTGACACTGATTAACAAAATTACACAGGTTTCAGGTGCACAATTCTACAGTACATCATCTGTACACTGTAGATGAAACTGGTTGTGCTTACTACCCCAAGTCAAGCAGCAAGAGAAAAGCAATTAATTATGTACAAAGGAGATCCCATAAAACTGTCAGCTGATTTCTCAATAGAAACTTTGCAGACCAGTGACAGGCATGCCATATTCAAAGTGAAGAAAAACAAGGACCTACAACCAGGACTCTTCTACTCAAAGAGGCTATCATTTAGAATCAAAAGACAAACATAAAGAACTTCCCAAAGGGGAAACAACCTGAAAAGCTCAAAACCATCAAACCAGTATTATAAGAAATATTAAAATAACTTCTTTTTAAAAAATATATTTTATTGATTTTTTTTACAGAAAGGAAGGGAGAGGCATAGAGAGTTAGAAACATTGATGAGAGAGAGACATCAATCAGCTGCCTCCTGCACACCTCATACTGGGGATGTGCCCACAACCAAGGTACATGCCCTTGACATGAATCGAACCTGGGACCTTTCAGTCTGCAGGCCGACACTCTATCCACTGAGCCAAACCAGTTTTGGCTAAAAGAACTTCTTTAAAGAGAAGAAAAGGATTAAAAATACACGTAATAAAATGGCAATAACTATCAATAATTACTTTGTTGTAAATGGATTAAATGCTTCAATCAAAAGACATAAGGTAACTTAGTGGATAAGAACCCAAGATCCATATATATGCTGCCTAAAAGAGACCTAGTTCAGATAGAAAGATACACATAGACTAAAATAAAGGATGGAAGAAGATATTTTATAAAAATCAAAATTTATAAAAACCTAGGGTAGCAATACTATATCAGGCAAAAAATACTTTAAAACAAGGCTATCATAAAAGACAAAAAGAGACATTACATGAATGGATCAAATCTAACAAGAGGATATAGCCCTTGTAAATAATTATACATCCAATGTAGGAGCACCTAAATAAACAAAGCAAATATTGAAAGACATAAAGGAAAGTAATACAGTCATAAGGACTTCAATGATACCAGTGGATAGATCTTCTGACAAAAAACAAACAAACAAACAAACAAACAAACAAAAACAATCAACAAACAAGCAGTGGCCTTCTATGATACATTAGCTTGGACTAAAGAAAGAAACCAGAAGGATAATCTAAGCATTGGCTTGTACGTTAGTTTGCTAGGATTGTCATAACAACAAAGTACTACAAAAATTGAAATTTATTTTCTCACAATTCTGTTAGATAAGAATCCAAGATTAAAGTGTTGACAAAAAAGGTTTCTTCTAATGCTCTCTCCTTATAGATGACCATTTTCTCCCTGTGTTTTTGCATAGACTTCCATCTATATATACCTAGGTGCAAATTTTCTTTTGATAAGGTCAGCAGTTATATTAATTAGGGCCTACCTTAATCATCTGATTTTAACTGATTTCCTTAATGAGCCTATCTACAAATACAGTCACATTCTGATTTGCTGGGGAGTTAAGGCTTCAATATAAAATTTTAAGGGGACACAATTCAGCCCATACTATCTGGGGTAGTAGATCATGGTTCATAGAGAAATATTACAATTAGGGTGAAACCTAGAGAGCTCCTACAGAACCTTGAAGAAATGGCTCCTAAACACTAAACTTAGTACTAAAGTGAAGGAATACCTTTTCCAAGGAATGTCAATGAATTTTTTAGTGTTAAAGACTTTGAGACTACCATACTTTCTGCCCTTTCATAAGCTTGGGTGTTCAACATTTCCTTGACTGTAATGAGATACGTATCTCAGTAGTCTTCAAAAACTATCTTTTTTAACTTGAAATTATTTCTACTTTCCCTGGCTAGTGTGGTTCAATTGGTTCGATACCATCTTGCACACCAAAAGGTTGCCAGTTCAATTCTTAGTCAGGGCACATGCCTAGGTTGCTAGCTTGATTCCCGGTAGGGGGCATGAAGCAGGCAGTAAATCAATTTTATGCTCTCACATCAATGTTTCTCTCACTCCCTCAAAAAATATATATAATATATATATGTATATATTAAAATTATTTCAACTTAATTTTGTAATTTTCAGAACATATTAGAAAGTTAAAAATGCTTTAACACTTAAAAATAAGTGAAATATTTATAACTTTTCAAAAGCATTTACATTATTCCATTAAAGACCAACCCCATGAAAAGCACACATTTTCAGATTATTGACTACTAAAGTGTCACAACCATTAAATTACCACATACTTTCTGGGAAGAAGGAAGGTTTCAAGGTGAAGCTAATTATTTAAACTTACAAAATAGCATATTTACTTAACATATATTTATCAAACATTTTTAAGTGATTTTACATAGTTTAAAGTAATCATTGTGATAGTTATAAAAAATAATACACCTAATCCATGTCCCCTGTCCTCAAAGTGAATATAATCTAGCTGGAGAGGCACTGAACACCTGGAATGTTACATGGAATGTTGAGTTATCCTTACACAAAGACCATACTATTTTGTTATCATCTTAGTGTATGTATGATACTGACAAAGAAAACATGAGGATTACTCAAATGTAAAATAGAAAAATTAAAACTATATTCAACTCAACTAGAAATAGCTGGGTTTTCAGCAACATTAATAATTTATGATATAGATAGTTCAAACTAGAAAACATTTTGACTGCAAAATAAAGGTTATATTGATGATATGACAAGTTCTACATTCCTGTCTGACTTCCAGGATAAAAGCAATTTCTTTTTTTTTCATACGTTTAAGGCATGAGTGTAAAAAAAGATTATGAGAAAGTTTTTTCTGAAAACATTTTGGCCCTCTTGATCTTTTGACTGTTCTAGAGAAAACAATAAAATGCTGTCACTTGATACAAACTTTCTTGTAAAAATGTAATTTAAAAAAACAGCATAAATATTTATAATAGTGCTATCTTAGAAGAAAAAGCAAAGAATATTTTTAAACGAAAGTACATATATTTTAGCAAGATTAGCTTTTTCTTCTGTTTCCATACAAAAAAGAAAAATACCCATTCTCTAAATGCATTACTATGGCACCACCTACTGGAAATTTAGAAGACAACAGTTAATTTATTTCAATGTAACTATCCTTCCTCAACTACAAGCATTTTAAAAATTACCAATAAAATGATCAAAGGAATGTCTAATATACGTCCACTGGTGAAGACAGAGAAATATTAAAAAATTATTAGTAATTTTTTGTTAGGGAGTCTCTAGTTCAACCATTTTTCATTTTGGGTCCTATTAATCAGAAAGATCATATCTAAAAGAACTAGTTTGGATGAATGAAACTGATAATAGAATTACTAACTAAAACACATACTTATCTATCTAAATAAAGGCCCAGTGCACAAAATTCATGTACTTTAGGGGGTGTCTCTCCAGCCCAACCTGCACCCTCTTCAATCTGGACCCCTCAGGGGATGTTCTACTGTCAGTTTAGGCTTGATTGTGCCTAAACTGGTAGTTAGACATCCCTCTCACAATATGGGACTGCTGGCTCCCAACGGCTGCACCTGCCTGCCAGTCTGATCACTCCCTAAGCACTCCCCCAATAGCCAGATTGATGCCCAACTGCTCTCCTGCCAGAGTGATTGCCCCAACTGTCCTCCCCTGCCAGCCTGATTGCCCCCAATTGCCCTCACCTGGTGGCTAAGTAACCCCCAACTGCCCTTCCCTGGTGGCTAAATAACCTCCAACTGCCCTCCCCTGCTGGCCAGCTTGTGGTGGCCATCTTTGACCATATTGGGGCAGCCATCTTTGACCACATGGGGGCAGCCATCTTGTGTGAGGGTGTGAGGGTCAATTTGCATATTACCTCTTTGTTATATAGGATAACAGAGGAATATGCAAATTATCTGGGCTGCCACAACATCAAAGCCAAATGAGGCTGCATGGTCCCTGGCCAGTGCAAGAGACCTCAGGTGGTACCCCCGCCCCATGGGACTGATGGGGACCTCAGTCCACATCTTCCGCCCCAGAGCTGGGCTAGAAAACCTCAGGCCATGCCTCCACCTCAGTGCTGGACCTGGGGACCTGAAGCTATGCCCTCTGCCTAGAGGTGTTTCACTCGGGTAGGGCCAACCAGGTCTGGGTCTCAGCCAATGGGGGTGAGGCCAGCAGGGTCTGGGTCATGGCCAGGTCTTGATTCTAGGTCCCATGGTATGCTCCAGACTCTGACAGGAGGGAGATTTTCATATACGTTTTACTAAGTATCTTTCATCTGACACTTCTATAATACAGAAGAGCAAATAGCAATATTAAAATATTTCCTCTAATTTCCTTTTAATGTGCATAAATGTCATGCACCACTAATATATATATATATATATATATATATATATAAAAGCCAAAGCAACTGTTCAACCGTTTGTTCACTATGATACTCACTGACCACCAGGAGCAGATGCTCAATGCACAGTCATGGAAACATAAATAGACTGATGAATCCCAGAGGGAAGAGGAGAGGGGGGAGGGTAGGAAGAAATTAACCAAAGATATTATAGGCATACTAGAAGCTCGATGCTCAGATTCATGTGCCAATGGAGTTCCTCAGCCTGGCCTGTGGGGATCAGGCAGAACTCGTTCACTGGGCCTCTGACATCTTCTGAGGTGTCCCAGGATGTGAGGGCGCACAGGCCAGGCTGAGGGACCCCATTGGTGCACGAATCTGTGCACTGGGCCTCTAGTTAACTTATAATGGGAGATAATTGCTTATAAGATTAATTTGGTTCTATTTTTACATCACATATCTGAGAAAACTAATTAAATCTATCTGGATAAACATTTCACAGACTGGGTTTTCTGGAAGCCCACTCTGAAGCTGAGTTGGTGTGCAGAAGAGAGATCAGTACTTGTGGAAGTGATAGGAAAAACTAGAATTGGTAGAGAGGCAAACAGTGAGCACTGAGGCCATGGACAGTCCAGTGTGTAACTCTGGATCACATACGTCTCTTCATTGGGCCAAAGTGGCCTGACCTTTCCTCCATGCATCAATGGGAGCCAGATGTGGAGAAATCCAGGAAGGGCATGCCCTTGAGTGGAACAGTCTTCTGTACTGAGGCAGAGCCTGAAGGACCTGCCAGCAGAGCTCTCTTGAAAGGGTATCTGGGTGTCTCCTCTTTGTGTATATACCTCAATGTGGGATTACAGAGGCAATGAGAAGAGGTTTTAAGACTACATTTATAGAAATACTTATAGACCTGATAAATGTGATCATATCTAGCATGCTATTTCAATCCTTCTATAATCCTAAAGTTGTTCTTCTTCTGTGCATAACTGCCATCAAAACAGTCAAATTCTTTTCCAGCATCATCTGAAAGAATTTTATGCTGATTTATGCAAATGTTCATATTTACCTCTTGATTATGGCTTACATAAAATCAATTTTAAAAAGATATTTTTAAGAGCCAACACCTTTTCTTTTCCATTTCTATCTTTCTGGTTGCTAGTTGCTTGACACATAAAGGATTTGAATCTGCTAGTACCAGATTCCTGTTGTCACAACCAACCTGTAGCTACTGCAAATGAAAAAGTTCTCATATTGAGATTTTTTTCAGAACATGTATGCAAGCTAAATAGTAGCCTCTAACCAACATCTTCAAATAAACAGTTGTGGTTATAAATCCCCTCAGGAAAGCTGTATGTGACCTAGAATTGTATGTTGGACTGGCCATGGCCATGGTGCTCCCAGTTTTCCTATCAATTCTAGCTCCAGAAAAGATGAAGTAGACATGTTTCATACTGTCTTTCCTGGGTAGGTTTTCTCCATTTTTCCTGATGTATTTGCTTTTTGCATGTGTCCTAGGTTGAATGCTGCTTCGGCTTATTACTGGCCTGAATTATACTTCATGGGCCTAAAGATCCAGGTACAGTGGGAGGAGAAGCTTTTAAATTAAAAAAAAAAAGTGAAATTATATAGAAAGTTAATATTAGAATAGGAAAAGAAATAGCAAAGTCATGAAAATATGCCAAATGCCAACAAACATAATTAAATTCTGTCATCTTCATTTTTGGGGGGGGGTATTTTTTACTGCATCACTTCATAAATCAGCAATTTTGTAAATTTTTTAAAGGGGAGATTATAAAAGCAATTCATTTTTCCTTTTGGCAGTTGATAAAAATGGATTCAGGCTTTCTTCATTCTTGGCCTTTGGCAAAGGCTATTTCTCAGTTTCTTCTCAGACTAAGGGATGCATTAAAACTGTTTTAATATTGTATCTAATACTAGAGGCCCAGGGCATGAAATTTGTGCACTTGGGGGGAGGGTCATTTAGCCTGGCTGGCACCCTCTCTCAGTCCAGGACCCCTTTGGGGATGTCTGACTGCCTGTTCCTGCCCTATGGGGAGCAGGCCTAAGCCAGCAGCAGGACATCCTTAGTGCTGCTGCGGAGGCAGGAGAGGCTCCTGCCACCACTGCTGTGCTCAACAGCTGTGAGCCCAGCTTCTAGTTGAGCAGAACTCCCCATGTAGAAGTACACTGACAATCAGGGGGAATTTCCTGCATTGAGCATCTGCCCCCTCGTGGTCAGTGTGCATGATAGCAACCGGTCATTTGGCTGTTTGGTCAATTTATATATTAGCCTTTTATTATATAGGATTGCAATTCTCTCGTTAATGAGGTCAGCAAGGTTATTGGAAATCTAAGCCATTCTAACATACCTCTGTCTCCACCACTCCACTGAAACTATGCTTTTCAAGATAACCTACTTTTTATTAAATATATTTTATTGATTTTTTACAGAGAGGAAGGGAGAGAGATAGAAAGTCAGAAACATCGATGAGAGAGAGACATCGATCAGCCACCTCCTACACGCCCCACAATGGAGATGTGTCCGCAAGCAAGGTACATGCCCCTAACCGGAATCGAACCTGGGACCTTTCAGTCTGCAAGCCGACGCTCTATCCACTGAGCCAAACCGGTCTCGGCAAGATAACCTACTCTTAGTCCTCATTTTACTCAGAAGCATTTGTCATAGATGACCACTTCATACTTTTAGAAAAATTATCTGTCTTGGATGAAAAGACTCTTTCCTACTTCATCTGATATTCTTCTCTATTTCCTTTGCTGGTTTCTCCTCCAACAGAGCACCTTTTAATTCTCTTGTGAACTCAGTCCTGGGGCCTCCTCTCTTCTCTATACATAACCTTTTCATACCTCAGGAATTTCCTTTGACTGCATCTCAGAGCTGATGATTCTTAAATTTATGTCTTTAGGGTAACAATTCTGCTTCATGCTCCAAACTTACAACTCCAACTACAAACTTATATACATACAGAAAATGAACACATATCAAATCATAGGAAATTGAAAACATGTCCAAGGCCACACAGTTGTCCCTTCCAAATCATATATCTTTCCTTCCTCCTGGAAGTAACCATTACCTTTTGCTGTTGTTAACACTTCTACATTTGAATTTTACCTAGTTTTCTTGAACAGTAAATAAGTGGAATTATAATATATACTTTTATCTTGCTTTTTTCACTCAGTATTATCTTTATAATATATGCAACTGTCATTTGCTCCTTTTTATTGAGGTGCTGTATTCCATTATATAATGTCCTCCAATGTAGGTTTACTCTTGTTGATTATTTGAGTTACTTCTATTTTTTGCTAGTATAAACAATGCTTCTAAGATCAGTTGTGTATGTGCAAACTGATAAACATGCACCTACATATTAGGAAAACTACTAAGGAATTACTGAGTAATGTACTAATAACTTCAGATGTTTTAAAATAATGCCACTTTTTCAAAGTGGTTGCACTAATGTACATACCCACAGTGTAATCTGTGTGATACATACACACCTCACCATTTGATATATGCCAAATGTTAAATTTTTTGCCAATCTTGTTGGCATTTGCTGGTATCTCACTGTGGTTTTAATTGCATTTTCCTGATTACTAATGAGGTTGAGCTCTTTTTCATGTTTAACAGTCATTTTGATATAATTTTTATAAAGCCCCTGTTCAAGTCCATTTTGTATCAGAAGATTGTAAATCTGATGAATGGAAATTTGAATTGAACTATCAAAATCAAGTCATGGCCCCTCAACCAATTCCAAGACTCAAGTCAGTTTGCAGCTCGAGCCACTCAAATGAAGAACTAGTCCCTTTGAGAAAGTTCCCAATTTTGTAGAAGTATTCATACTCTAATATACCCTTGCCTAAAGTTATGAATGAGCTTTTTTCAACTTTGAAATAAAAGTTCCTATTTGAATATTGTTGCTACAGAACAGTAGCTATCAAACTTTTAGGTCTCAGAACAATTTCGCACTCAAAAACTATTGAGAACCTAAATGAGCTTATATATAGTTGCCTGTGTGTTTATATGTGTCCATTTGCCAAAATGACTGTGCATTGGGGAAAACAATACATTCAGGTATTTCAGGTATTTTGGACACTGTATCTAAACTGATAAAATTCCTGGGGATGCAGGAATGCCATTATGGTATGTACATCAGTAAGAATAGAAATTTATGTAGGCCAGATGATTAAAGTGCTTTGTGCTAGGTTCATCTTAACTGAATTCTCTTTCTAGCAGCTTTCCCCCCCCCGCCCCCCCAGAATAGTCTCTGGCCTTCTGAAATAGTTTTATTTTGGTGCATTTAATTTCCTTGAAGGTTAGACTGCCTCAACACCCTCTGATTTTTTGTAACACTGTAGTGTACATTTTCTTTTGTACTCATAATTACAAATTGAAACTTCTTCCAGTTTTGTCATTTTCAGACCTACTTACAGGAAATTCCAATCAGATTTGGGTCTTATTTTATCAAAATTTATCAGTAACTTCTGTTTCCTGGGCTTCTCAGGACACACAGAATTTCCCTTTTCTTTACTCTGCTACCTCCTCACATCTGCTAATCTTGACAAAGTCTTACAAAAACATTGACTGTAATTTGGTTCTATTCATTTACATTTTTTGGCTCCATGAGAAGAATGCCTTGTCACTTAATTTGCTGAAAAATCTGTCTACAGTTTTCTTTAGCTCTCCTTGTTGCTTTAAAAAAGGATCTGGGAACATTTTAAAGTTTGTCATCTCACCTAAAACCCATCCTTTAATTTTATTAATGCCTGTCCTCTTGCTTATTGCAAATATCTTCTCCCACCACATTGCCTTGTCTTTTTACTCCTCTGGGAATCTTCTGCTGGACAGAATGCTTAATTTAATGTGTTTAAATTGATCAAAAATTTCCTTCATGTTGAGTTCTTTTTCTGTATCAAGACATCCATTTTTATTCTAAGATCTTAAAGGTATTCTCTTATGCTATCGTCTAAAAGATTTATAGACTTCTCTGATTTAGCTATCATGGAACAGCTGCTATCAGAATAACTTTACTTCCATCACTGTCTACAAATCTGTATAAAAATATATGAAGCAACTCTTTTCAGTGTTTAAAAAATGGATAGTACAAAGTTGAAATACTTGAGAGCATGAAGCATACCAGGTAATTTCCTGGAAAAAATTTCCAACATGAGGTATGGCAAGCGCAACACCCGAAGGGAAGTTTCTTTCTTTCTTTTTTTTTTGGTATGGCATCTTTATTTTTTTCCATCACTGTTTAACTCCCCTTTTCCCCAATACCATCTTCCACTCTACCAAACTCCCTATCCCCACAGTCACCACACTGTTGTCCATCCATGTCCATGAGTTCTCTCTTTTTTTTTTCTTCTTATTTTACTCAATAAATTTCCAGGACTACCGAAGACATACTAAAGTTTCAAACTGTTAAATTTGGTTTTTATTTTTCCAAGAAATTAAATTACTTCATTGAAAAATGATTCTGCTGTATTACTTCAGTAATCAATTTTTGTTTTAGTGATTGCTAGTCCAAATTTTAAGTGATGTGTTCTGTGGAAGTGTGAGGATGGCAAAATTTTCATAATTACTGAAAGGGGTGGGGACAATTATAACTAGTACATCATTTCCTTTCAAGTCTTAGGCCTCTGGTTTAAAAATACCAACTTCCAAAATAAAGATCAGGCAGAAAATTTTGCTATTTTTCACTTAAAATGTATTAGTTTTTTTTTTATATAAATGTTATCATTTTAAAATGATCAATTTTTAGTTTCAATTTCTAATATGATCAACAGCAATAGACATAACTGGCCCAGATAAAGCTCATTTAGGTTCTCAATAGTTTTTGAGTGTGAAGTGGTTTTGAGACCAAAAAGTTTGATAGCTACTGTTCTGTATCACTAATATTCAAATAGGAACATTTTTCCAAAGTTGAAAAAAACTCATTCATAAACACCACAAAAACATTAAAATACATCAGGATACCTAGAATTAAAAACAAATAAAAATAATTTTAAAACTTTATCGAGGGACATAAAAATATAATAAAAAGTCAGGCAACATTCTTTTTAGATAGGAAGGTTCAATAGTGTAGGATGCCATAATTCTCTGTATATCAATCTGTGCAAGTCAATGTAATTGCAGTCAAAATGCCAGTAGGATTTTTATTTGAAAGGGCATTGAATAATTCTAATTATTTTTGTAAGAGTACAGAAACTTCTGACAAAAATGAGTATTATGGGTATATGAGTTAGAAGTAACACGTGACTTATTAGATAGGAAAACATATAAAAATATTTTAAATCAATGTTAAAATAATAGTAATTAAATTAGCAATGGTAGTGAATAGATAAAAACAAATGGAACTAAAGAGTGTTTATAAGTATCAAATATAAAAATTTATTATCTAAGGAAGATTACATTTTAGATCAGTACGAAAAAAGATTTTATAAATGTATTAGACATAACCTTGGCAGAAATTTGTGAATGCTTACCTCACACCTTAAATTAATATAATTTTCAACTGCATTAAAGACTGATATAAAAAAGTTATAAACATATTAGAAGAAAACACAGGTATTATTATAATATTGGACAGGGAAAACTCTTCTGAACATGATATCAAAGGTAGCCATGATAAAGGAGGTCAACAGATCTGATTACAAATAAAGTCATGAAACAATATTACAATAAAGTAAATGACAGAAAAAGTACAATGCATGTAATAAAAGATTAATGACATGAATTACTGCATATTTACATTCATGAACACCCACAAGAAAAAATGCAAAGGGCATAAAAAAAGTAGCTATATAATAAATACAAACAGCCATTAACATTGAAGTATTTCACTCTCACTAAAAATAAAAATACAGTGGTACCTCGAGATATGAGTTTAATTCGTTCCGTAACCTTGAGGCGTGGGAAACTGGTGGGTCGTGTGCAGCTGGATGATCCGCGCGATTACTCATATCTCAACTGTTGCTCATATTTCAAAGCAAAAATCGCTCGCTTGATGGCTCATATCTCAAAAATCTCGTATGTTAGGGCACTCGTATCTCGAGGTACCACTGTAATACAGTAAGCTTTTGGCTGTTACTGAAAAATCTTCATGACTGATAACATTCTATGCTGTTGAACTTGTGAAGAAACACACTCTCACATACTAGTAGTAGCAATGTAAACTGGAATAGCTTTGGTGAAGTTTGACAATTCAGTTCAATATTTTTAATTTGTGTACTCAGTAGCTCAGAAATTATACATCTAGAAATTAAGCAGAAAGACAAAAGGTATAGAAATAATATACACATAGACATAAGAAGCAGTCTACTTTATATAAATAATAGTATATCTTCCTTAGAATCAAATACTAAAGGGGTAGATTCATATATACTTTCTTAAAATATGTCCACATTTATTTTCTGTTTATGAAAATTGCTTATATATCATTGCCTGTGTGTATATGTGCACAAGTATAGAAAAATGTACCAAGGTATCAATACAAAAATGTTAAGTGTGTAGTTCAGGGTAGATGCATTTGGGCAGATTATTACTTTTGTCTTATTACATAAGCTTTGGCAGGTTATGTGGCATGAGGTATGCATGCAAAAATATATGTGTAGATGAGTATGAATTCATTTTATAAGGCATCCCTCCACTGCTGACTTTAAAAATAAAGCATTAAACAGACATCATTAAAAGGTCTCATTTGATAGAACATAGCAACAAGATTTCAATTAGAACTAGTGCATTTACTCTGAGGTCCCTGAGACAGTTTACACATGAATTCCTGAATATTTAGTGTTTTAGGGATTAACCTTTGGATAAAAAAGGAATCTTTAATAGGAACTAGTGTGTGAGTTTTTTACCTGTTGTCTCTCAGTTCCAATTCACCTCCACTCATATCCTCAGCTCTGTGATGCTGGTGCTGGGATTGCAAACTGCATTTTTCTGTTCAGTTTGCTGCATCCACTTAGATTCTGCCAGTAAGTTCTACTAGAGGACAGTTGGAAGGCAGAAAAACAATATTTACTTCCTAGTCTTTGCTTGCCAATTCTACCAGTGTTGACCTAATAGTGTCAATTGATCCCAGTCTTCAACCACTTTAAGAATCTTCTAGAGCTATCTTCATTGGAGCCCAAGCAGCAAGAGTGGAGAGGTGTGGTGAACCTCCTCACACTGAGCAACTGCATGGGGACTTGGAGCTCTAAGTTTCCAGTTAGATGTGCTATCTGATGTAGTGAAGTGGTTAATGGCAGGATCAAGATAAAAGGACAGACGTTAAAGGCCAATTTGCTCAGGTTAGCACTTTGGACAGTGTGTGAATGTTCCAGGGGTATTAGTAGAGGAAAATGTCCATGTCAGTAAGTTCTATTGGGGCAGTTCTGTCCAATAGAACTTTCTGCAATAATGGAAACGTCCTACAATACATTGTTAAATGTGATAGCCAACAGTTACATGCCACTATTGAGCATTTGAAATATGGTTAGTATGTGTAAGTAATTTTTTTAAAAATATATTTTATTGATTTTTTACAGAGAGGAAGGGAGATAAAAGTCAGAAACATCAATGAGAGACATCGATCAGCCACCTCCTGCACGCCCCACAGTTGAGATGTGCCCGCAAGCAAGGTACATGCCCCCAACCGGAATCGAACCTGGGACCTTTCAGTCCGCAAGCCGACGCTCTATCTACTGAGCCAAACCGGTCTCGGCTATGTGTAAGTAATTTTACTTGGCTTAAATTAAAAGCTACATGTGCCTGGTGGCTAAAGTATTGGACAATGGAGGTCTAAGGTGACTGTAGAGCTGGAAAACCTGCAAGACTATGAAGATGCCAGACATCTTCAAAGTTCCTGGGGAGGCAAAAACCAGAGATATTATTTTCCTCTAAAGAAGCTCAGTCCAGCAATGGAAGACAAACATGCAAAAACTCCTTGAAAGATTATTGTGCCAACAACGTGTAAGACAGATTGAAGGGACAAGATTAAATATAGATGACACTAGGGCCAAATCCACTGTCCAAATTAAGAGATCAACGAAGAAAAGGGATGCATGAGCAACTATTAAAAAATGTGACCTGTTCACAACTTGGCAATCCATGAGAAATAAAAGTAGAATTGAAAATAATTTCCCATTTCTAGATTATGATATAATTACCAAGGGAATATAAGAGAATCAGGCTTCGGAAGAAGTGAGGAATGTTTTTGGATTGCAAAGTTTAAAATGCTTGTGAAACATCCAAGTCTATATGATAGATGAACAATTGGAAATTAACTCATAGAAAAGGTTTGCTTGGAAAAATGATTTGTGAGTCGACGTGTAACAGGCAGTGCAGGAAGACAAGGTAGTAGAAATGACCACCCAGGAAAGGTGAGGAGTTACATGGGGCCTTGACATCTGTGATATTTAGGGAATAGAGAAAAGAAAATGACAAGGAATGCAGACAGGAATGAGAGTAGCTCAAAAGAGCCCATCTCAAGAAGGTAAAGATTCTAAAAATCAGGAGCAGGAGTAACAAAGTGACAAACTGTAAAAAGGGTTGACAATTATTGAACACTCTGTGCAGAGATTATCAGTGTTTTACATATAGAACCCCATTTAATCTTTTCAAGAGTCCTACAAGGTGGGTTATAGTGTAATTCCACTTTGAGAAACTGAGGTACAGAAAGGTTGAGCTCACTTAAGGTCAACCAGCAGCTCACTGACCAGGAACTGGACCTAGGCATCTTTATCTAGAGCCTGCACTCTGAAGCCACTCAGAAGAGAGAAGTCCAGTGAGCTCAAGACTGAAAACATTGGAGTGCAACTTTGGCTGGAGCACATACCAAAACAAGTTGGCCTTATGGCTGAGGTAGCCAACCAGAACACTTAACCCTCTGCCTTTCCTGTGACATACAATAATGTGAAAAGCAAACTTCTTCACCTGAATGCCTTAGCTAAGTTTAATTAGTCTCTCAGGGTAGGTAGGGTTACAGATGAGTCTTAGAGTTGAAGTTGGAGGAGCATTTACTAAATGTCCTCACTTTTAAGTCTTTTAGGAATCCACATGATAGGTTTCTTACCTGCTTCTGATACACAGCCAGGATAAGAAATACTAGTCTAGCACTAGATTAATGAAGTGAGGACCAGCTGCTAAAGGACAAACTGATGTACAGACCATGGGCTAGGACAAGCATGTCAAACTCAAAGGCTAACACGGGCCAAATAAACAAGGTTTAAGTTTATGTGGGCCGCAAAAAAAAAAAAAAAAAAAAAAAAAGCTTCAATTTTCACAGAAATGTAGGTTATTTCAATAGAGACATGCTAAATACAAAGGGCTGAAATAAATGAGTAATCATTAACATAACAGAATATTTAAAAATATATTTAATTGATTTTTTTACAGAGAGGAAAGGAGAGGGATAGAGAGTTAGAAACATCGATGAGAGAGAGACGTTGATCAGCCGCCTCCTGCATACCCCCTACTGGGGATGTGCCCACAACCAAGATACATGCCCTTGACCGGAATTAAACCTGGGACCTTTCAGTCCGCAGGCCAACACTCTATCCACTGAGCCAAATTGAGCCAAACCGGTTTCGGCCATAACAGAATATTTAAATAAAATATTTTTTCTTGACCATTAACTGACTAGAGACTGAAGAACTGCACAAATTAATAAGCATAACACAAATAAACCTATTTTTCTTGTTCTCCAAAAGTGAAATATTTCCTGTTGCACACACAGAACAAGTGAATTCAAGACTATTGAATTGGCTGCTAAAATATTCGCCACTAGGATAAGTGGAGAGAAATGGTGCACACCTTAAGGTGCGTAAGGGAAATGAATGCAACAAGATTATAGTAATCAGTCATTAGTGAATGTAGTTTGTTATTAATAATTATGTATAATGATATTGTAGGAATCAAGTTATGAAATTTTTATTAAAACATTTCTTACATATTGTTATATTTGTTGGTCTGCAAAAATATTTATTGTGGGTTGCATGTGGCCCAAGGGCAGTGAGTTTGACAAGCTTGGCAAAAAAAAAAAAGAACTTTTACAAAATTAATTTTGTCCCAAAATTATGGCCCAAAATAATGGATGTAATTTAAATATATAAGTTCATTTTATACATTTATATTTTTCTCATAACATTGGATTTTCAATAATGTCCATTCCCTATTAATAAATCCTGGTTATGTAAACTTATAGATTTAGAGGAGAAATTTGAAGGGGAAGATCCTATCCAATGTCCCCAATTGTCTTAGTAAGGCAAAGGAAACATTATCCCATTTTTAATGGAGCTAACATTGGAGAGGAGTCTAAGGATCGTAGTGAAGGTTTGAAATAGTCATTGAGAAGAATTGTATATAGAACGAATAAGGATTTTTGAAATTCTGGTGCGTGTGCATGTTTGTATTCATTTGTGTAGTCTGTCACTCATGCCTCATTTAATTTTTATTAGTGTATTACTTATTATTTGACTAGAGACCCAGTATGTGAATTCGTGTAGGGGAAGGGACCATGGGAGGTTGACTGGCCACCAACCAAAGGAGGTTGGCTGTAGGAGCCAACCAGGGGGCAGCTCCTGCATTGAGCTTCTACCCCCTGGTGGTCAGTGTGTGTCATAGCGACCGGTCATCCTGTGGTAATGGTCGTTTAGGCTTTTATATACAGATTATTGTTGTTACCTCTACCAAAGCTAATTAGAAAAAGGTGGACTGGAGGGGAAAGGAGAAAACAGATGGTATCTAATTTCTTAAAGGCATTCAAAAAAACCCAATACTGCTTATGTGTATACACTGTATAACATTATGCAAACATGGAAAATATGTGGCCACAATGATTTAACAGTAGTACCTCCAGGGTGGGGGTAGAATTAAAAAAAAAAGGATGGGGAGTAGGTAAGAATAAAAACATTAGCAAAACAGAAACAGACCCGTGACACAATGCTAAGTAAACCTGATGAAATAAACACATGAACAAGACCAGTCAACATGGACTACTGCCTTCATTTGGCAAAGGTTGTTTAATAAAAACACTGATTAGATGAATGCTTTGTGAGCACCTTCTAATTGATCTGCTATATCTACTATAGGTTTTAGAGAAATGAAAGTTAGAAAACAAAAAAAGCAGATGTAAGTACAGAACTATAATGTTTAGGCTGAAAATCATATTTCTGTTTTTGGGAAAAAGGTATGAACTGGGTCATCACCTATTGCTATGGACTAAATTGTGTTTTCCCTAGCCCCCTGCCAAATTCATGCATTGAAGCCCTACCCACAATGTGATTATCTCTTTAAAGGCTGTATCTCCAGATGCAATTAAGATTAAATGAGGGTGGGGCTCTAATCCAATATGACTGGTATCCTTATAAGAAGAGGAACCCGAGAGATATTTGTGTGCACAAAGAGAGACAAGGCTGTCTACAAGCCACGGAGAGGCCCCAAAAGAAACTAAACCTATCAACACTTTGATTTTGGATTTCCAGACTCCAGAACTGAGAGAAAATAAATATGTTTTTTAAGCCACAAGTCTATGGTATTATGTTTTGGCAGGCCTAGCTAACTAGTACATATAACTTCAATAAAGTTAAACAGTGTTTAATTTGTTTAATGATTTTTTTTTTAATTAACTTCCCCCAAGCACTGGAGTGATTGTACTTTTGGAAAAGGGCAGGGGGATCCAGAGGCAAATTTAGCAATTCTGAATTATAGAACAAAGACACTGCACTGGCCTTGTGGAGAATCAGATAAAGGAGAAAATCCACCTTAGTGTCAAACCTAAGCAAAATCATTTTTAGTCATGTCCTTGAAATTACAAGTGAGGGAAATATGAAAATATTCCAACACACAGGGGATCCCAAGTAAATGGGAATTAAAAAGCATCGACTTAAAGGTGCTGTGGATCTCAGACTCGAGCAGATCAGAATCATTTGAAGGACTTGTTAAAACCGATCACTCGAGGAGCTTCTGAATCAGGGGCTCACAGATTTCCCGTTCTACATGTTCCCAGACGTTGCTGAAGCTTCTGATCTGAGATCACGGTTTGAGAACTGATTCAGTGTATGGTCATTATAGTATTTTAATGAATCTGGAAAGTATTAGCGGGGCCTCATAGGTTCACTCATGATTACAGCCTCCCTATGCCCTTGTTTATAAGAAATTTCTACAAGTCTTAAGTTCTATCTGTTTGAATTCTGCCTTGTATCACTGAAAAACATACTTTTTGGGGAGTGGGGAGGACTATAGTAATAAAAATAAGAGTCATTTAAATAAAAGTAAAGTCTGCCACAGATAACAGTTTTAGGAAGTTCCAAGTTTTAAATTACTGCCTATAAATTATATTTAACCCAGTAAATAAGGTTAGGAAATTTTGCTGACCTAAAGATTAAAAGCTATATAAAAACAAGTTATTTCTCCAGTTCTTAAAAGGTCACTTCTGTAAATAACTACTTCAAGTTCATTACTAGGAATAAATAAACCGGCTTTTAAGTACAAAGCAAATACAATAATAAAACTTACCTTTGGCACAAGAGCCACATATGTTTCTCTGGATGTTGGTTATAAAAGGAGAAATTTCCACATGGTGTTTTGAGTTGTGTCTTAGTAGTCAGTTAGATACATAAACATAGATCACTTTACCATTATGGTAGAATATCATAAAATACTGCAGATAATTTAGAAAAGCTTAAATAATACATAAAAAGTTTCTGAGGTTTTGACAGAACTTGAAAACCAATCCAGAACACAAATTCTGCTTAAGTGGAGAATATAAAATCTGAATCAAAACACATTTGGATAGCTATGATATGCAAAACCTACACTTACAACAGAAACAGTACCAGGTCCTTGTCATTAATGCCTTAGCAGCATACTGATACGTTTGTAGGTAGCATCCTAGAATAACTTAATATTCCCTTTTCCTCCTCTTCTAGGATCTTTTGTGAGAGGCACTTACACAGAGCACTTTTGGCGGCGCCATAACAGACATACACGCAGTATAATGATATATTTTACTAAGCTAACGAAGTATTATTCATAAAGAAATTTTATAAATTCAAAAATAGGTTGTTAACATGATTACCTTTAAAGCATTGATTTTGATTCACAATGTTACTTCATTAATCTTAAACAGAAGTTCCATCTATAAAATGTTCCACAGCTTCTTCCTTATTGAAAAAGTGGTAAATAAAAAATCAGATACTCATAAATTCTAGGTCAACAATAGCAACTTCATTTCACAGCACTGATTAGCAGATAAGATTTTCAATTAAAGTAGTATACAATTTACAAAAAATAGAATGCTTCTGTAATGCAAAACATTGTCTTCCACTATGAAGAATATGTGTGTATGTGTAAGTATTATGTATACATATACATATTTCTTATAAGTTTTACTATTAAATAGCCCTTATTCAAATATATTTTTTGGTATCTTTTGAAATAGTCACCTTGCTATATTATTTGTAAATACATAAAAAAATAAAAGGTTAATCTAAGAAAGGTTAAAAGTTTCAGTGTGGTTCACTTAGTCACTCACTTCAGGGAAAACCTGATTTGAATTCAAAACAAGTTTAGGTGCCATATTAAGTTTAACTATTTAGTAAAAAAAAGAAAAAAAATGTGTGTGTGTGTGTATGTGTGTATCAAATATTTAGTAAATTTCCAATGTTCTAACATTAGAGCAATAAAAAGTTTATTAATCTACTCATCAACCATTCTTAATCCCCAAAATTCATTTATAAAACTAAAATAACACATTAATATATAATATACCTGCTTACAAACACATAGGTAGCCATAAATAAAACTTTATTCTTTAATTCCATTTACAAGCTACCAAATGTTATGTATCGTACACAGTGTTGAACACTTAAACGGCTGCAGTCATGGAAGGATCCAGACTCAATGGAACAATGTGGCTAAAGATAAAAGCAGCAATACTGTAAGAGAAAGGTGGCAAAAACATGGTTTTTCAATGATACGATCAATCAGATTTGTAATTATACATGAGATCTGGCTAAGAAAAAGTCTGAGAGCCATGCGATTCCCAGCTTTATTGTTTTGCAGTCCAGCTAAAGTCTGTATAATCATTTTGTATTTTGAAGTCATTAAAATAAAAAAAAGGTTAAAAACTATAGTAGCAACAAGCAAATCCTGTGACAGGAAGGCAGGGCTTAAGTACTGAAAAAAAAGTTTACATAGTGTGTTTAGAGAAAGTGTGTGCTGTTTATCTTCCATCAGCAGGAGTTCGACTGAGAGACAACATGATTCGGGCAAATCTCTCGCACAATTCAAGTGTAGAATACGAAGGTAACTTCGGTGGTTCCTGGAAACCTTTAATCTCCGTAGAACAATCAAGAAGTTTTGGCAGAAAATCTGTCAGCTTCTCTTGGAGGTTTGCTGCAAATAGAAACAATTAGAGGTAACTAAGGATAGAGAACGAGTGAAATTATCTTTAAGATAATTTATTATAGTGGCCAGTTGATGATTCTTTTTTTTTAAAAAATAATTTTTATTGATTTTTCACAGAGAGGAAGGGAGGATAGAGTCAGAAACATTAATAAGAGAGAGACATCGATCAGCCACCTCCTGCAGGACCCCCACTGGGGATGTGCCCGCAACCAAGATACATGCCCTTGACCGGAATCGAACCTGGGACCTTTCAGTCCGCAGGCCAACACTCTATCCACTGAGCCAAACTGGTTTTGGCTGATGATTCATTTTAAAATATATAAAATAATTATCATCTTGAGGGAAGAGATAAAAAGATAAATAACAATTCATAGCTTAGTTTGTAAATAAGATAAAAGTAATGTGAATATTATAGAATATAAAAAAATGATACAAATGAATAACATTAATTCTAACTGCTTTTAATTCCAACCAACTCAGGTGTTCATTAGCATTATTTAAACTTACATTCCATTTCTTGTCCAAGATAAGAGCACCATCGATTTCTCATATCTTCCACAGCGAGTATATCTTTCTCTTCCATTTCATCCACCAATAATAAGGGCAAAAATGGGACAATAAACTCATTCATAATAATCAGACCATTGTTTACTTCTCGATCCTCTCCAGATTCAAACAGTTCTGCAGCTTGCTCATTTAATTTCTTAGTGCAATGAGAAAAAGAACAGTTTGTTTTATTTTTTAATGTAATAAAATACCTGTAAGTGTAAATACTGAAAATGATATAATGAGTATGTTCACAAACAGTATTAGAATTAATGGCAACCAGGAAAAATAATCTCAAGATATTCTAGTATGGAAAATCTCTTAGAAAAAGCTATGTGTAAAACAACAGAAATAAAAGGAAAAAGAAGTAGGAAAAATATTGTTGTCATGCTCTTAAAATTTGTGTTTAGCTTATATTTATCATCACTACAGGGGCCAATTTTTATTTATTCACCAGGGATGAACTTCCCCCAATACTAAAATTTAATAAGCACTCAAAATAATTTTGAAAAGAAAGAAATTCAAATGCCATATTAATTTTGTAAAACTCTTTATCATGTCTTCATAAAAGTCAACTGAACAAGAAAAGCTATATTCCTTGGTACAAAAATAAAAAACTAAACAATTATTTCATTTATGCCTTCAAAAATTCTTACTGAGTTCATGGCATGTGCCAGAAACTGTTCTAGACGCAGGAGTACTTAAGTGATTAATACAAAAAACTCTCATGGAGCTTATAATGTGGTACAGGGACTGTTAAGTTTTTTCTGTGAAGAACAAGACAGGAAATATTTTAGGCTTTGAGGCCATATTGTTTCTGCTGCAATTACTCAGCCTTTGTAAGATAATCACATATGAATTATAATGAGTATGGTTATGTTTCAAATGAAACTTTACAAAAACAAATGACAGGCTGGAGTATAGGCCAAGTATACTGATCCCTAACCTAGTAGAACTGAGAAATCCTTAAGGATAAAAAATACAGACTAAGAGATTGATAAGGAATCCAGGTAAAATAAAAGTTATAATATTTAAGGGCTTATGCTTAAAATCTTATGTTTATAACATGATAAATATGATTTTTAAATAACTATAGTTTTAAGCTGAATTTCAAATACAAAGATTATATTATTTCTTTTCCTTTTTTTTTTTTTTACATTCTGGAATAGTTTATTTCCTTGTCACTATTAAAGTTTTATTGTTACCCATCAATATACAATAAAACAAACTTATAATTACTACAGAGAACCCAGAATTGTGGACAGAGAACATATCAAGAGCTTGTAGACTGGTTGCAAATGCAAGGAGCATATGCAAATATAATTGAAAAGGTAAATTTATATCCCCCAAAACAATACTATGCGATTACTACAAAGACTAGAGGCCTGGTGCATGAAATTTGTGCACAGGGGGTGTATGTGTCCCTTAGCCCAGCTTGCACCCTCTGCAATCTGGGACCTTGAGAGGGATGTCCGACTGCCCATTTAAATGTCGGACATCTCTCTCACAATCCAGAACTGCTGGTTCCCAACCACTCACCTGCCTTCCTGCCTAGTTGCCCCTAACAGCTTCTGCCTGCAGCCTGATCACACCCTAACCACTCCCCTGCTGGCCAAACTGCTCCTAATTACCCTCCCCTGCCGGCCCAGTCACCCCTAACTGCGCTCCCCTGCAGGCCTGGTCCCAACCAACTGCCCTTGCCTATAGGCCCGATCACAACTGCCGTACTCTGCCAGCCATCTTGTGGCATCCATCTAATGTCCACATGGGGGCAGCCATCTTGTGTGTTGGAGTCACAGCTTACCTCCTATGTATTTGTCTTTATTGCAGACTGTTAAAGAAGGGTATACACTTTCTGATATTCTTAATGATACCACTAAGGAAGACCTCAGATACCTTGGTCTATGGTAAGAACAGCCTCAGAACACTTTGTATAATATAAAATGACTTGTTTTCATGTGATTATGCTTTTAAATAAAGTAGTAGAAAATAAAGTACAGATGCCTTTCCCCCCTTCATTGAAATTAATTCCTTTTTCTATGGCTTAGAAAACTCTAAACTCTGCAGTTTTCCCAGGTTCAAGTTGGGACCTAAAGCAAAGATGACAGAAGCTAAAGGCTCTGTAAGGAAAAGAGGCAAGATAAACGCTCTCCCAATTCCGAGCTACACCAAAATGCTTCTTTAAATTGAAACCTGCATTCTGGATCCCATATCATTTTAAATGGGCTGTTCTGCATAGATCAGCACACCTACATATACCTCTAAGGGTATGTCTCACTCCTGCTGGGGCACAAGTGTCACCTTCATGTGTAAAAATAACATTTCTATTTTAGCTAAGTTTTTAAGACGAGATAGAAAATCTAGACAAGCCTAGAATTATATACTATAATTTTTGCCATAGGGTTCCTAAACAAGTATTCTGTGGTGTGGCTTTCAAGTTTTCTTTTGACTCTAAAGAAGACTTTTTTTTTCCCTAGTTCTGTGCTTCTCTGTAAGCTCTGGAGTGCAGTCTCCCAGTACAGAAGATGGACTCAGGGGGGCCTGGCAACTCAAGATGATGCTTAACCAGTTGGCAAAGCCAGGGGACAGAGGGAGCAAAGAGCCCACATCTTTGTTATTAATTTTCTCATACAGACACACATAAAACTTTTATCATTCTTGTGCAATTTATCTTTAGCTAGGAGAGAGGCTTATGTACTAATTACATTCTATGCAGCCTCTCCTTTCCCACCAATAAAGGGAGTGGTAGAATGATGAAGAAATTTAAACATAAAAATGTAATCATTCTGATCCCATTTTAAAAACATTTATGTTTATCACATGCAATACTTGGGACCCATAAAAAAGAAGGGATAAAGAATCAAGTCTATTCTCCCATCTTAAGGCAGTAAGATTATAGACATCATCAACTTCTTATCCCATCAGAGTTTATAAAGTCAATCAGTTATACATGAGTTTGGAAAATTTCCTCAATGTAAGTCAAAAAGATTAAGTAAATAAATATTGTGTACATTCAACTTACAAGTAAACATTCTCTTCTATAATGTGATATCAACTCTTCATCATGTCCTCTGTATGGGCCTTTGGACAAGAGTTCTTTGTTATTCTGATAAGCACAGATAAGAAACAGCAAGGAATCTATATAACTTAAAAAATGATAAGAAACAAGTTGCATTAGTATTTCATATAAAAGCCAATTATAAAACAATTTAAATAAATAAACACATTTTGATTACCAGAACAACATTACAATAAAAACTATCATCTGATGCATTGGAAGACTGAGAGCCTTGATTTAAAAAACAGGCATATAAAATAAAAATAACAAAAAATAAAAACAGGCACATATGAAACCACGAGATAGTTATATCTTAAAAGTGAAATACAAAAATCAAATAAACAAAACAAAACAAACAAAAACTGGGAGAAAAGGCCATAATTTATGTATTCAGGTAGTTCCTTTTGTCTGCTTTGGGATTTATTTTTCTGATGTCTTTCATTTAAAATCAAAACTAAGACATTTGAAAGTCAATAAATTACTTGTTTAATAGAATGTCATTTTTGTTTGAAGAAAGAATGTTACTTTGTTTTTTAACCACATCATTGGTTCATTCAATGACTATTTGGTCAGGTTTTTTCTATGCCACAGGCACAGTTCTAGTTGCTGAGAAAAACTTCATGCTGTGGGGAGAATATCCAAGGGAGATTAGAAAAATATGGGAACCACAGCAAGATGCAAAGAAACAAAAGAAAACACTAACATAAAAGACAGAAAGGATAGCCTTGTATTATATTTAATACAAGTAATATTAACTTATATTAATTAAATCTAGATATTACGAAGTTCAAACTAGTTAAATAAAGTTCAAACTAGTTAAGTAAAACTGAAATGTTAAAGATATTTCCATTGTGTTAGTTTGTCCAATCATAACATACCTTCATAGAGATTAATTTAGAAAAATGAAACATCTTAAAAAGTGAAATATTTTAAAGAAAACTCTAGGATACACTGCCAAACAGTGTTAATGCTTATTATATAATTTCATGTGTTGAGATATAAATTATCAATTCTATATTCCAATGGTAAGCGCAGAATATTGGGAAATTAATGCATTTGTGACAAATCAAATTGTACCCTGAAACTGTCTTAAAAAAAATGTCATTTTATACACTTACTAAAAATAGCTTCTTCTAGGAATTTGTTTTTGAGAAAACCTAAGATTATGAAACTTTATTCAGAAATAATATGGACATAATTTCAGACGAAATTTTTGTTTTACTTATGAGAAGTGATAATAACAATACTGTAGTATTGTTTTAGGTTACTAAGTTGAAGTAGTTTGCTGGCATATCTACCTTTTCTTTTATAGCTGTTCAATTTCCTGTTATAAAGGTCTCCTCTGAATGACACTCTTATCTGGCCTTTTAGATCTGAGTCATCTCTGAGAATAGCCCTGAAGTCATGACCTTGTTCCAATTTTCTATTGAAGTGCACAATTCGTTCCATGTTTTATCAACTGCAATGTGGTGATTGCCAGGGGGAGGAGGTGGTGGAGAATACAGAGGGGATAAATAGTGATGGATGTAAACTTGACTTGGGGTAGTAAACACACAATACAATGTACAGATGTGTTGTAAAATTGTGCACCTGAGACCTGTAGAATTTTGTTAACCATTGTCACCCCAATAAATTCAATAAAGAGGAAAAGAAAATAAAGTTTTATAAATATGTTTTCAATAAGAATAAGAATCAGCGGTCCAGTTACCACATTTTTATTTAAGATAAAATAAGACTATAGAGCCTGCCAGGCTCTCTATCTTTACTTATACTCCTTATACCATTGTAAACTTAAGGTTACTAAAAACATTATTGTACTTCACTACTCAGAACTGACAATGACCCATCAGTAAATATCCCATTCATAGCTTTTAAATGTTATATTTTCATTAAAAACAAAGTTTGACAGTACCATTTGGAAATCCTTTCTAATGAGGGAATATGCTAATTGTCCCTCACACCACTGCAAAGATGGCAGCACTCACAGCCAATAAAGAGGGAATATGCTAACTGACTGCCACGCCCTCAAAGATGGTGGCACCCACAGCCACAAGATGATGATGCCCAGTCAGCCTCAGCCTGCTGAGGAGGTAGGTGCACAGCAAGGCTGGGCTTGCCCCCAGGTGGGGCCGGCTGTTCCTGGAGTCCCCCAGTCACCCAGGGCCAGCTTGAGGTGCAGACAAGCCTCAGATGGTGTCTGCCCAGCCAATGCTTAAGGCACTGGCAAGCCTCAGATGTTGGCTGCCCAGCTAACCAGGGCCAGCCGAGACTTGTGCTGCTGGCAATGGCAGCAGCTGAGGTGTGATGGGGCATTGGTTTCCCCTGATTTTCAGATTGCTCCCTCCCCTGAGGGCTCCCAGACTGTGAGAGGGGGCAGGTCAGGCTGAGGGGCCCTTCCTCCAGTGCATGCACTGGGCCTCTAGTATTTTATATGCTGCTAGCTATGTTAACTGCTATACATAAAGTGAGAATATTGACATTTCTTTTTACAGTATTCTATAAACATTACTTGTTACCATTACTAACTTTCCAGTTGATCCTTCCAATTTAATTTACATTTGCTATACTAGACTATTGACTTTTGAACAAATATATATATATATATATGATAAAAAAATTATGAAACTTGAACATATTTCCAAGTTATATCATAAAGACCTTTAGTAGATGTTAATTAAAAAGAGCTGATCTGGATATTATGCAGAGAGGTAGCAAATGACAGTTTCATCTTTTTGATTTTGAATGAGATAAATGAATAATAGTTTTTGTGCTTATCTGATTTTATTAAGTTATATAAGAATACAGGGGTTCTATTTTAATTTTTCTCTTCCTAGTTATTTGTGTGACCTTGGCAAAGCTATTGCACTGGGGAGCCTAGTTAAGCTGCAAAATGCCATTTTAGTCTTAGACACTCTATTGAATTATAACATCATATTAATATTTTTCTCAGATCAGTGCAAATATAAGAAATCCTAATATGAACTTAAATATTTCTATTAAATAAATAAAATTGTGAAAACAGTAATAAAGAAAGAGCTATTAGTCAAAATAGTTTTTTATTTCAATGACCAATGTGGCATAAATTATCTTATAAACTACATAATAATTAGGACTTTAATAATTCGCATCCAAAGTGATGCGTAAAAATTATAGCTTTGTGCACTGTCCACCAAAGTAGCACTGCCCAGTAGATATTTCTGTAGAGAAGGAAGTGTTTTATAAACATTCAAAATGTGACTAGTCTAACTGAAGAGCTAAATTTTTAGCTTTAGAGTTTTAATTAATTTCAACTGTTACACATGGCTGGTGACCACCATGGTGGAAATCACAACACTAAAAGTAAAGGTCTAGGTTATCATTTAAGAAAAAATAGTTCCATTACTTCAGTATGGAGAAGGGAAGGCAAAGAAAGGGGGAATGAAAGGAAGAAAGAATTAACACCTTTTACTTGGTTGCATTTTGGCACTATTTAAAATACAGCATTTTAAAAAAATCACTAGTCAAGTAAGTTCACAGTAAAATATATGAATTAAGAAATATATAGAGAAACAAGTAAAGGCAAACTAGTTAAGTGGTAGTGGTAAATAAATCAATAATGATCCTTTCTTATTCATAACAAAATAAAAATAAATACCAACATTATCTATACTAATAAAAGGGTAATATGCTAATTAGAGTGGATATCTTCTGGATGTCCTTATGGACAAAGCCACAGCAGCTGTAAAGGCTGGGGCTGGTCCAGCACTGCAGTTTCTTTTGCAGAGGCTGTGGAAGAAGGCAGAAGGGAGAAGGCCTGCAGCTTGGGAGAAGGGAAAAGGTGGCAGTTAGGGGGATCAGGCCAGGAGAGGAGAGCAGTTAGGTAGGGGGATCAGGCCAGGAGGGAAGAGCTGTTATGGGGATCAAGCTGGCAGGTGAGCAGTTGAGGGCATCAGGCAGGCAGGCAGGGGCAGTTAGGGGTGATCAGGCAGGCAGGCAAGCAAGTGGTTAAGTAACCAGTGGTTCCAGATTGCAAGAGGGATCCTGGATTGGAGAAGGTGCCACCCAGGCTAAGGGAACCCTCAACCCTGTACACAAACTTTGTGCACCAGGCCTCTAGTAGTTTAGTAAGTAGAAATGTCTTTAAAATCATTTATATGAAAATAACAATCTAAAATGTGTTTGCAGTCACAATTTTTAGAAGACAAGAGATCAGTTTTCTGCATCTATATTTTTTATAGTACCTGAAAGTTCAGGCAAAAAGATTGGAAAAACTGTCTTTGATTTGATGTCAGGATTAGATTCAGACAGAGGGAATATTAAAAAGTCAGGTGCCTGAAGGCTAAGGAATACAAAGAATTCCATGTGCTAGGCTACCAGCTTTTCTGGTCTCCAGCAAACTTTTGGCTTCTATCTAATCCTATGTCATACTAAATTTCAGCTGTAGTATTTCAGAGCTTATAAATACCAGACACTAATACCAACCTTACAGATTTAATTTAAAATAAAAAATACATTTTGCGTAAGACATATTAGCTGGGCGATTTCCCTGTAAACCTAAAACTGTTATAAAAGAAGACATTTATTAAAAATATATATTGTGAATAAAATCTTTTCTATATGTAAGATCATAGCTGAATAGAATTACATACAAAAATTAAGCTCTTCTTTTCAGCTGTGTCCACTTTCCCTTACCTTTCTCTTTGAAAATTTTCTAGTCCAATTATGAGATACATGGTTGTTTCTCTGAATTTTCTATAATCTTGATGCCATTCCTGTAAGTGAAAGAAAATATAAAATTAAATACAGGAAAATATTAAAACTACAACAAAAACTCTTCATAAAGTAATACACTGTTTTAATAACTATTTGAGTTTTTTAAAAATTTGATTTTAGAGAGAGAGAGAGAAACATCGGTATGCATCCTAACCAGGATCAAACCGGTTCGTTACCTTTCCATTTATGGGATGATGCTCAACCAACTGAGCCATGTCAGTCAGGGCTGATAACTATTTGAATTATTAGAAGCAAAGGATTCAAAATTTAGATGAACTACAGCTAAATCAAGACTTTAATTTCTGACAAAGACTATTTCTCAGTAAAATAATAAAAATAAAAATGATTAGACATTGATGAAAAATTAAATGACAAAGATCTCATTAAAAACCTAATATAAGATATGACAATCATTCTGGTTATATCTCAAAAGTTCCTCAGTACAAAAACATGAAAATATAAAGTGGGACAAAAGTAGGTTTACAGTTCTGAGAATGTGAAATTGAGTTTATTCTTTTATTATTTATTAATTATTGTGTGATTTTTCATAAACAACTACAAACCTATTTTTGTCCCACCCTGCATCTACATCACACTGAATGTAGGAGGTAAATGAATTTCCTACTCTAATGTGAATCAAAGCCTGAAGTCTATTATTTGATGCAGAATTTAAAGGAACTAAAAGAAAAAAGTTTTAGCATAGTAAGTTTATTTGATCATTTACTTTTTGCCAAGTTTGTGTGGAATTTGACTTTAAATGTGGCATGTGAATGGTCTACTTATCTGAAACACAATGAAAAGGATAGATGCATTTACCATTTTAATGCCCTACTTCCTAAAAGCCAATTGTAGGGCAAGTAGCAGGACTAAAACACTCAGAACTGACATCCTATATAAATCATGATTTTTACGTTTGCTGATCCCTGACTTAGAGCAAGACAAAGATATGTGAAATGTAAGAAGTCCAAAAACATGTTATATGAATACCTATAAGAGCTAATGACTCTGAAATTAGTAAGAATATAAGATATTTTCAGAATGAAAATATGCTGAATCCAATCTGATGAAGCAACCTTGGGGAGGGACTAAGAATCAAATCACAATTTAAAATTAAGTTGTAACTTGAATTTTGGGGATAGATGTAGACTTATAACCAATTTGTTTGCCATCTTTACCATATATCCTGTGTCCACTGATTTTTGAGTATGTCCCTAGATTCCCTATTATGCTTTACTATTCTAATATACCCATTCATGTGTAAACATTATTATAAACATTATAGTTATGAAATTATGTCTTAATTATTAGTAGAATGAGCCTCCTTAGTTGTTCTTCAAGAATGTTTACCAGGAAACTATTAGATTTAATAAATGAATGCAGCAAGATACAAAATAAATATCCACAAATTGATGTCATTTTTATACACCAATAATGAACTGTGAGAAAGAGAAACTAAATAAAGCAGTCCCAATTACCAATGCAACAACAACAATAAAAAAATAAGATTACCTAAACTTAACCAAGGAGATAAAAGATCTATGCTTGGAAAATTATAGGACATTGAAAAATGAAACAGAGAAAGATACAAACAAATGAAAGTATATACTATATTCATGGAATGGGAAGAATTAACATAATTAAAACGTCTATGCTACCCAAAGCAGTCTACAGGATTCAACACAATCCCTATTAAAATACCAACGGCATACTTCACAGAGCTAGAACAAATACTACAAAAGTTCATACGAAACCATAAAAGACCCCAAATGGCTGTAGCAATCTTGAGAAAGAAGAAAGAAGTAGGAAAGATCACAATACTGAATATCAAACTATACTATAAAGCCTTTATAACCAAAACAGCTTGGTACTGGTACACGAACAAACATATAGATCAACAGATCAGAACAGACCCCAGAAATTGACCCATACCTTTATAATCAATTAATATTTGACAAAGGAAGCAAGAGCATACAATGGAGTCAAGATAGTCTCTTTAAAAAATTGTGCTGGGAAAACTGGACAGACACATGCAGAAAGATGAAACTGGATGATTAACTTACACCATATACAAGAATAAATTTGGAGAAACCAAGATGGTAGCATAGGTGAACTCCTAAACTGGTGCCTCACACAACAATTTCAAAACTACAGCTAAAAAACAGATCCAGAACCACAGGAAAGCTGGCTGAGTGGAAATTCTACAATTAGAAGGAAAGAGAGGGGCTCACAGAGACAGAGGAGCTGCAAAAAGCTGAGGTACTCAGATACGCACATGGAGAGGACAGACGGTGGTGTGCCTGACTAGCTTATTCTAGCGGCAGGGAGACAGAAAATTCCAGTTGCACTGAGCACAAATTCCAATTGCACTGAACCCCAGTTCTGTGTGAGACTCATACAGGGGGAATATGGACTGATGTGAAAAGGAAGGAGTGCATGGAAAGTTAGGGGAGCCATGAAAGGCAGAGGTCTGGAGGTGTGTGAGTGCGCACACTGAAGGCTGACTGCTGATTGTACCACTGGCTTTCTATAGCAGCTGGAAGACAGAACTTCCCAACTGTGCTGAAATCCACTCCTGACTGGGCTGAGCCCCAGTTTCGGGCAAGACCCTGGGGACCCAGACTCATACGGGTCCCCAGAGTGCATGGAAACTCAGGGGAGCCGGAAAGGCAGAGGTCTGGAGGTGTGCGAGTGCAAGTGTGCAGAGAGGGCTATAGCGATTACTGAGGGACACTGAAACACAGGGAACACATAGGGCAGGGCTTACGGGAATCCAAAGCTGTCTGCTCAGCCCTGAGACTCCACCCCATTCAAGCTGAACACAGAAGCTTTTGCAATTGTGCAAGTCTTGTTTCGTAAGGCTGACTCCAACACAGAAGTTCTCCCGGCATAGACACAGCTGATCCTCACAATGAATTGACTTGGAGGTCAATTTCCTCCAGTGATACCAACAATAATCAAGGCTTAACTATAACAAGGATGTACACACAATCCACAAAGGGGTGCACCAAAAGAGTCCACTTCAGGTAACTGGAAAGGCAGAGCTACTGGGGCCATATAGGACACTTAGCACACAAAGCTACTCTACCAACTCAGGGAAACAGCAAAAAAGCAGTGACAAAGGAACAGATCACAAACGAAAGAAATGGAGAAAAACAAACAACTGGATATAGAGTTCAAAACCATGGTTGTAAGGTTTTTCAAGAATTTCCTAGAAAAGACGGATAAGTTTAACAAGACCCAAGAGGAGATGAAAAAGACCACCTAGAAATTAAACATACACTGACCGAAATAAAAAATATTATACAGAGACTTAACAGCAGACTAGAGGAACGCAAGAATCAAGTCAAATATTTAAAAAGCAAGCAGAAAACACTCCAGTGGAAAAGCAAGAAGAAAAAATAATCCAAAAATTACAAGATAGTATTAACCAAGTTGTAATCTGCTAGCTTAAAACTTTGGTGGGGCAGAAACCAGTTTGGCTCAGTGGATAGAGGGTCAGACTGAAAGGTCCCAGGTTTGATTCCGGTCAAGGGCATGTACCTTGGTTGTGGGCACATCCCCAGTAGGGGGCGCGCTAGAGGCAGCTGATTGATGTCTCTCTCTCTCATCGATGTTTCTAACTATCTCTCTTCCTTCCTCTCTGTAAAAAAAAAAATCAATAAAAATATATATTTAAAAACTTTGGTGGGTATGCCTTCACTCCATATGCCTCTCTTTCTCAGGTGCTTAGCTGTGCTAAAATGAAAGGAATATCTGTGAACCACAGAATTTCTCAGTCTATAGTTTGACCTCCCCAAAAGCACATTACCTCATATTCCTCCAAGTTCACTTCTTCAGGTCTTATCATTTCAAGTTTAGCTTGAGCCACTTTCATTATGTTGTGACACCTTAAAAAATATATATATATTCCTAAATCAAAAGCCAAATCCATGAAACTGAAAATTTGTGTTAAATAAGTGAAACTACCCAACACATATATAAATGAAAACCATTTACTGTCTTTGAGACCAATGTTGGATAGTTACAAAGTGCATAAAAAAGATAGCATCAATGATTCTAAGTCAAATTTACTATGTTATACTTAGAGTTTTTAAATTATAGTCTACTAATAAATATTGCATAGATAAAAATATACTTTAAAAAATGTGTTTATTTAATGAGCTCAAGATACAAATATGCCTTTTTTCTTTAAATTTTATTTCTCCCCAAGCAGCATTATTTGTAAATAGTATAAAAGAACCCAAAAAGTTCTTATCATTTCCGGTAAGAATGGAAACATTCCAATAAATTTGTGATCAGAAAACACTACAAAATATATTTAGTTATCACATATTTAGGAGTACATATTCTGTCTTTTAAGTACAACAAAAATTAGGTTATTAAAACAAATTGACTATCTGCAGTTGCCAGGACAAAAAAATTGCAAAAGAATAAAAAGTCAATGTGATTATTCCATAAATCTCTCCCCCAAATTCAATAGCATATGTTTATTGGAACATGTGCATTAACAGATAGATAATTAGGGTAATAATCATACTTCTGAGCTCTTTGTAGTCATATATAGTAAAATAAATGATGACCATACTTCTACTATTAAAACTGAAATAGCACTCACTGAGCATTGTGTCTACTAGATATTGTTCAAAATCATTTACTTGTACTATTTCTCTTAATTCTAAATTTCAAACACATGGTGAGACAGGAATTAATACTAGATGTTCATTTCTCCTCATAGTCTCCTCTACTAAACATATTTTTCATTTAGTATTTTTAAAATTTCATAAAAGGATAATCATTTCAGAATTAAAATGTAATTACAATAATTTCAAAGACAGCATAAATGTTTCTGTATTCTAAAATAACTTCCAATACTTTGATCTTTAACTGAGTCCTTTTTTAAGAGTATTTATTCTCACTATATTAAATTTAAAATTTTAATACTAGTAAATAATTTTATAGGAACTTCTAAGAAAAAACATTTTTTGATAAACCAAATTATTTAACCAATTATCTGACTCCAAATATCCTTTAGTATTAAGGTTGAAAATATTTTATCTTTAAAATATTAACTCCCACAAAGCAGTGATTATAATATACTCTTATGTGTATCATTGTATTGCTTAGTTCAGCACCTTGGTTCACAACTGCAATGTATAAACAATGAATTATTTTCAGTTCAAACTTTTAAAGGTCATGACTATAATCTATAGGTAAAATTACAAAGCAACTGTTCAAATTAAGTAAAGTCAGATTTTGTGCTGTATTTATTGAAATGTCTTGTATATGTATAAAATAAACATTCAAAAGTAGCATTGGGAACTATAAAAGATAAGAACAATTTGAGCCTATGAATAAAGTATTTTGTATTTTTAAATTACCTTTCATCAAAACTCAGATTTCTATCTCCAAATTGTTCCAGCAATGTTTTCTCAATGATTTTCTTTGGCGCCTGGTTCTGGATAAAGTAGACTACTATGTGATGTAGACGATAATCTGTTTCTGGTGGGGTATCTTCTTGGGCCAATCTAACCAACCTTGAATATTCCAATTTAATTGCCTAAAAAATGTAACAAAATGTCAGTTTTGGTTAGCTACAACAATGAAATCTTTGAATATTATCACTTTATTGTTCCAAATATGCCTCTTTTCTTTTAAAATATTACAAAGATAGTATATATAAGAATATTTATTGTTCTATGTCCACAGATTAAAAGAACTTTCTAAAAATCTGTCCACATATCCCTTCAATATATAAATGTTCTTTGTGTTTCCACAAAGAAAAATGGTAAAATAAACAATACATCTAAGGTTACTATGTGAGCAATTTTATAAAACTTATAAAAGGCTAGTTAAAGTCCATTCAGGGCCTGGTTAGTAATTGGATGGGAGATAGCCTAAGGTTGAGATATTAAGCATCTCCTATCCTAAGTTTTCTAGAATCAGTTTGATGTAGCCTCAAACTGAAATACAGCTCCTGTAGAAATACGAATATCTGAGAGAAAATGACTGGCTCTTGAGTCTTAATATTATTACAATTAACTTTTGGTTGAATAGCCCACAGATAGGGGATGAAAAAGCAAGGTCAGAATGTAGTTATCATAGAATGAATTCCTTGTTGCTTTAAACATTTTTGCATCATATTAGTATAATTATTTATTAATGAATATTATTACTATTGCCACCTTAATGGTGGAGCTTTTCTTTATGGATAAAACAATTCATAATCTATAACTAATTATGATGGAAAATAAATACTAATACACTTCTACACATGAGCAAATGGTTTGAAAAATATCTGCTCATACAGAAATATAGGTAGAGTTATACGTCAAATAATGCTATATACAAGAAACTTTTACAATTAAAGGCAATTTTTAAAATACTTATTTATATTAGACTAACACCTAATTTTAGCTTTATTAACTGTAAAAATTTTGGGGCTTTATGCAATATATATATCAAATTATCCATTTTATAGAAGGGTTTTTCTTTGTCAAATGTATGCCTTTCTTAAGTAATTCTTGGACATACAGATATTAACACTTATATAACTGTATTTTATAGAAGGGAGAAACTATAACAGACATTAAGTTAAATGTTCTAGTTATATATTGTTATACTTCATTAAGGGGAAGACTAGTAAGTACTTTCTATACAGTCTAGCATTATACTAGAGTAAGAATGACTTTATAGCTAAAATAATATATTCTATTAGGTTATTTTTAGAATATATATGACATTTAAATTCTGAGAGCAGTGGTTAAAATAGCCATGGAAATTAACTATATCTTAACATGTAGGATTATCACGGTTCACTTCTTGGCATACCTAATTAGCACACATGAACTTTGCTTAGAACTATTTAAAAATCTCCCCATTTTCCAAATTTGAAAAAAAGGCATATGTTCATTTAATAACCAAATATACTGAATTTGATAAAATATATAAAACAAAAACTGTTTTTTACTTGTTATGTCCCTTAGGCAATGACTTTGGGCTGTTATAGGTGTGTTTTTAAATATTTAAATATTTTAGATATTGTGCTTTTGGCCTAAATTGGTATGGCCAAAATAAAATAAATTTATACTGAGTTTGTTAAAATACTATAGTTTAGAGACAGAAATTATAACACTAAATAGTTATCCATTTTTCTATCTACTTTCAAGATAGAAGCTGTAATTATTTTATAAATAGTAAAGAGGTTTTTATTAAAGCACTGGAATACACACACACATATATTCTTTTACTCTAAGATTATTTATTTGATTTTGCTCTATTTAAGTCTCCTAATTTTCACAAGTAAATGCCAAATTTATAGTCTATGGTGTTTAAACAAGTAGAGGTATATTTTAATTTCTCTAATAAATTTTTCAAATACATACAAAAACGCTTTTTACTAGCATAGATTCCTCATTTTAAAGTTTAGTTTTCTAACTTTAAAAATATTCTAAAATCCTATTTATTCCTTCAAACTGTCAACAGGTTATATATATATATATATATATATATATATACACATATATATGTATATATACTTAATATATATAAACAATCTATCATTAATACAGTTAAACACTGTTGAGTTATTAAATCAACCTCATATTAATTCCTCAGAGTTCTTTATACTTAGAACTGTTTGTCGTTTCAGTTAATTTAATTATCACTGATACTGCAATGAAACCACCACAATTTACAAAATGAAATGTGACATTGGTCAATAGGTGATAGAACTGCATTGCGTTTAATTTTTTAACTTTTGTTGACCAGTCCTATACTAACCAGGCCCAGTTTTACCTATGGTCTTATTTCCCACTAGAGGCCTGGTGCATGAATTCATGCATGGGTGGAGTCCCTTGGCCAGGCTGGCAATCGGGCTGCGGGAGGGTGGCTAGCTGGTTGGAGGGAGGGGCCGCAGGAGGTTGGCTGGCTGGCTGGCTGGCCAAAGGGAGAGGAATAGGAGGTTGGCTGTGGAAGTACACTAACCACCAGGGGGCAGCTGTCATGTTGATCACCTGCCATCTAGTGGTCAGTGTGTGTCATAGCGACAAGTCATTCAGCTGTTCGGTTGCTTAGGCTTTTATATATATAGACTAGAGGTCTGGTGCACAAAATTTGAGCAAATCTGGGACCCCCTCAGGGGATGTCCAAACGCCCATGGATTGGGCCTAAAACGGCAGTCAGATATCTCTCTTACAATCTGGGACCACTGGCTTCTAACCACTCACCTGTTTGCCTGCCTAATCACCCCTAACGGCCTCTGCCTGCCTGCCTGATTGCCCCTAACTAGCACACCTGCCAGCCTTATCACCCCTAATCACCTCTGCCTGCTAAAGTGATAGCCCATAACTGGCCCCCCACCCCCAGCCCTGCCAGCCTGGTTGCCCCTAACTTCTCCCCCATATCTGGTCTGGTCATCCCTAACTGTCCCTCCTGCCAGCCTGGTTGCCCCTCACTGCCCCTCCTGCCAGTCTGGTTGCCCCTCACTGCCCTTCCTGCCGGTCTGGTTGCCTCTCTCTCCCACCCCTCACTGGCCTGGTTGCCCCCAACTTCCGCCCCCCACACCTGCCTGGTTGCCTCCAACTGCCCCCACCACCAGCCTGGTTGCCTCTCACTGCCCCCCGATGCTGGTCTGGTCACCCCTCTTGTCCCCCACTGCTGGCCTGGTCACCCTTTACTGCCCCCTCCTACCAGCTTGATCACCCCAGGTACCCTGTTTGGTTGTTTGGTCACCCCTCACAGACACCCTGCCGGCCTGGTTGCCTTATGCAGCCTGCTGTTCAGTCATTGCATGAGGACATCCAGACCAATTGCCATATTACCCTTTTATTAGTATAGGTTCTTCTTCAACAAAGTCCTCCTCCATTCATCTAGGTCAGGCTTATTCCAAGATGCACATGTGCCTTTCTCCACATATAAGTTGTCTTTTCTGGTTCATTCCCCATCTATCTACAGATGACTCATTAAGTAAGACTAGTTTAAGTCTCTTACAATCTTCAATTCTAAAGATTCAAATGATTTCTACCTAACACGTTTTACTTTTCTAAATCATATTATAAAATCATTCTAAATTTATAACTTCTTATAGACTTTATTTTGATATAACTATACATATATATTAGAAGATACCAAACATACAAATATACAATATACTTTGGTGGCAGTAGAATCCAAGGGAAAATTGACTAGACTAAGATTGAGAAAGCTAGTATATCATTTACTAATTATGACAGAGAACCAGTCACATAATTCTCTAAGTGCTATTATCTCTAAAATAATGTTAGTTGAATACAAAGAGAATGTGTGTTTATATATAAATAAATGTATATATTTTAAATGTTTATGGACTATGTTTAAAAAACTGACAGTGTAACAGAGATGAAGAAAACCCTCTTCACATTCCAGAGGATGAGCATCATGTAGGGTACATTCTTTTACCACAACACAAACAAAGAGAATTATAAATAAAGGTAACTTTCAAACTAAACACTTAGAAATTTAAAATACTGCTTTAATTAATTTTTAGGCCCAAGGAATAAGTGTATATTAATTTTGAGAATATAAAGTATCAACATCTATAGGACATAGCCAGATTGGTTGTCTAAGAAAATTTCCAACTTAAGCAAAATAAAACTATTTCAAGAAAGTAGGGAAAGAAAAAAAATAAACCAAAGTAAACTATAGAAAATAAAATAATGTGATTAGATATAATTATTTTTCTTTTCAAAAAGCTAAATGGAAGACCAAAAATGGAAGAAAACTCAACACCAGAAATAAAGGTAATAATACCAAAACTACAGGTAAAAGTTTAAAAAACTATAAAAGGATAACATATAACTTTATGCCTATAAACTATAACATCTTGATTAAAAAGATGGTCATTTAGAAAATACAAATTACCAGGGTTGCTTTAAGAGGTAGAAAAACTGAAGAGACCCAGCAAAACTACAGAAGAACTGAAAACGTTGCCTGAGATATGTGCTCAATAAAGGAATCAGGCCCACATTGTTTTAGAGCTGTACTGTTATGTCAAATCTTCAAGAACAAGATGATTTCTATCATATCTAAACTGCTCCAAAGCCTGAAAAAAGGGAGGAGTCTCCTTAATAATTTTACAAGGCTAGTTTAAACTGAATATCAAAAATTGACAAATATAGAAAAGAAACTATGTATCAATTTAGCTGTGAACATAGATCTCAACACCCATATTCATTTTTAATAAACTACACTATGTACAAAAATATATATAGGAATACATGGTGTTTATAATGATTTTTTAAAAGTCAATGTTAAGATTATAAATTAAAAAGAAACAAGTTCAGCATCTTAAATAGATGTATAAAAATTTTTCTAAATTCCAGCACCAATGTCAAAAAAATTATAAATTTAAGAGTGTTTTTAGATTTATAAGAATTGGTTAAAAACTCAATCCTATATAATAAAAACCTAATATAAAAATTGCCCCCCTGGGTGGTGATTTGATAGGAAGTTCGACCAGGAGCTTGACCATTCGCTATGACATGTGCTGACCACTAGGAAATGGTGTGGAACATATTGGGCATCAGCAATGTGGTGCTGGCAGTGGGTGGCAGTGGAGGCGCTGCCAGCCCAAATGGGCTCTGATGAAAGCGGGATCACAATGGGATGGTGGAGTAGTTGAGCATGCAGTGCCAGGCCAAGGTGAGTAAGAGCAGGGGCCTGATTACCACCGGCAATCAGCAGCAGCGGCGGGGGGGGGGGGGGGGGGCGGGGCCCCACCCCACCCCCCAGGCACGGAGGAGCTGGGCTGAGAGACCCAGTACCGATCGTTTGCCACACAGGAGAGATGGTGGAGGAGGTAAGGTGACAGTCTAGGCCAGTGGTCAGCAAACCATGGCTTGTGAGCCACATGTGGCTCGCAAGCCACAGTTTGCACTTCTGTTGACTAATGAGTTTGCTGACCACTGGTCCAGGCAAGGCAGGGTGCCAGGTGGAGGTGCAGGGTTGGGGGCATAAGCTGGGGCTGCGAGGCTCGAGGCACAAGCTGAAGCCCGATCTCCGCAGGCCTCTCTCCCAGGAACACTACCTGTCCATGAATTTATGCACTGGGCCTCTAGTATCCTATGTAAGTGGCAGAAGGACCAGTTGTTATGACACACAGTGATTACCAGGGGGTAGACGCTCAACATAAGAGATACCCCCAGCCCTCAGATCCCAGGTAGCCAAGGAGGGTGCCAGTGGGGGCCACCCGACTCCCCACAGAGCAAGGCAACCAGCGGTGGCAGAAGAGCAGGGCCGGCCAGCAAGTGGGCAGTAGTGGGGACAACCAGCGAGTGGGCTGGCACCGCCCCCCGATTACCCCACCAGTCAGCCCTGATCGCTAGCCAGACCTAGGGACCCTACCCATGCACAAATTTTATGCATCGGGCCTCTCGTACTTAATAATGAAACAGTAGAGACATTCTCATTAAAATAAAGAACCTCTAAGGTATTTTTGTAGTTTAAATTAAATAAGCATTTGCTTTGCTAAACATTTTGTTTTGTCTATAAGTTGCAAATTGCATTTTTCTTGTCATTTATCTTTAAATTTGTTTTTAGTGTCTTACTGTGTAGAATTTTAAAAATCTTTTAAAATATAGCAATATTTTCTTTATTGATTTTGGCCTATATGAGCAATTTCAAAATTATCCACATTTTTAATTCTAGTATTTTCAGGAATTTACTTTTGTTTAGATCGCTAAATAAGGGATTTTGTTTTCTAGAAGTAGCCAAACATAAGATTTTGACTAAAGCATCCTTTACACACTGACTTAAAATAACATCTTTCTCACATATTAAGTACCAGTTATAAGTGGAACTGCTTGGGTCTCTCCATTTCACTGATATATTTTATATTAGTATCTACTGAATAAACAAAAGAGTATTAACAATAGGCTTTTTAAAATTAAAAGAGTGATAAAGTTATGTCACCAGGAAATAATTGTTATGAAGAAATGAAATAAATGCTAAAAAAGGTTTCATAATATAAAACTGTTATTACTTCATTAATATCCTAAAGGTATTTCACTAGGTTTCGAAAAAAACTTATATAAAAAAGAAAATTTAATGTCTTTTAAAGTAAGTGAAAAAAATTAAACTAATTCCACGATTATAGTTATCATATGACCTTTCATCTCCACTGTACATAGTACTTTGAGATTGTTATTCTTTTTTTTCCTTCTGACTTTTATTTTTGCTCATCATAGTAGTCCTACAATGGATTTCATTTTTGCATGATAGAAACTTTTGTTTTTAAGCCATTATTTTTGAGTGGATCTTCCTGTTAACAATGAAAACTAATCCTAACAATCAAATTGGGAAAAGAACCTAGGTAAGTGTCTTTCCTCATTTATTTTCCCAGATCTCTTTACCAGTTAACTCTTTCATATTACATGGTTATAGGAGCAGACTCTCATGTGGGAGGCTGACATAGTCACTGATTGGGTTGATAACTCATCCTAATTCAGAAGTTAAACCTTAGAAACTAGATTACCCAGCCTGATGTAAGTTTCACTTTGCAACTTATATTTTTTTATCAGTAACAATGCTAACATTTTTATCACATGGTTTTATCACTAGCACACATAAAAAAAATGGTCTCATCATAAATGCATAAGGAAACCCATATCTAGAAGTTCTTGAGATGAAAAGCTTCCTTCTTCTAGCTAAAAAACTAATAGAAAATAAACCCAACAAAGATTTTTTTGATAATGTGACAGGACAGAAGAGATATTTTTAAAAAACACCTTCTCCCTCAATTTATAATAAACTATTAAAAATTAAAAATTTACTATATCTATTTTAAGAATAATTGGAAAACAGAAGTGACCATCATTTGTTCAATACTGTGCTATATATATATTTTGGATACTGTATTACTGAGTAACTGCAATTTCTATATATTACTTTTGAACAGATTTCCTAAAATTATATATTATCAACTAGAATTTTCCAAGTTAGTCATATACATTATTTGTAACTATATAAATGAATTATAAACAAATAATGTTTACATAAGGTTACATGCATATATACTCCTTGATTAGAGATGGGTAAAATAAAATGTACACAAATATACATTTCAGAAGTTTGCTACTGCATAAAAATTAGAGGGTAAACCAAAAAAGAAATATATGACATGTGGAAAATATAAGAAGAACCAGATGTACAGGGTACCCCAGAGGTGATGGGGAAGAGAGATCTCGAAGCATAGGAAACAGTGCAGGCCATGAGGCTCTAGAACAGATTTCCCTAAGAAGGTAAAATTCACAAGAACAGAATAAGAGGAGATTCAAGCAAATGGTGGAGACTTTAGAAGCGAAACAGTGCTATCACATAGAAAATTAAGCAAACCAAAAAACAAAACTCCAAGAAAAATGAAAGCTGAGATTAAAAAAAGTAAAAGTAATAATTTTAGAACTTAGGTCAATTCTGAGGACGATACTAGTATATAAAGGCATTATACAAAGAATTCTGATTTAATCAAAATGGCAAGATTTTAGATGTGTGTGCATGCTTGAGAGAGATGTAGGAGTGACAGGAACTGTATATGTGAGTCAATGTGAGCATGTGAGGTGGGAGAAGAAAGGGCTCATCATTCACATCCCACAGCAGGGAATTCAAAGTAAATGTGCAGAAAAAATGTACCTCATGTCAAGATTAAAAACGGTGGCAGAGTAAGTGGATGCTACACAGACATGCTCCCAGGACCAAACTGAAATTACAAGTAAAATACAAAAAAATATCCTGAATAATTAACTGAAGACTAGCTGGAGAGAAACTTGATAACCAAAGACATTAAGTGAAGATGGCACAGAGACTAGTAGGAAGGGAGAAGGCACAAAAGAGCTGGATGGGATCCCAAAGACAGCAGCTGAAGTTCCAGAGAGATATCTTATCTGTGCCACTGAGAAGAACTCTGGGGTCTATTCTCCAAGCTGGCCACCCCAGCAGAGAGCACAACTGGGAAAGGTGCCCACATAAGATCTGGCTATGAAAAGCAGCAGGGTTGCTGTCTGCCATGGAAAGATGTTTGGAAATGCAGGCACCCTCTTAAACGATCAACATGAAGAATTCTGTGTGTAGCCACTCTATTATGCTCCAGCAGAGAGAGGTCAGAGTGGACAGGAGCTATGAAAGCAGAAGCTAAGGGGGTTCCAAGTATAGAGCTCAGAAAGCAGACACTCCAGGTTCCTGTGCCGAGTTACTTTCTTAAACTATGGAAGTCATCTTACACAGACATCTGCTATCCAGGCAGTTTTGCCTAAAAAGAAGAGAGTTGAACACTCTATTGGAAAATACATTGCACTTCCCTGTGGAGTTTCCTAGGCCCATAAGGAAACTGAGAATAACAATTTTCCTCCAGGCAGAAGCAACTGCTTCACCCTGTTGGAAGAACTATCCTTTTCTGTGAATGGTTGCCTGAAGACTATTCAAGACTTAATCCAGGGGGAAAAAATGGTGGTGGAATAGACAGACGTGTCCCAAGACTTGTCTCTGAGCAGATAGAGAACAGTTGAGGGTCACACTGGGAGTGTTTGTTGGCAAGTTAAGGGAAAGCTATACTCCAGGAGAAGGTGGGGACTGCTGGACAGGGCTTCCCTGACCAGGCAGCCACCACTGCTGCTGGATTTTTCTCCCAGAGCCACCAGCTCGGACATGAAGACTGCATCATCTTGAAGGGGAAAGTGGATGTTTACGGAAGCCTGAAAATCTACAGCCGCAGCACTCACTGAACAGCTGCGAGCTCAAGAACACCAGTCCCCAGTTGGCACAAACACTGGGATTCAGAGGAGCTCTATTCTCCACATGGACAGGTCAGATTTTGCCTAGGATAAGGAGAGACAAAACTATATAATCAGAAACTCAGAGAAGAGAGACCATGGGGAGACAAAGAAATAGTCTGCATATGAAAGAAAAGCAGGCATCACCAGAAAAGGAAGTAAATGAAATGGAAGCAAACAACCTGCCAGAGAAAGAATTCAGATAAATGGTCATTAGGTGGCTGAAAAGAATGGAAGACAAATTTGACAATATGAGTAAGAACCAAGAGAAAATGAAGAAGAATCAAGAAGAAATGAAAAATGATATTGCTGCTGTAAGGAACTCAATAGAAAGCATCAAAAGTAGACTAGAAAAAGCAGAGGACCGCATCAGTAAGCTAGAAGGTAGGAAAAAATACCCAAGTAGAGCAACTTCTAGAAATAAAAATTAAAAATCAGGAGGAGAGAGCCTAAGGGAACTTTGGGATAACATGAAACAAAACAACATCTGCACAATAGGGGTCCCAGAAGAGGAAACTGAGCAAGAAATAGAATACTGTTTGAAGAAATAATGACAGAAAACTTCCCTGATATAGGGAAGGAAAAACCCACAAAAATCCAAGAAGCTCAGAGTCCCAAGCAAAATGAACCCCAAAAAACCGATGCCAAGACACATTACAATTAAATTGGCAAACACCAACAACAAATTAAGAATCTTAAAAACGGCCAGAGAGAGACAGAAAGTTACCTACAAAGGAACCCCATCAGACTAGCGACTGATTTCTCAACAGAAACTCATCAAGCCAGAAGGGAGTGGAATGAAATATACAAAGTCATGCAAAGAAAGGGTCTGAATCCAAGAATACTTACCCAGCAAGGCTATCAATCAAAAATGAAGGTGAAATCAGAAGCTTTACAGACAAAAAAGGACAAAGGGAATTTATTACCACCAAACCATCAATGCAAGAAATGCTAAAGGGTCTGCTAGGAAAAAAAGAAATAGGAAGCAAAGGAAGACAGTGGTAAAGAATAAAAATAGTGACAAATAAGTACCTATACATAATAACTTTAAATGTAAATGGATTAAATGCTCTAATCAAAAGACACAGAGTAATAGATTGGATAAGAAAACATGACCCATATACGTATCTACTGTCTACAAGAAATCCACCTCAGAAAAAAAGACGCACATAAACTGAGGGTGAAAGGATGAAAAACGGTTTTTCAGGCAAATGGAAGTGAAAAAAAAAAAAAGCTGGGGTAGTAATAGTTATATCTGACAAATTAAATCTCAGAGTGAAAGACATAACAAGAGATAAGGAAGGCTACTTTATAAGACTTAATTCAATCAGTCTTTAGGCAGAGGTGGTATCTGGAGGCTATGAGTATTTCCCTGATCAAATTAGTGAGAAAAAGCATTTGACACTGTCCTGCTCTAAAGATTAGAGGCACAGGTGATCTACCTAACATAGTCACAAACCTAAACAGGTAGCCAAAATAAAGAGACCAAAACAAACAAACAAACAAACAAACAAACAAACAAACAAAAACCCAATGAAAGAACAAGAAAATTCTCCAGAAGAACAGATAAATGAAATGAATGTAATAAATTTTTCTGATATAGCGTTCAGAATAATGATGGTGTAGATAGATGCTCAACACCATGAGAAAAGAAACAGTAACTATAAAGACAGAAATAAAGAATGACATAGCACTAATAAACAGCACATTGGAAGGATTATACAGCAGATCAGGGGGAGCTAAGAATAGGATTAGTGAATTAGAAGATAGGGTAGAAAATAATCACTCAGAGAACAACAATAACAACAATTAAAAAACAGAAGGGACAGATTAAGGAAGCTGTGGGACAACATGAAATGTAAGAATACTGGCATAGTAGGTGTGCCAGATGAGGCAGAAAGATAGAGAGACAGAGAAGGTGTTTAAAGAAATAATGGCAGAAAACTTCTCTAACCTGATAAAGGAAAAAGTCTAACAGTTCAGTAGGCACAGAGAGTCCCAAACAAGAAGAACTCAAACCCATGCCCAGAAAAATTCTAATTAGAATGCCAAAAATTAAAGAAGAGAATCTTAAAGGCAGCAAGAGAAAAGCAAACTGTTACCAACAAAGGATCTCCCATAAGGCTTACTCCTGATTTCTCATCAGAAAATCTATGTATTAGCCAGAGGGACTGGCATGAAGTATTCAAGGTGATGAAAGCAGGGAACTGAAACCAAGATTACAATATCCAGCAAGGCTATCATTCAAAATAGAGGGTGAAATAAAGAGCTACCCAGATTTAAAAAAAAAAAAAAAGCTAAAGGAGTTCATCACCACAAAGCCAGCATTGCAAGAAATGCCACAGGGACTTCTGTAATAAAAAGAAATAAAGAGAAACCTAGGCATACAGAATTAAAATGACAATAAATATGTACCTATCAATAATATCCTTAAATGTAAATGATTTGAATGATCAAATCAAAAACATACGGCAGCCGAATGGATATGAAAACTGGACACAACTATATGCCATCTACAAGAGACCCACCTGAGAAAAAAAAGACACACACAAGATGAGAGAGCAGGATTGAAAAATTTTTTCCATGTAAATAAGAAGGGAAGAAAAGATGGGGCAGCAATACTCATCTCTGACAAAATAGACTTCAAAATAAAGGCGATCACAAGAGCCAACAAAGGACCCTACATAATATTAAAGGGAATCAATTCAACAAGAGGATATAACCCTGGTGAACATATATGCACCCAATATAGGAACACCTAAATATATTAAAAAAAAAAAACTTTTAAAGGACTTTAATGGAGAGATTGATAGTAATTCAGTAATAGTTGAGGACTTTCATACTCCACTGATTTCACTGCATACATCTTACAGACAAAAGATTAACAAGAAAACAGTGATTCTACAGGACACAGTGGATCAGATATATTTAATTGACATTTATGGCACATTTCACCACAAAGCTGCAGAATATATATTCTTCTCAAGTTCTCATGGGTAATTCACAAAGACCACATGTTTGAACACAAAACGAGTTTCTACAAGTTCAAGAAGATGGAAATCATATCAAGCATCTTCACAGATCAAAGTGGAATGAAATTATAAATCAACTATAGTAAAAACACATCAAAATATTCAAACACATGGAGGCTAAATAGCATGTTATTAAACAATGAATGGGTGGCCAATGATATCAATCAAGAAATCAAAAACTTCCTGGAAACAAATGAAAATGAACATACAACAATACAAACCTCTGGGACACAGCCAAAGCCTTCTTGAGAAGGAAGTTCATGACATTACAGTCATACCTCAAAAAATAAGAAAAATAATAACTATTTAACCCTACAGCTTAAAAAAACACCACACACACAGAAAGAAAACAAAAACAAAAGCCCAGATTAAATAAAAAGAAGGAAATAATAAAGATTAGAGTAGAAATAAATAACAGAAAAAAATCAATGAAACTAATAGTTGGTTCTTGAAAGGATAAACAACATTAGGGAACCATTAGTCAGACTCATCAAGAAACAAAAAGAGAGAACCCAAATAAATGAAATAAAAAAAAAGAAAGTGAAGAAGTTACCACTGACACTAAAGAAGTACAAAGGAATGTAAGAAAATATTGTGAACAGCCATATACAACAAACTGGACAAGTAGATAAAATGGGCAAATTCCAAGAAAAATACAATCTCCCAAAACTGAATCAGGAAGAATAAAAAAAAAAACTTGAATAGGCCAATAACAATGTATGAAACAGAAGCAGTAATAAAAAAAAAAAAAAACTCTCAGCAAACAAAAGCCTGGGTCCAGATGGCTTCACAGAGAAGTTTCCCCAAATATTCAAAGAAAAACTAAAACCTTCCTCTTCAAACTATTCTAAAAAATCTAACTGGAAGTAACACTTCCAATCTCTTTTTATGAGGCCAGCATTATCTGAATTCCAAAACCAGACGAAGTCACTACAAAGAAAGAGAATTACCAGTCAATATCCCTGAACATAGCTGCTAAAATTCTCAACATATTAGCAAATTGAATTCAGCAACATATTAAAAAGATCATACACCATAACAAAATGGAATTTATTATGGCTGTTACAATATTCACAAATTAATAAATGTGATATACCACATAAATTGAAAGACAAAAATCACATGACCGTATCAATAGATGCAGAAAAAGCATTAAAAAAAAATCCAAAACCCATTTTGGATAAAAACTCTCACTAAAGTAGTAATAGAGGGAGTATATATCAAATGATCTACAGTGAACATCATGTTCAATGGGCAAAAACTAAAACCATTTAGTCTAAAAACAGGAACAAAACTGGGATGTCCACTTTAACCACTCTTATTCAATGTAGTACTGGAAGTCCTAGCCACAGCAATAAGACAAGAAGAAGAAATAAAAGGCATCCAAATTGGAAAGGACGAAGGAAAACTCTCATTATTTTCCAGGTCACATGATATTGTACATAGAAAACCTTAAAGACTCCACCAAAACTACAAGATTTAATACATTTGGCAATGTAACAAGATACAAAATCAATACCCCAAAACCAATGTGTTTTTTTTTATATACCAAAAGTAAATTCTCAGAAAGAGAAACTAAACAAATAATCCCATTTAGCATTGCAACAAAAATATTAAGATACTTAGGTATTAACTTAACCAAGAAGGTAAAAGACTTATACCTGGAAAACTACAGAACAATGAAGTATCACCTCACACCTGTCAGAATGGCTCAAAGTCACTAATCATCAAATAAAAAGACTAAATATAAGTTATGAAACCATAAAAACCATAGGTGAAACCAAAGACAGCAAAATCTCAGACATATCTCATAGCAATATGTTTACTGATACATCTCCCAGGACAGAGGAAACTAAGGAGAAAATAAACAACTGGGACTACATCAAAATAAATAGCTCCTGCACAGCAAAAGAAACTATCATCAAAATGAAAAGGGTGCCCAATGTATAGAAGAGCATATTGGCAATGATACATCTGATAAAGGATTAATATCCAAAATATATAAAGAACTCATATAACTTAACAAAAGGAAGACACACAATCCAATTAAAAAATGGGCAAATGACCTAAATAAACACTTCTCCAAAGGGGACTTTCAGATGGCCAAGAAACTTGAAAAAATGCTCAAAGTTACTAATCATCAGAGAGATGCAAATTAAAATGACAATGAGGTATCACCTTACACCTGTCAGAATGGCTACCATCATGACAAGTGCCTGTGATGATATGGAAAAAAAGGAACCTTAGTACACTGTTGGCAGGAATGCAGACTGGTGCAGCCATTATGGAAAACAATAAGGAGTTTTCCCCCCAAAATTAAATATTTAACTCCCATTTTACCCAGTGATTGACTTCTTGCAACACAACATATTTTAAGAAAATGGGAAACACCAATCAGAAAGAATGTATGCACCCCTCTGTGTTTATAGCAGCACAATTCACAATAGCTAAGATCTGTAGACAAGTGGATAAAAAAGCTATGGTACATTTATACCATGGAATACTAAGCAGTGATAGAAAAGAAGAATCTCTTACCCTTTGAGACAGCATGGAGGTATCTGGAGAATATCATGCTAAGTGAAATAAGCCAGTCAGAGAAAGGTAAGTATCACATGACTTCACTTATATGTGGAATCTAATTAACAAAATAAATGGATTCACTAAGTGGGTCCAGAGACATGGAAGCATGGATCAGAATGCAAAATTTCAGAGGGAAGAAGAGGGAGAGTATGTGGGTATATGAAAGGTAATCAACCAAAGACCTTGTATGCAAATATGCATAACCCATGAACACAGAATAGAATAGTGAAGGCTTGGGGTGGGGGATGGGAGCTGGCTGGAAGGGGTCAATAGGGAAAAAAAAGAGACATATATAATATTTTCAACAATAAAGATTAAAAAGCCAAAAATAAAAAAAATAATAACATGTGCCTCATTTTTTTAGAAGAATGTCAGCACTCATGATATACCTCATCCTAGCTCATCAAAAGTGACGCCATAGATACTGCAATAATATACAATTTTACAATAATTATTTGTATATTTAAAAACAAAGAATAAACAAATAAAAAATGAATTTGTAAACACAATCATTCTATTTAAACTTTCTAATTTAGAAAACAGGAACAAATCTTATATGAAAGTCATATTCACAATGAGGTTTCAAATTCTCTCACAGGAAGTCTAAATTTATGTTATTTAATCTGCATTCATAAATGCCAAGGCAAGAAGGCAAATTCACTTGTTTTTACTGTTGGAAAGAAATAAAGATGACTTTGGATAATTTAATAAAAATATATATGTAGAGATTAATTTAATAAAAATGAGATCCAGAAAACTGTGGTACATCTACACAATGGAATTCTATGCTGCCATTAAAAAGAAGGAATTCTTACCATTTGCAGCAACCTGGTTGGAACTGGAGAGCCTTATGCTTAGTGAAATAAGCAAGTCAATGAAGGAGAAGCATCACATGATCTCACTCATTTGTGGATAATAAATAACATTATAAACTGATGAACAAAAGGATAGATACAGAGGCAGTAAAGCTTCAAACAGACTGTGAAATTACAGCAGGAAGATTAAAGTTAGGTGAGGTAGATAAGAGATCAATTAAAGGACTCGTATGCATGCATATAAGCATAACCAATGAACATAGACACTGGGGGGTTGAGGTATGCCTGGGAGGGAGGGGGAGGGCAATGGAGATATTTGTATAAAAAATTAATAAAAAATATATAAAAAAATAAAAAATAAATAAAAATAAAAATGAGATCCAATTCAACATAAAGATACCCAACTTGATAATAAATGGCAATGGCACTGTAAGCAATAGATAACTTTTCCACTAGAAATAGATGAAAACTTTAGAAGACATATCCAATGTCTTATTAAAAAAGGAACTGTAGATGACCTAGGAATAAGGATAAATTTTTAAATATAAAAGTTTGTTTTTTGTTCTATTTTTTTAAAAGTAGTTTTTCAATTTTTCTTAAGGGATCTTATTAAGGTGATCAACTCATACTGGGACCATTTTGCCAGAAGTTCTACAGTTTTAGTACTTAAATGTCTTTCTCCCAGGACTTACTTACACATTCTTGGGCATACCGGGATGGTTGGTCATGATAATCTAAACAAGTTCAAAAGTGTTTACTGATATAGGCTACTATGCACAAGGCCTTTTTTTGTTTGTTTGTTTTACATATTGAAAGAATTACTGAAAATAAGCAGTATTTTTAAAGATGGAATTTGATGGAACAGTAGAAAAAATTAAAATTTTAGATTTTTAAAATAATTTTTTAAATGTTATATTTAATAAAAACAAAGGAATGTTAAAAAAGTTTCGAGAAGGCTACACAAAATACTAACAGTGGTTACATTTGTGGATATGGAATGAGGGAATGAGAGTAATGAAAGAACATGAACATTTCATTTAACTTTCCATTGCACTGTTTTACTATGAACATTTACTATTTTTATAATATGGTTTTTATACTTTAAACAACAAACTAATCAACTGAATTTAGCTGTTAAAGGAAATTTATCTTATCCCTCAGGTGGGTTGGGGCAGAACACTTGAAACCTGATTTCTATCAAATGAAGACCAGGGTGAGTCAATGACTTTCTCACATGTTTAACAGAGTCTCAGTTAGGACCCAAGACTTTATTGGGAACCCAAAGGCAGAAGTCTCTTTCAACCATTCCCGGCCTCAGAGGGAATAAATATACATGATCCTATATAATAAAAGGCTAATATGCAAATAGACCGAACAGTGGAACAACCAGTCACTAAGGGCTGTGTGCGGAACATGGTGGGAGTTGACCACCACAGGATAATGGAGCAGGTGAGTGGGGGTGCCAGGCGAAGGTGGGGTGCCAGTTGTTGTAATCAGAATGAGACTCTGGTGGTTACTGAAAATTATTTGCTCCCATGTGCTGCAGACCCACCACTGGTGCTGCGCCTGCACCTGCTGCCAGCACCAGGCCCACTTGCACCTGCAGCCTGTGCCAGCACCACTGCTTGCACCGTTGTTTGCACTGCTGCTGGAGCTGGCCCCATCAGTGCATGGGAGTGGGGCTGCAGGCAAATAAGGGACCGGGGCCATAGTGGGAGGGGCTGAGCAGAGGTGCAGAGGATGGGCTGAGACTTGCTTCTGTGCCTACTTCAGCCTCACGGCCCACAGCTCCTTTCAAGATGCATTGGGCCCTTAGTATAAAGATATGGCTCATCACCTCTGAACATTTATAAGTCTCTAAAATTAAGCAGCTCAGTGGTATAAGATGATATAGAGGCCCAGATAAGCAAAGAACTGTCCAGTCATGTCACTGTTGTTGAAAACGACTAAGTTTTAAAGTGTCTTATTATGCAACAAATAACAGACACAATATACTTAAAAAAATTGTTGTCTCAGAACTGTCTAGATGCCAGCATGCTATTATCTTCCACTTTGGTGGAAAAGATCCCTTTTAAGAAATATTTAAACTTAAAAACAAAAAAGCCAAACCCCAACCACAAGCTAAACTGAGTATTTAACATAGTCTGTAGGAATAAAAGGAATGAACAAAGATTAGAATTTTATAATATACATTAAACATCTATATAAAAGCTGATCCTTTTTTTCCAAATAAATATCTTCAATTTCTTGTCTTTGCTATTTTCTTCAGAGCAATTTCTACTCTCACAGATAAGGGGCTCCACTGTGTTGGGCAGTAACTTCAACTTTATGTGTCAAGTCATTATTACCTTCAAACACTCCCTTTCATTTCAATGCACATGCTCACTTATTTTACAAATAAGTAAAAGCAAATAATATGGTGATAAAAACATTTTAAAAATCTAGAATTAGAGGGGAAAAACATTATGTCATCAAATGATGCATCAGCTTGATTTACCTCACATATCTTAAAATGACCAGGATATCAAAAATTAACCATGGGGAAAACATAAGTGAATAGAAACATAAAAAGATAATACATGAATGGATAATTTTAAAAATATCCATTTTTAAATAAAGAAAGCAACTTAGTATCATGTGATAACAAAATGAAATAAAAATATAAGACTAATAAGGGTGTAACAATGAAGAAAAAATAAATTATTATCAGAGAGTTACTCAAATACACCTTTTTTCCCTTTCAAATAAAAACATAATTCAAATTTCTGCTAACAAAACCAAGGTACACTTCTCAGGTAACTTGGGTAAAATGCTTTGTTTTTGTTGAATTATCTAGATTAAAAAAAAATCAGTCTTAGATTCATGCATAAAAGAAACCCCCAGAACATCAAGTAACCATGGCTACTTTAGGAAAAGAAATTATACAAGAAAACAAATTTAGTTCAAGGAAATAAAACATTTTAAGAAGTTTCATTTAAAAATAGTAAGAAAATAAAATGAAAATGTTAATTGTACCTTAAAGAACCCTGCTTCAGGGCCACACCTGTCATATACACTTCTGGATTTACCTATCGCCATGATAATACCTTGCATGTTCGGTGTCATCATGATCTGCCACAAGGGATTGAAAGTAAAGAGTTTTTGAATGAGTAACATAAAAAATTTAAAAAACCAAAATCATTTCTTTACATGCAAGTTATTCCTTTTCTTTTCATTATTTATAAATCTAATGTTGCATTTTTCTTATAGCAAACGTGATCCAGTATGCATGTTAAGTATATTTCAAAATCTTTACAGGGCAATATCTAGTTCATATGGTGCCTTTGTGCAAAAAGCAAAAAGGCATCCTCTCTGAACCAGAGAATTTTAAAAACACCCCCTTCTTGACAAATTAGAAAAATGTGCTGCTCTCTGAACAGGAGCAGCATTTAGAAATAAGAACCATCTTTTTACTTAAAAAGGTGCCTCTTCATTAAGTTTGGGGAGCTCAGTCAACATAAGCTCAATTTCAACTCCAAGTCCGCCTATTGACTAAGTGTCCCTGCACAACCATACAATCTGAACATCCATTTGCAGCAATCCTGAGTCCATAGACCTTGGTGCCAAGCACATGCACTGTTAAATCATCACTCTAATGTATTAAAAAAAAAACAAAAACCTCTGTCAGTAGCATAAGCATTTGTACAAAAGATAGTGTTAAATAATTAATCATAATTCTGTTTTGTTAATGCCAGAAGGGTCACCCTAAAACAAGCAGAGGTGCTTAATAAACATTTTTATTAAAAACCTAAGTTTCCATAATTTTTAAGAATCAATATAGTAGTATTAAAATAACTAGAACAAAATATTGAGATTAAGTACTAAATACTGAAGTATATTCATTTTCATAATAGCTTACTTTTAGTTGTTTACATTTTAAAATACCTGAAAAATTATATAACCCAAGGCACTATGAAGCTATTATATTAGAAATGTTAAGAGAGTGCATCCTTGGTAGGGCTCAGTGGTTGAGCAATTGCCTATGGACCAGGAGGTCATGCATCGATTCTGGGTCAGGGCACATGCCTGGGTTGCCGGCTTGATCCCCAGAAGGGGCATGGAAGAGATGTTTCTCTCTCATCAATTTTCTACCTTTCTATCACTCTCCCTTCTTTTTCCCTAAGATCAATAAAAATAACATTTTTTTTTTAAAAAGAGAGAGCACATCAATTACCTCTGATTCACTGAAACTATTACTCATAGTATATATTTTGGATTCTATACTAAGAATTGCAATAACATTAACTACTTGAGAAAATCCTTTTGAGTATTTCCTATCTCACAAACCTGCTCCTTATTCTCATTATGGCCATGCTTTCTAATATTGATGCAGTAAAATTAATATCTGTATGACACCACTGATTTTAGTGCCATAAAGACATTTTTAACTCATACTTTAATTATAACTTTGAAATAAGTCTAGAAAAAAGTTACTTGGAAAAAACTGTTTTGTGTATATTCAATTCTCATCTATGCCAGTAAAAACTAACAAATTATAGAATCCAAGATCTTCTCTATGTCCTTCCTGAAATATGGAAGATATCAAAATGTAAGAGTCTTAAGAAAAAAGTGGAGGAAGGGGGGCAAATCTAATGGGACCAAGACAATAGCATGTTTTCATCTGAATTCCCCCAAAAGATATCATGAGAAGCAAAAATGCTTCTATACTGTTAGAAAACTAACTAGATGAGAATTAATAGTGGAGAGGTAGGGAGAGATAAGTTGAAAGTCCCATTGTGTATAAAACTCTGGTAGGCATTCAGCAATGTTGATGAGTCATTCAATTCACAGTCACATGGAGGACGCAGAAGCAAAAATACCAATTATCTATTTGTAATAAGGATGTATGTTCTTCTGGCAAGAAATAGTGGGCAAAGTATTATAATAAGTAACTCAAGCCAAAGAAAAAATAAAAATTATTTTTAAATGTTCAAAATCTTTGCTATTTAATTGAACAAATCTTATTTGTAATCTATCAGCCTGAGAGTAAACCAATCCTATCTTTGCATAAAAGATTTAACATGAGAAACATAAAATTATTATTCTGAAAAATTCCATAAACTTTCTGCTTAAATTGTTATTTGAAAATAAAAGTTGTGTTAGCAATTGGTAAGGTAATTTCAGACCATGGGTGGTAAAGTTGGATGTAAGAGACATCAGTGTGAGGGTGCAGGCATGCCCAAAGTATTAAATAGTAAAAAATAAGTAAAACAGTGCAGAGTGCTGTGACAAAGGTACCTCATCATCATAACCCCCCTCCTTTGACTCAATCACAAATTTCCCTACATGAGGAATCGCCACCTCTACAACTTGCTGGTTAGAAGGTGGTTCGCTTGTAGTACTTTCAGGTGTCTGCAGGAGAAAATCATTAGTATGAACATTAGAAAAGAGAACAATGGAAGCACCCAGTTTAAGTGCAGATTCTTGAGTCATTTGAAAATATCTGCATTTGCCTTGTATAAAACAAAACCACTTAAATATGAGTATTAGAAGCAAATGAATTAATCCAAGGTTTCCAGCTTTCCCTTTTCATCTCGAACACTAAAATAAGTTTTCATTTTCTTTTTTCCCTGTAAAGCACCTTGGACTCTAAATCCTTAAAAATAATAAACAGTGGAATTGCAATTCCTATTACTATCTTCATAGCTGAAGTTTTTTTTTTTTAACTCTAATAACTCCATTAAGCTTTTTTGATACTTCATCTCCATTAAAATAAGATTTCTCTGCCCTGGCCAGGGGGCCCAGTTGGTTGGGGTGTCATCCCATGCACCAAAATGTTGTGTGTTAGATCCCCGATAATGGCATGTATGGGAGACAACCAATCTGTTTTTCTTTCACATTAATACTTCTCTCTCTTCCCTCTCTAAAATCAATAAACATATCTTTGGATAAGGATTAAAACAAAAACAAACAAACAAAAAAACACAAAGATATTCCTCTGAACCCAGAAGAGTTTTTAGGTTTTCTTTCACATGATTTTACTTTTCTATCCTTTCTAGTAATCAAATGTATATCTACTCACTATCCATACTCTATGGTGTTTAACTCTCTCTGTAACAGCCTATGAGACCTAGTACCATATATTTATATCGTAAGTAACCAATAAATTCTTGTTTTATTAAAAGCTGAAAGATACTATTTTTAACAACTCAATAAGATTTCTTTCTTTTTATTTTCTTTAACAAAGACTATAAATTTCATTAATCCATACTAAGAGTGGAAGCTAGCATGAAATCTAGAAAAGTCTACTTGAAAATACTAATGCAGTTCATTCAAAATATTGCTCAGATCTTATTTTACTGTATAGATTTATAACTAGCATATTTCGTATTTACCTATGAACAAAGTTCAAAAGACCTAAAATGCTTCAATAAAGCTTGTTTGAGTAATTTTAAATTGCATCATAAAAGTTTTCCTAAGCAAAAATAAACTTTACTTTTTATATAAAATAAACAGATTTTTTTAAATATGTATTTTATTGATTTTTTACAGAGAGGAAGGGAGAGGGACAGAGAAGTAGAAACATAGATGAGAGAGAGACATCGATCAGCTGCCTCCTGCACACCCCACATTGGAGATGTGCCTGCAACCAAGGTACATGCCCTTGACCGGAATTGAACCTGGGACCTTTCAGTCCACAGGCCGACGCTCTATCCACTTAGCCAAACCAGTTTTGGCATCAGAAAATTTTAATAAATAAAGGGTTTTATTTCCATTTAAAGGTATGTTTTAGGATATGAACACATTCTTACTTTCCAGAAGTACATTTGCAGAAAGAATTAAACAATAAAACAAAACTAATGGCTAACGCTGGCACTGTTTCTTTTAAAAGAAATCCTATTTATAAATGACATTTTAAGAAAAGGTTTCCTTACTTTGAGTCCTTAATTTTTCAAGAAAAAATAATGAACTTGTATGTTTGCCATGATCATGAGAGATAATATTCACTTTTGTCCCCCTTGATATGCTCATATCGTTTTAACCAAGTAATTCAACAATGAGGAAGCTGAAGAAATAACCTAAAATATGAAAAAGTTTCATTTCTAGCAGTCCCTTTAGAATAATGTAAAAGTAGGACTATGGGGGATAGGTAAGTAAACAAAAGAATAATAAGCAACAAATAAACTTTTTTAAAGGGTTTATAACATAGGAAACGGTTAAGTTATAACTTAAAAAAAGTTAAGATGTGAAATTTTATATGCAGTAGTACTTCAACTATAAAAATAAATTCTAAAACTGTGTATAAAAATTAATGTCTCACTCATTTGTGGAATATAATGAACAACATAAACTGATGAACAAAAATAGATCCAGAAACAGAGAAACATCAATCAGAACGTCAAACCTCAGGGAAGGTAGAGGATGGTGGGGGTAAAGGGGAGAGATCAACCAAAGGACGTATATGCATGCACATAAGCCTAATCAATGGACACAGACAACAGGGGATGGGGGCATAAATGGGAGGTGGGGGTAATGGGAGAATAAGGACACATATGTAATATCTGAATCAATACAGACATTTTAAAAAAAAGAATGAAAGAAAACACACTAACATATTCACAGTGCTTAACAATATGCATGTTTTTTTCTGGGAGTCCACTTTTCTGTACATTTCAAATTTCCTGAAAGATTTAAGTTTGAGTACATTCTTCTATAAAGTAAGCTGTATAACATTTGGAGAGTATCTCTCCGCGATTTCTGTGATTCTAAGCTTTCCAGGGAATTCTTCTCACACTAAGGTTGGAGCTTAATATATTGTATATTTGTAAAATGGTTAGAATTTAAACAACAAAAGAAAACTAACAGCTACTTAGTGCCTACACTACATGCTAGGCATTAAAAAAAAAAAAGGTCTAAAGTAATCTTACAATTACCTCCCTTTTATATAAAACAAAACAGATTTAGAGAAATTAAGCAACTTACTCAAGTTTGCATAGCTAGTAAGAAAACCAATATTCAAAAATCAAGATTATCTAATCCCGAAGTCTGCAGACTTTTTTCATCTTATGCAATTTAATTTCTGAAGTATACCCTTAAATGAGAAAACCTAATGGTGGTTACCATGAGTCTAAGCCAGTGGTCGGCAAATTGCAGCTTGCGAGCCGGGGTTTGCCACTCTGTTGACTAATGAGTTTGCCAACCACCGGTCTAAGCAACTGACCATGAGACCAAGAACACAGGCTGCTTCAGACAGCCATGTTAACACATTCTTAGACATGTTGCAAGATTTATATAGGCCAGAAAATAAGCCAAACAGAAAAATACTTATGCTAGCCATCTATCATATTCTCTCCATGCCATCGTCCTTTCTCAAGTAAAGGTGAAGCGGTAAGTTGTTAGCTTGTAAGATAATATCTATATTAATAAATTAAGCAATCAAAATTTAAGTGATTGCTACAAATTTAAATTACACCTGATTAGACAAACTAAAAAAAAAACAAAACCATATTCTACATTAAGCTAAGTAATGCTTTTAGGCTTTCTGATATCAGTTAAAAGAATGCTATTTATCAATCATAAATGTAAGCTCTAACAAATAAAATTCCTAATTAGCAAAGGCCCTGACAAGTTATTTTTTATTACTGGTAAAAATATTTTTCCTGTGTACTTACTTCTCCGCTCTTTCTCCTTCCCTAGTTTTCCTATTGTACCATTTCCATGAACTACACAGCTCAGGACCATTAGAAGAAGCATTTGCTAACAAGTGCTCTATGGTTAGGAGTGCTGATTTCAAACTCATTCAGAGTCTCTAGAGCATTTGCAAAATTTGGTTAGATAAAAAAATGATATTAATACATTATTTTTATGGTAAGATGATATATAATCAAAATTATTCAAACAGAAAATAACTTCAAAAACTAATTCCTGAGTATTTCATTCATTAAAACATGACACAACACCCTATTACATGGACATTTTGGTTAATTGAAGTCTTATATTAAAGATCTCAATGCATTTAGTAATTAAGTAGAAAACTGCATTGAAAAATTATATTTCTTGTTCTCTTTAGTTTTCTAGAAGGAGAATCATCAAATATTAACATTAGCTAAAATGAAACCTACCTTTGAGCTGCTTATGCTAATAAAATAAGACTATATAGCAACTGAATGATTTTGTAATACCAAATTCTCGAAGTAGCATCTTCCAGAATGTCATAGTCACTGAAAACATAGTGCAATGCCAGTACAATGTGCTAAGTTTATTGTTATAAAAAGACACAACTGAAAACTACCAACAGAATTATCATGACAAATTTTGGAAGGAACACTACTGAAATATGCAGAAACCACAGAGTAAGATAATATTTACTACTCTAAAGTATCTAGTATTTTATTGTTAAACATATTCCATGCAACAATGAAAATTACACCTTGTTCCAAACTATTCCTCAATCTCCAAGACTAGAGATTGAGGGAGGCGTGAGAAACACAGTTGACCCTTGAACAAAATGGATTTGAACTGTGCAGGTCTATTATATGCGGATTTTTTCAATAAATACTGTAAATATATTTTTTCTTCCTTGTAATTTTCTTAATAGCATTTTCCTTTCCATAGTTTATTGTAAGAATATAGTATATAATACATATAACATAAAGGATCCTATATAATAAAAGCCTAGGTGGCGTCATGCCCTCGAGATGCTGCCACAAGATGACTGAGTGCACAGTGGAGGTGGGGCCTGGTGGCCACTCCACATGGTGAGGCCTGGGGGGTCCCGCAGCTCTGTGTGGCATGGAGGAGGCTAGTTCTGGTATCTCGGCTGCCTTGTGCGGAGGATGCAGGTCCCAGCAGAGAAGGCAGATTGTGGCAGGGGAGGGGAGTTGGGGGTGATCAGGCCAGCAGGGGAGCAGTTAGGTATCAATCAGGCTGAGCAGTTAGTAGGCAATCAGGCTGGCAGGCAGAAGTGGGTAGGAACAAACAGGCAGGCAGGCAGCCAAGTGGTTAGGAGCCAGTGGTCCCAGATTGTGAGAGGGATGTCTGACTGCTGGTTTAGGCCCAATCCCACTAAAGCAGCAGTTGGACATCCCCGGAGGGATCCCAGATTAGAAAGGGTACAGGCTGTCTTGAGGGATACCACCCACCCCCATGCACGAATTTTGTACACCAGGTCTCTAATATGTTACCAGTAAGGCTTCTGGTCAATAGTAATCTATTAGTAAAGCTGTTGAGGAGTCCAATTTTAAACTTGAATTTTTAACTGCTCAGAGGGGTGGCACTCTAATCCCCATGTTGTGCAAGGGTCAACTTGTAATGCTAAATGTTCTAGTTCTTTTTAAGTTCCCAATCAATGACCAATTTACCCGATGACCGTTATTTTTCATAATTCTCAAACAGGAAGTTAGTAACCTATTTTTATTTATTTATTTATTTTTAAATATATTTTATTGATTTTTCACAGAGAGGAAGGGAGAGGGATAGAAAGTCAGAAACATCGATGAGAGAGAGACATTGATCAGCCACCTCCTGCACACACCACACTGGAGATGTGCCCGCAAGCAAGGTACATGCCCCCGACCAGAATCGAACCCGGGACCTTTCAGTCCTCAGGCTGACGCTCTATCCACTGAGCCAAACTGGTCTCGGCAGTAACCTATTTTTAAAAAGAATCATTTTTTTAAAATTATAGCAGAAAAACCTACAACTGGGATGTTAGGTAATGCCCCCAGTCACTGTTTGTGTGGATGAAGAGCCCATGGCACTGCCTCTCCTGACTCCCAGAGAGCTCACTGTTCAACACAGGGCTAGGATACATCATGAACATGGCTATGCTCAGAGGGGGAAAAGAAAAGTTCTTACCGTCTGCAAAACTGTTTCAGGACTTTTATCTTCATGATCGCGTGATGCCTTGGTAATTGTTCGAATAGTTTCTTCTTTCAAGTGCTTTGAGAAATCACTTCTTGTTGGCTGCTCTAGATATTCTGGTTCTCCTGCTTGTGCTTCATAAGAAAAGAATCAATTGTATATCTAATAAAATCAGAGTGTCTATACTAAAATTACTCTATTATGTATTTTTAATTCAAAGCTAGGCAATCATCAATTTTAGTATCCTGTTTAAAGTGGCATATCCATCAACACACAACACTTCTCCCAGAATAAAAAATCCAAAAGTAATCAAATAATTACTGAAAACAGTACCCATTATAGTTTACGATACAGAACTCACTGTAATTTTATTTGCTCTAAATAAAATCAAATCAACTAAGCATCAGACTTAAATCAACTAAGTATTAGGCTTAAGATGAATGGTGAGAAGGATTCTAAGGCTGCTTCTAGAGATAGCAGGAATAGAACTTTAATACATAAGCAACAGTTACTATGGTTAATGGTGGCGAGAGAAAACACACCATGACCTAATAAAATGGTAATATGCTAATTAGACCAGATGTCTTCCGGATGACCATTCACAGGACCTTCCTGACAAAGCTGGGCCTGAGCAAAGCTGCCCGCCCCAAGGTCCCAGGCACCAGTGCCTGTGCTCAGGCAAAGCCACCTGCCCACCGTCCCCTGCTACTGCAGCTGGCCGGGTCCCCAGTGCCTGTGGCTGGCCAGAGAAAGGGAAGCCCAGGTCCCAGGTGCCTGCAGCCGACTGGAGGAATGAATCCTTGGTCCTGGGTTTGAGGCCAAGGTAGAGGTGGTGGTTAGGGGAGATCAGGCTGGCAGGCAGAAGTGGTCAGGGGTAATCAGGCAGGCAGGCAGGCAGGCAGGCAGGCAGGCAGGCAAGAGGTTAAGAGCCAGTGGTCCCAGATTGTGAGAGGCATGTCCGACTGCTGGTTTAAACCGGCAGTCGGATATCCCTCAAGGGGTTCCAGATTGGAGAGGGGGTAGGCCGTGTACCGGGCCACTAGTTAAGTTATAATTGTGGTAAGTGCTATTAATAAGATAGTATAAGTTAATTTAGAGCAATGGTTCTCATTTGGGAGCGATTTTGTCCCATAAGGGCATTGATAACACTAGAAGTCATACCTGGGGACAGTACTATTGACATCTTGTGGGTAAATTCCAAGGGAGTACAAGACAGCCTTCCACACCAAATTCCAGTGGTCCAAGATACATTGTAATCAGTAATACAACTCTGTAATTATATTACCTACTGTATAGAGTTGTTACAAAGATAAAATTTATTAGATGAGGGAGTAAGTAAACAGAGCAAGAGTGAGAGTGAGTAAGCCAGAGGGAGTAAAATAAAGATCTAGGTTGGAACTCAATCTCTTCAATGTATTCAATAACCCGAACAAGCTAGTATATGTCTCTTTTTGAGCAAAGGCCAAAAGATACAAGATTATGTTGGAGAGCTAAGAAACGGCGCCCTTAAAGTCCTGGGTTTGAGGCCAAGGCAGGAGTGGTGGTTAGGGGCAGTTGCTGAGGCCTGAGAGACGGAGAAGCCGCTTGTCCCACACTCCTGGGCTTCCTTCCCTCTGGCCAGCCACAGGCACTGGGGGCCGGGCCAGCTGAAGTTACAGTGGGCAGGTGGCTTTTCCTGAGACCTCGGGGCAGGCAGCTTCTCTGGCTGGCTGCGGCCCAGGACACTAAGGCAAGCGGCTTCTCCAACTCCAGGGCTGCAGCCAACCGCAGGTGCTGGTGCCTGGGACCTCCAGCAGGCAGCTTTGCTCAGGCCCAGCATTGTCAGGAAGGTCCTGCGAATGGTCGTACGGAAGACATCCGGTCTAATTAGCATATTACCCTTTTATTAGTATAGATCATGGTGTGTTTTCTCTCGCCATCATTAACCATAGTAACTGTTGCTTATGTATTAAAGTTCTATTCCTGCAAAGTCTAGAAGCAGCCTCAGAATCCTTCTCACCATTCATTTTAAGTCTGACGCTTAGTTGATCAGAATTAATACCTGAGGTGAAGCCTCTTACTGCAGATGTATCCCAGAACGTTTGGCATCCTCCCTGCTCTATGATCCAGCTAATAATACATTGCCTCAATTATGTTGATTGAAGTCATTTTCCCCCTTTCAGTTTCTAACAGATTACCATCTATTGCCTAGGAAGCAAAACTTGACTGTCTCCATGTAGATTGCAAAATAAGATATTTTCCTCATCAATAAAATTTTAGTCTTTTAGCATGAGTAATTTTATCAACAACATATTGAGGTAGTGACAGTTTAAAACAAATTGAGCGAATTACTGTTTCAGGTACTGTGCTGGGTCATTCACAGATTTCATTTTATCTTTGTAACAACTCTATACAGTTGGTAATATAATTACACAGATGAGAACACTGAGGTATAAAGAGATCAAGAAACTTGACCAGTGAAAGCTAAAAGTGGCTGAGTCTAATTTCAAATCCATCAGCCATGCTCTTTAACCATTATACTCCACTAAGTATTGGGCTGGATCACAAATTTTCAGGAATTTTGCAAGCTGATTGTTAAATACGATTATTAAAAATTAAATTACTGTATAGCCCTAACTGGTTTTGGCTCAGTGGATAGTGTTGGCCTGTGGACTCAAGGGTCCCAGTTTCTAATATGGTCAAGGGCATGTACTTTGGTTGTGGCCACATACCTAGTAGGGGGTGTACAGACAGCTGATCGATGTTTCTCTCTCACCGGTGTTTCTAACTCTCTATCTCTCTCCCTTTCTCTCCGTAAGAAATAAAATATATATTTAAAAAAATTAAATTATATAATCTTAAAAGTGAATAAATTACATTAAAACCAAAAGTAATGCATACTCTGAATTTACCACTCCTCAATGTTATGACTCTTGACATTTTTATCTTCTGATCTTTCTGGTGGAATATAATAGTTATCACTGCATGTTTCTCCCCAGCTCTGTATTTAGCGTCATCACATTAGCTGCCGAAATCAGCCATGGATGGAGGATTTATGCCACAAAAATTGGCCGATACTATAAAACAAGGTTTTTTTTCCTTTGAGAGCCAGTTGTTAAACATTTACCAGCACAACACTGACCACACTGGTGGCGGTGTTCTTGTAAGAATGTGTTATACTGCAGATGAAACTATATTTAAACAAACTTGATAGAGATATTTTCAAAGATGTAAGAATTGTCCCTGTCAACTATTTTAGTTGATTCATCTTCACTGATTGTCATCATGCAGTTTTCAGTCCCCACATGGATTGCTGGATATAATGTCTTGCCCTGTCCCTGTCCTCGCCATTTCTAGCCTTTGTTATATTAAGAGGACTCTAGTTTTCCATGTATATGTTTAAGTACCAACCTTACCTGCTTAAAAATGTAAGCTTTTAACACTGCTCTCTCTGTTCCCTCTCCTTCAGATGTAAAGTGGCATTGGGTTGGGGCAGCAGAGAGAAATTCAGAAGGGGAATATTGGAAATGACTGCAGTGGGAGAAAAGGGAACCTATCTCCCAGGCTGCAGGCGCTAGTATCAGGGACCACAGGGCTGGTGGCTTCTCCAGCTGGCTGCAGCCTGGGACCTCAGGGTGTGCAGCTTTTCCATCTCCCAGGCTACAGCCAGCCTCAGGTGTTGGTGCCTGTAGGCGGGTGTCTTCTCCATCTCCCCAGGTATGTGGGGCGAGCAGCTTCTCCAGCTGGCTGCAACCCAGGACTACAGGACAGGCAGCTTCTCTGTCTCCCCCTCTTTACCTGACCCTTCCCCCTCTCCCCCTCCCCCTCCCCCAGGAACCATGGGACTGGCAGCTGCGGCCCAGGACCACAGGATGGGCGGCTTCTCTGTCTCCCCCGGGACTATGGGACAGGCAGCTTCTCCAGCTGGCTGCAGCTCGGGACCACAGGGCAGCCAGCTTCTTGGTCTCCCTGGACGCAGCCAGCCTTAGGCGCTGGCGCCCGGGACCGCTGCCAGGCGGCTTCACCTGGCTGGCTTTGTCAGGAAAGACATCCAAATGGTCATCCGAAAGGTCTCCTCATCTAATTAGCATACTACTCTTATTAGTATAGATTATTATAATTACAGTATATGTTTCATGCCTATATCCCCCGCTGGATATAAGAGCAGGGATGTTATCTCCCTTTTGTATTTCTATTTCTTCAACACCTACCACATAATAAAGCACACAATAAGTTAATGGAACAAATGAATGGATATGAGGAAGAAAAAAGTACACTAAAATGACCATGTTATTGGAACTGAGTCCTTCCTCAACCAACTGGTAGGACACAACAGAGCTCCCGTCATCCTTTCCAATATTTGATTAATTAAAAAAAAATCTCTCCAAGTAAAATATCATTCAAAAAGAAATACTATAATTTTAAATATGCACAGTCATCCATTTATCCAATAAGATTCAATAAGCATCTAATTATGTGCCAGGCACTAGGCTAGGAACTGGGGCTGTGAGTGCAAACAATACAGCCAGTCTCCACTCCATAAAGAAGGCAGTCAACTATGGAGAAATTTATTAACCAGAGAATCACACATTTGAATTGTGACACTATTACAATAATACATTCTATGAGTAAAGTTGAGGTGGTGTGACTTAAATGATGAGATTTGAGATAAAGTGACTCTTCCTGGATGGAAGAATGAACAGCCCAGGTAGTGAGCATGAACGGGATCTGAAAGGTTACAGCACAAAAGGAGGTATGAAAATGAAAGAATGTTTTTAATACAATGACAACATGGAAAGTTTTAAAAAATGTATTCCAGTTACACTGTAAAGAATGGATTAGAGAGGAGCGTAAAACTGGAAACCAGTGAAGGTATGAGAGCAATATGAACAAGAGAAGACAGCTTTTGTTAAACAGAGATAGCAACGGGGTAGCGAAAACTGGGCCGATTCAAGATACAGTTTGGAAATAGACAGCATGGAGACTGAATGTGAAGATGACTCCAAGTTTTTGGCATGAGTAACTAGGATGATAGAGGTGAAATATAGTCTAGTGGGGAAAACTATAAGGAGGAATGCCTATATTGTGTGGTGAGCAGAGAAGCTAAAATAAGTTAAAGTCCTCATTTCTATACTTTGTGACTGGGCTGAGATGTTCTTTCAGTGCACCTGTATAAGGAAAGAGGTAAAAAAATCTTAGGCTACACCTCCAGCTTTAGCAGGGCTTCTATTCATGGTTAAGAGACCTAGCCCAGCTGCTTTAGGGCTTAACAAAGAATCTTCTCATCGATAAAGATTTTACCTGTGTTTGCCCCTCTTTGTCTCTTCTCACTGTAGTAGATAAAACATCAATAGTTGGTAGCAGCATGTGAACTTAACGCTATGAGGGCCATGAAATCTATCTGGTCTGACATTGGCCTAACTCATCAAAATCTGGACAGTAAGTTCTGAGACGCAAAAGTAACTTCCTTTATTTCACCAAAACAATCAATATATCTTAGGTCATCAAGGTCAAGGTTTCCTTTTGCATAGGAATTTGAGTCCAAAAACGTTGAGTAATGCTGAATGATTTTGTCTAATTGTCACACAAAAAGAACAATTTCCTCTAGTTTTCCCTGTGTATAATCTTCTCTAGGGAATACATTTGAATAGTGCTGTAGTCATTGTAAGTGAACCTATAAGGATTTGAGATCTGGGAATTTGGAAACAAAAACCCAAACTTCATTCTCAATATATTTATAAAGCCTGTGCCATTTTCAGTACTTTGCTTGGTATAAATAATGAAAAAAAAAAACCAAAAAGACATAAAATCCACTCACTTTAAGGAATTCTCAATAAAATCAGATAAATATATACTGCATTACAATAGAAAGTACTAAGTGCAATATCAGAATTATGCACACGATCCTATAAAAGTGTGGGCCTAAGACACTTAGGATGAGGTTTGCATATTAAGAAAGACCTTCTAGAAGAAATGCCAACTGGGCTGAGTCTTGAAGGATTTATAGAGAAGATTATCTTGGATATGGGAAAAATATTCCAATGAGAAGGAATAACATATGCAAAGGCATTGCAAAAACAGATAAAAGATTAATAAAACCTGGTTATTAATGAATCTCTTCACTACATAATGAGTCTTTATTTTAAACAAATTAGAATACAAATACAACATAAATTTGACAGTAAAAATATATTAGAATTATGAAGAAAAATATAAATACTACAGAGGTAATTTTATGGGAGTTCATAAAGAATTTGAGAAAGAATTTCAAGAATACTGATAGAGGTCATTTAAAAAATGAAGGATACCTTATGAACAATGATAGAAAAGTTCCCTAAGCAAGAGTACTGTGTAATAATCTAGTGTAAATAAAGCAGTGGTAGGCAAACTCATTAGTCAACTGAGCAGCAAACTGCTGAAATAAAATATAAGATATTCATAGGGAAGCAGTCTTGAAAGAATTACAAAGGAGTCAGATTATAACGGAGGGTCCTCATAACAAAAATAAATGTTGACTTCATTTTGTCAAACCAGAAGAGTACAAAACATGTTGAGAACAAAATGTCAAAATGAAAACAATAAAAAAGCTTTTTCAGCTCCTCAGAGATAAGCATTATTTATATTTTTAGTTTTATATATTTCAAGACTTTATATATCCAATTTTTAAAGCAAAAATAATAATACTGAATATCTTAAACCTAATAAACATTTTCATGTCAATATAATTTTTACTGGTTATACTGTATTCTGTCCAGAGGGCCCATGAAACTAGTACCCTGCCATATTATCTAGGCAATTTCCATTTATTTGTAAAAAACAAGGGAGTTAGGTATGTGTGTGTATATGTGTGTATGTAAATACACACAATGATTTATCTCCACCCTATACTAACCATTTCCACCTTACTTTTTTGTTTTTCTTTTTTCATTTGAATATACTGTATTATGTTGTAATAACTTCAAATAAATTTTTAGTGAAATAAGAGTATCAGGCATAGCTCTTCTCTCCTTCAGATTAATTTGTCTTACAAATGCAGTCTAGAGCTATGCTGCTTAACCAGAGACATATCTCAAATTATCTGAAGATCTCCAAACATTAAGAGTCCAGATAAGTTCTTTCTGGTAAGCAGATTAAAGAGAGAGCATAAGATAAATCAAATAATACTTTTCCATCATTTATTACTTAATTAAGACAATGAATGATATTAGAGAATTGATGGCTATGGATTTCATGTTAGCAGAAGAAAAAATATTCATTGAATTAATACTATATAAGTTAATCTTATTGGAATATAACACAGAAGAAATTGAGTTTTAATAGCTCTTATGTTACAGTTTTACTGAGAACATTTGCAGGAAGGGAATAAAATCACTCTTATGGATTTTATCAGCAACATTTCCTTGTATTACTTCATATTCCTAGTGCACACCTGAGAGTTTTAAATACAGGTTTTCTTTGATACTTTGAAAGTATGATACCAAATTAAACAAATTACTTAGAAAACTGTGAAGAAAAATAGGAAGAATATTAATGAGAGCAGATAAATGGTTCCAATAAACATAGTTAAGTTCTTTTATTCAACTGTGATATGTTAACTTCCCCTGCAACGGAGGACTAATTTCTTAGTATGCTATATGCTGTTTAAGATTACACACACACACACACACACACACACACACACACACACACACATACTAGAGGCTGGTGCATGAAAATTCGTGCAAGAGTAGTCAGGCCTTCCTTTCCCTGGCACCCAGGACCCACGTTTTGCTCTGGCCCAGCATTGTCCCAAAGGACGTCTGGAATGACGCCCAGAAGGATGTTTGGTCTAAATTAGCATATTACCCTTTTATTATTATAGATGGCCAACAGGCTAAGTGTCCATCTGGGTAATGACATCATGTAGCAACGCCCGGCTTCCTCTCCCTAGCAACTAGCCTCCTTGCAGTTTCTTCAGCCCAAGAACATGACTTGCTTTATAGCCAGGTGGAAACATTTCACACTTTAACCAAATGTCTGTGAAGCATTTTCCTGTGCCTCATCTCATCTGATCCTCACAGAAGTCCTGAAGTATGTAGATGGGAGACTTGGTGGAATCCTATTTTCTTTTCATTAGCCAGAAAACAGAGATTTAGAAAGCTTAAAAACTTGAACTGACTGAAAAGAAGAAAGAAATGGTGGGTCTTGAAAATGATTTTAGGTTTTCTCACTGTGTAGAATATAGTCAAATACTACTGCAGTCAAATATTTTACCCTTTGTTCTCCCTGCATGATCTACAATAACAATCTGCTTCATGTTGATATTTACTGCTGGGTTGCTGACAATTACCTGAAAGAGAAGTTGGGGTGCTTCACTGGGCTGAAAAAAGTTTAGCTAAATCAGAAAGTAGGTCTAATTAAGCAAGTTTATTCTATATCTATAAAAGGCTAAGTTGACTTGTGCATGCATGATATATATAAAGCTCTCACTGATGCCAATCGCATGCGTATGTTTCGATCCGTTGTTGTCAATTGTGAATTTGCTTGACACTTCTATTATAGAGAAAGGGCAAATAGCGATATTAAAATATTTCTTCTGATTAATTTCAATGTGCACAAATCCGTGCATTGGGCCACTATTATAGTAATAGAAACCAATCTTTTAAGCAATAATCTCATACCCCAAATTTATAGAGTTAGCATATTCTATTTATATTAACTCAAGCAAAGTACCTATTTCTAGCATTTCCATGGAGGACACATGTTTCCTATTAAGGTATATTGCTTTCTAAAATTCCAGTTTTAAAAATAACTAAGATAAGAGTTATATTTGAACTGACATTCCACCCCCTTTGTTTTTTAGTTATTCTAGCTCCTCTCTGAAAAATTTGCATTCTCTTCGAGTTGTTTTTTTAATACTAAAATTAGAGACATGAAAATAAATGCCTAATATCTATTACTGAATTTTTTAAAATTATAAAACAGCATTTAATGTGTATGGCAGAATGTAATGATCAAGAAAAAGAGGGTATGGGGCACACCGATATGACCTTTTATATAGAGAACATAGAAGGTGACAAATGTAAATAGTGGGTCAAAGTTAACTAGCCTTTTGAGGTCAGAGTTAATATTGCCCACTTATGTAGGAATATGTATTAGTTTGACTTAGTAAATATTCTGTGCTAACTCTGTAAATTAATAGAGTCTTGTGAGAAACAGACCAGATAAAGTGGAGAAGACTCTAGAATTTAGTATTTTTGGTGGCATAATATGTAGATGAACCAAGAGTAGAATTGGAGCATAACCTTCATCCTAGTGTTTTAATATCACTACCAGTTATGCCAATTATGCAGCCCCATTATTCCACTAGAAATGAGAACAACAACATGCAAATTGAATGTATAAAAGTTAAGGAAAGAATAAAACAATAGCTACATCTTGGGGGAAGTTCAGGGCAGTGATTTAGTGAGAGTATGTACAGAAAACAAGGAAGGAAGTCACAAAAGGATGAAATTGGCTGAAATTGAAAAGAAATACAATGTAGTTACTATTTGAGCTCAAAAGCGTCTTTGATACCTGCTGAGCTATTTTATTTTCTACACAGTCACTGTAATGAAACCACCAGCACCTCACCTGTTCTATACAGTGATACCTGATGTATGGAAAGAAAGCACAGTCCCTCTATTAATAATGGCCAAACTCACCAAATGGCAATGGTTCTATTCAGATACACTGTATTACATCTATATATCAAGGCATTGGTATATTTGCTGGTATAATACCATTATTTTGGTCTTTAAAAAATTCTAAATCAATACCTTTTACAATCAAGATCAAGAACTCAACTCAGACTTGTTAACTTTTTATATAAATTGAATAGTTGAGTCCTTGTGAATCTCCCATTGAACGAATAAGTCCTTCTAAAGTTCAAATGAAACCACGAAAACTCACCTAAGGATGTATCTGCAAAAGATATTAAACAAACACCTAAGATGCTTTCTAAACAACTAAAAACAAAACACAAAGATCTTGCCAAAAAAAAAAAAAAAGAAAAAAAAGGGGGGGTCATTCAAAAAGATCCATTGTGAGTTATAAAAAAAGAGCGAAATGTGTAGAAAAAAAATGTTTAATGATTCTCTTCTCATATCCCTAAGAGCCCATTTTCTACAGCAGTAAATATTACCCTACAATATACTCACAATTCAATGATGAAATTAATCTTTTAAAAATCAGAAGACATATTTTCAATTTTGCTACAACATACTTTATTTTTGTATAGTGTTTATTTTATTGATTTCATCAGTTAACTAGAATATATTTTAATATATTGTACTTTTATACATTTATCTCTGTTTTATAGGTCTACACACATTTTTACTTGGAATATTTTAAACATTTAGTTTGGGCTACTTTTATTTTTAATTGTAAGAACAATGAAAAAAATTATATATTTGGGTTTACCTGAAATATATATGGAACAGTGTTACTTTGCTCAAATATAAAATCACTCGAACTCATTTCACTGATAGCTTTATTAAATGCAGATTTTTGACCGTACAGACAGTTTGGCAATTAAACCCTTATTATTCAAGGGTCAGTTATATATGTACACAGTGGTGTCTGACAAAGAGGTAAACTAAACTGTGGCCTGTGGTTATCTCTAAGTGATGAAATTCTTACCAGTTTCTTCACACTTTAAGATAACTAAAATTTGTTTTTTATTAAATAAGCATCTTATAATAAAATACCAATAATAAATATGTTGATAATAAGACACAGTTTAATAAAATGGACTCACCTGTTGTTCCAGAAGACTCTGAGTCTCTCAATTTCTGAGATGCTAAAAGTTTTTCCTGAAGAGCTTTCTGAGCAAGTTGTGCATCCCATTCTTCTAGTTCTTTTTCAAATAGTTGGTTATCTTCCTCAACAAAATCTCTTAAATCCGGTGGTAATGTTTCTATCCCAACAAGGGCCTGCCCAGTTTCTTTATTAAACTCCTCTGTAAATTATATTTCAAAAATGAATATAAAATTAAAAATTAAAGGAAAAATACAAAGCTCAAAATAGAATGCATTTAAAATGAGATATAAAGTATGAATTGTTACATTTAGTAAATAAATATTACCTAAAAATTAAAACTCAAACACATGCTCAAAAAAATCAATGATTCAAATATTTGATAATCCATTATAGTTAACGTTCTTACCTTTTATTTTTAATCTGTAGAGTAAAAAATGCAACAAAATATAAAGCCAAAATTGCTACTCAAAATGACTACTTATAAGTACTACTTTTTCTATTTTAAGAAAATACCAGATGTCTGATTATTCATGAAGTAAAACTTACCACAAAATGAGAAGAAATAACTCATAACCTTATTAAACTCAAAATAGAATAAAAATTCTTTTTCATCAGAGGCAGGTAAATATTAGCAATATATTTATACTAGAGGCCTGGTGCATGAAATTCATGCATTCAGAGTGTGTGTGTGTGTGTGGGGGGAGCGGGGGGATCTCTCAGCCTGGCCTGTGCCCTCTCACAGTCTGGGAGCCCTCAGGGAGATGTCCGACTGCTGGCAGTCGGACATCCTTAGTGCTGCCATGGAGGCAGGAGAGGCTCCCGCCACTGCCACTGCACTCACCAGCCATGAGCCCAGCTCAGAGCTTCTGGCTGAGTGGCATTCTCTTGTGGTAGCACACTGACCACCAGGGGGCAGCTCCTGCACTGAGCATTTGCCTCCTGGTGGTCAGTGTGCATACCATTTGATTGATTTGCATATTAGCCTTTTTTTATATAGTATGCAATTTGGAAAATAATTAACATGGAAAGATTTTTAAAAGATTGTGTAAATGTTACTTAAAAGTTACTCAATTCTACTCCACAAACACAAATTACATTTTTTTCAGTCACAAATGGATTGCCTAGCTAGTTTTGCTGAATAGTATTTTCTAATCATATCCATCATTCCCTGCGTGAATTTTTTGTAACTAATCACACCAGAGACTAGAGTCACATAAAAGGAGAACTTGTTTAAAAATATATAGTACCATATATATTTTGTATTCTTACCTTGTATTAAGAATTGTGCCTTATCATTTATGTACATTAAACAGTATGCACTAGCATTTCTGTAACCACCAAAAGAGTCCCTCACTAGCTCTTCCCATGATGATCTTGTCACAGCAATATCATTGTATTTCATCCACCTGTTTTCATGATGATCAAAAATGTATGCCCAGTAGTGCCCAGCATTAGCTTGGCCTTCATGAACTAAAACGGCATGTAAGCGATAAGGAACCTAAATATGAAAAGAGAAGAGTTAAAACAGCAGTCAAGCAGTCTCTTTACTGCAGCACATTCTATGAAACACACAACTATGTGACTGGAGGAAACATAGGAGCATATTTCTTAATAAAAGAAAATTGGCTGAGATTAAAAGTGTGAAAAATATTAAAGTACGAAATAACAAAAGAAGGGGAAGATAAACTAAATATATAGAAAGCAGACATGTAAAATGGATAATTTTTAAAACTTTGAAAATGTATTTTATGTATTTGTTGATCTGTTTCACATATTTCTTTTGAATTAAGAACTTATAAATATTTTATATAAAGCACATGATTTGTCTAAATCTTCACAATTATAAACTGATGGCTCAGTTTACCAAAATGGCTTACTATAATATACCAGGACTTAAAATGTAATTAAGTCCTATACTTTCTCCCATAATCTTAATGTCTTTAAATAACCTTATGATTCTCTCATGATTTTATTTTTAAATATTAAGGGGAACTCTGATGTACTTTATTATTAAAAATAATAAAAAGAGTAAGCAATGAATACAGTATGAAAATATAACTGAATGGGATAAATATTAATATGGCTTCTTTAAGTTCAGCAATTTTATAACAAAACATGTAAGAATAATTTGGTTAATATAAATAAAACATATAAGTAATTTTCATAATGCTTACTAGCTCAAAATTTAACTTACTTGGATCATAGACTTGTCGGAGTACATTAGTTCAATAGTTCGATGGATTCTGGATATGCTTTCCTGCAAATCTAAGAGCAGAAGATGTCATTTAATGATTAACTTCAAGGATGTTTCTACTGAGACCTATAAGACAGAGATTAAAGATTTTCCTGCCAATATGTAAGAAGAATAAAAAACTTTCCTAAAAAAATTCTTAAAAACATTATTTGAAATCTATATAAAAATATTTTTTCCTTAACTTAATAAAAGATACAGCATAAATTCATAATTAAAAACCAAAACAGATGTAGTTCTTTTAGAAAATGTGCACAACCAATAAAAGTATGTTTATTCTATAAAAAATGTTTTCAATGAAAATTAAAGCTAAACACCCTTACATATTTATGTAAAATAGAAAAACTTTAGCATGAAACAAAATACCTTCACTACATATCTTATATAAACACATAATTGAATTAAAAATTCACCAAAATTACCAATGGAAATAAAGTTCTGAGACTCCCATTATTCATTATTTCTATTTCCAACAGCAGAAATCTATCCTACCCAAAATCATTCAGAGACAGAGATATTCACAGATATATTATCCATATAAGTTAAAAACTGAAGACAACCTTAATATCTGTCAATAGGAAAATGGTTAGTTATAGTATAATGGCATAAACACTCTATACTATAAATCTGTTGAAAGAAATCAGGAACAAACCATGAAAGACTATAAAAAAATATTAGTCTCTTTAGAGTGGGTAAAAGTCTTCCTAAGCCTGATAGAAAATCAAGTAACCATAAAGGAAAAGATATGATTTCCTCCCCAAATTAAGAATATCTACATTATAGGGGTTCTGAAGATGGTGGCAGGCAGGATGGAGGTGAGGGAGAGGGTGTGAGTGAGGGAGTAAAAGGAGAATGTGTGGATGTGTGTGGTGTGTCTGTGTGAGTGAGTGAGGGACAGTAAAATCCTGCAGGAGTAGCAGGAGCTGGCACACCAGGCTCTCCTGGACAGGGAGCAGCTACCACCACTGTTGGCACTCCCCAGGCTGCAGGCTTGGGCATGGAACCCACGCCATCTTGAAGGGGAGAGCAACCTCTTCTAGGAACTCATCAACACCACCACCTAGACAGACCTTGGACACTGCCTATGATCCTGCAACCAAAATCCTGCTGCACCACCAGCAGACCTGAACGCACATTCTAGGACCTCCACCTCTAAAGGTGCATAGTCCGGCAGCAGTTAAGTATGACTTCCCCACCCCAGGGGCTGACCTCTAGACACCACAGTCACGCTTACAGACCTCCTGAGCCCACCACCCTATAGGCAGCTTTTGGGTCCTGCCACTGGGCATGCTCCTATCCAAACAAGGTCTCACTGCCCTGCAGTAGAAATTCTGAATTCCCACTTCCTGGATACCTGCCCACAGACACATGCGTTGCACAGATTCAGCACCAGGACCCCTCTGAGTGTTTGAATCTGCCTCCATTGGGCGGGTGCGCAAGCCCAACCAAGGGCACAAGGCCCCCGGCAGAAGAAATTCAGACTTCCCCCACTCCTGGCTGCCTGCCCAAGGACACCTCAGTCATGTGACTTCAGAGCAAGGGCCTATCTGAGTGCACTGCCCTGGCAATCGTACCCGGTGTACCTCTATAAACCACCACTGGGTGTGCATGAATCCAACCAACGGCATAAGGCCCCAGCAGCAAAAACTGAGTCTTCCCACTCCACAGCTGCCAACCTCTGGACACCGTAGTCAGGCCTTTCCAGAGCTCAAACCTCCTGAGCTCCACCAACCCGACAGACATCTATTGGGTGCCTCTGTGAGCCCCCCATTGGGCATGCACGATTTCAACCAAGAGCGCAAAGCAACAAAAATTGGGACATCCCCCTCCGCGGCTGAACTTTGGATATCGCAGCTGCACCTTTCCAATATTCAGGCCTATTGAGCCCACTCCCCATATAGGTTGCTCCTGGGTGCCTCCTTGAGCCCTGGCCAGGCATGCTCGCATTCAAACAAGGGAGCACAGCCCCGGAAGTAGAAATTTGGACTTCCCTCCTCCCAGCTTTCTACCTACAGACATCATGTTGCATGGTTTCAGAAGAAAGGCCTCTTGAGGACACTACTCCAGCAGGTGACTCTCGGGTGCCTCTGTGAGTTGCCACTAGGTGCGATCATATCCAACCAAGGGCTCAAGGCCCCACAGCAGAAACTTGGACTTCTCCCTCCTCAGCTGTCAACCTCCAGTCACTGCAGTCGCACTAATGGGTGCCTCTGTGAGCCCACCAAATAGCTCTACTAGATCACCAAGCCCAGGAGACCTGAGAGACTGCACCTTTAGCACCACCCCCAAAAGAACCTGGGTAGCAAAGCAGTTGGACCTAAGAAACAGAAACAAAATGTTACAGAAAAAAAAAATGGGTAGACAAAAAAACAATTCCAAAGTTAAGAAAAAGAAGGAATCACCACATAAAAGATTAAATGAAATAAAGGCAAGAAACATGCCAGAGAAAGAATTCAGAGTAATGGTTATAAGGATGCTCAAACGGCTGAATGACAAATACATACAACTCAATGAGAATGTTAAGGATATGAATGAGAATGTCACCAACATGAAAAGGAAACAAGATGAAATGCAAGACATAGCTACGATAAAGAACACAATGGAATGCATAAATAATAGACAAGAAGAGGCTGAGGACAACATCAAGGAATTAGAAGACAAGGTAGGAAAAAAACACACAAATACAGCAACAACTGGAAAAAAAACTTAACAAGCAAGAGGAGAACCAAAGGGAGCTTTGGGACAACACAAAACAAAACATCATCTGAAAAATAGGGGTCCTAGAAGGAAGGAAACTGAACAAGGAATGGAAAAATTATTTGAAGAAATAAAGACAGAAAACTGCCCTGCTATTAGCAGGACAAAAACCATGCAAGTCCAAGAAGCACATAGAGCCCAAAAAAGATGAACCCCAAAAGACCAACACCAAAACACATCATAATTAAACTGGCAAACACTAACGACAAAAGGCAGAATCTTAAAGGCTGCCAGAGAGACAAAGTTACCTATAAGAGATCTCCCATTAGAATATCAACTTATTTCTCAACAGAAATACACCAGGTCAGAAGGCAATGGAACAAAATATACAGAGTGATAGAAAGCAAGGGAATGAATCCAAGTATACTATACACAGCAAGGCTATCATTCAAAATTGAAGGTGGAATCAGGAGCTTCACAGACAAAAAGAGGCTAAGAGTTTATTACCACCAAGCCAGCAATGCAAGAAATACTAAAGGGACTTCTGAAAAAGAAGAAACGGAAAGGAAAAAAGGAACACAAACATTAAGAAATAAAATGATGATTATCAAGTACTTATCAATAATAACATTATACATAAATGGGTTAAATGCTCCAATCAAAAAACACAGAGTAGCTGAATGGATAAGAAAACATGACCCATATATTTGCTGTCTGCAAGCTTCCAAAACTCAATCTTTTTTGTCAGAACAAACGATTCACACAGATTAGTAGTGAAAGGATGGAAAGAAATATCTCAGGCGAATGGAAATGAGATTTAAAGCTGGGGTTGCAATACTTATATCTGATAAAATAGACTTCAAAGTAATGGCCCTAACAAGAGATAAGGAAGGCCACAATTCTGGTAAACATATAAGCACTAATACCAAAGCACCCAAATACATAAAACAACTTCTCAAAGACATCCAGGGAGAGACTGACAGCAATACAATCATAGTAGGAGATTTAATACCCCACTGACACCAATGGACAAATCCTTTAAACAAAAAGTCACCAAAGAAACAACAACCCTAAATGATTCAATAGATCAGATGGACTTAATTGACATTCAGAACATTTCACCCCAAAGCTACAGAATATACAGTGGTACCTCGAAATACGAGTGCCCTAACATATGAGATTTTTGAGATATGAGCCGTCGAGTGAGCGATTTTTGCTTTGAAATACGAGCAACAGTTGAGATAGGAGTAATCGCGCGGATCGGCCAGCTGCACACGACCCACCAGTTTACCGCAACTCGAGTGTCTCATAGTTTCCCACGCCTCAAGGTTACAGAACGAATTAAACTCGTATCTCGAGGTACCACTGTACATTCTTCTCAAGTGCACATGGGGCATTTTCAAAGACAGACTACATATTATGACACAGGCAAAGTCTCTTCAAATTCAAAAGGATGGAAATAATAAAAAGTATCTTCTAAGATCATAAAGAAATAAAACTAGAAATCAACTACAATAAAAACAAAACACTTGGAGGCTAAATAGCATGCTATTATACAATGATTAGGTTACCAATGAGATCAGAAAAGAAATAAAAAGCACCCTGGGAACAAATGACAATGAAAACATAGCAATCCAAAATCTATGGGACACAGTGAAAACAGTCCTAAGAGGGAAGTTTATAGCCTACAGAACTGCCTAAAAAGTAAGAAAAAAAATGGTAATAAATTATCTTAATTTGCAACTTAAAGAATTAGAGAAAGAGAGCAACAAAAAAATCCCACAGAAACCAGAAAGAAGGAAATAATAAAAATAAGAGCAGAAATAAATTACATAAGAAACAACAACAGAGGAAACAGCAAGATGGCGGCAGAGGTAAACACCTACACTGCTGCCTCGCACAACAATTTCAAAACTACAACTAAAAGACAGAACGGACATCATCCAGAACCACAGGAAAGCTGGCTGAGTGGAAGTTCTACAACTAGAGGGAAAGAGAGGGGCTCACGGAGACCCAGAGGAGCTGCAAAAAGCTGAGGTACGGAGACGCGCGCAAAGAGAGAGCGGGTGCCGGAGTACCTGGCTGGCTTTCTCTGGCGGGAGGGAAACGGAGACTCTCAAAGGCATTGAACCCCTTTTCCTATGACACTAAACCCCAGATCCAGCCGAAACTCATACAGGGGGAGTTTGGACTGTGAAAAGGGAGAAGTGCACGGAAATTTAGGGGAGTTGCAAAAGATCAAAGGCCTGGTGGCGTGCAGGGCACTGAGCACAGGACAGACTGCTGATTGTGCCGCTGGCTTTCGAGAAAGGGCGGGAGACAGACCCTCCCAACTGTGCCACTTCTAACTTCACTAAACCCCTGTTTCGGACAAAACCCTGGAGACCTAGACTCGTGTGGTCCTGGTGTGCAGGGGAGCTGGAAAGGCAGCTGTTAGAGGCAGCATGCACAAGGACCGCTCCAGCCATTACCCAGTCACATGAGACTCAGGGGCCGTGGAGGGCGGGGCCACTGGAAGGCAAGGCGGTCCATTAAGTCCTGAGACTCCACCCATCCCAAGCTAAACAGAGGCTTCTGCAGCTTTGTTCGTCTGGTATCATAAAGCTGAATTCAACACAGAAGTTTCCCCGGCTTAGTGAAAATGCCGAGACAAGGGAAGGGATTACAAACAAAAGAAATGGAGGAAAAAAAACGACTGGATATAGAGTTCAAAACCACGCTTATAAGGTTTTTCAAGAATATGCTAGAAAAGTTGGATAAATTTAGTGAGACCCAAGAGGAGATGAAAAAGGACCAACTAGAGATGCAAAAGATTCAACTAGAGATGGAAAAGGTCCAATTAAAGATGAAAAAAGACCAACTAGAAATTAAACATACACTGACTGAAATAAAAACTATTATACAGAATCCTAACAGCAGACTACAGAAAGGCAAGGATCAAGTCAAAAATTTGAAATATAAAGAAGCAGAAAACATTCAACTGGAAAAGCAAGAAGAGAAAAGAATCCAAAAATGTGAAGATAATGTAAGGAGCCTCTGGGACAGCTTCAAGCGTACCAACATCAGAATTGTGGGGGTGCCAGAAGAAGAGAGAGAGCAAGATACTGAAAACCTATTTAAAGAAATAATCACTGAAAACTTCCCACATCTGGTAAAAGAAATGGACTTACAAGTCCAGGAAGCACACAGAACCCCAAATAAAAGGAATCCAAAGAGGACCACACCAAGACACATCATAATTAAAATACCAAGAGCAAAAGACAAAGAGAGAATATTAAAAGCAGCAAGAGAAAAACAGTTCATTACCTACAAGGGAGCACCCATACGACTGTCAGCTGATTTCTCAACAGAAACGATGCAGGCCAGATGGGAGTGGCAAGAAATATTCAATGTGATGAACAGCAAGAACCTACAACCAAGAATAATCTATCCAGCAAAGCTATCATTCAGAATTGAAGGGCATATAAAGAGCTTCACAGAGAAGAAAAAGCTAAAGGAGTTCATCAACTCCAAACCAGTATTATATGAAATGCTAAAAGGTACTCTTTTAGAAGAGGAAGAAGAAAAAGGTAAAAGACAAAAAATTATGAACAACAAATACATATCTATCAACAAGTGAATCTAAAAATTAAGTGAATTAAAAATTTGATCAACAGAATAAACTGGTGAATATAATAGAATCAGGAGCACAGAAAGGGAGTAGACTGATAATTCTCAGGAGGACAAAAATCATAAAGCATCAAACATACTGTGAAATTACAGCAGAAAGATTAAAGTTAGGTGAGGTAGATAAGTGATCAATCAAAGGACTTGTATGCATGCATATAAGCATAACCAATGATCACAGACACTGGGGGGTCGGGGTATGCCTGGGAGGGAGGGGGGGCAATGGGGAGATATGTATAAAAAACTAATAAAAATTAATAAAAAAAATTAAAAAAAGTCATCATATAAATTTTTTAAAATGTAAAAAAAAAAAAAAGAAACAACAACAAAAAATACACAAGATCAATGAAACCAAGAACTTGTTGTTTGAAAGGATAAACAAGATTGAATAACCTCTAGCCAGGATCACCAAGAAACAAAAAGAGAGGACCCAAGTAAACAAAATTAGAAATGAAAAAGGTGAAGTAATAATGGAATTCACAGATATAAAAACGATTGTAAAAAAAAAATACTACGAAGAACTCTACTTGAACCTGGAAAACCTCGATGAAATGGACACATTCCTAGAAAAACAGAAGCTTCCAAAACTCAATCAGGAAGATTAAAAAATCCTGAATAGGCTGATAAGTACTGATAGAATTGAAACAGTAATAAAAGCTTCCAGCCAACAAAAGCCTTGGACCAGATGGCTTCACAGGGGAGTTTTACCCAACTTTCAAAGAAGAAATAAAATCAATACTTCTTAGTATTTATTACAAGAAAATTCAAGAGGAAGATACACTTCCAAACTCTTTCTATGAAGCCAAGATTACCCTAATCCTAAAACCAGATAAAGACACCACAAAGAAGAGAATTACAAGACAATACCCCTGATGAACACAGATACTAAAATTTAAAACAAAATTTTGACAAACCAGATCCAGTATTACATTAGAAAGATTATACATCATGACCAAGTGGGATTTATTCCAGGAATGCAAGGCTGGTACAATATCCACAAATCAATAATCATGATACCTCACAAAAACAAATTGAGAGTCAAAAATCACATAATCATATCTTGAAGCAGAAAAGGCATTTTACAAAGTCCGATAGCCTTTTCTGATAAAAACACTCAGCAAAGTGGAAATAGAAGGATCATACCTCAACATCATAAAACCTTATGCATCAAACCTACAGCCAACATCATACTCAATGGGAAAAAACTAAAACCATTTCCCCTAAGTGCAGGAACAAGACATGGATGCCTGGTTTCACCATTCCTGTTCAACATAGTACTGGAAGTGCCATCCACAGCAATCAGAGAAGAAGAGGAAATAATTGGCATCCAAATTGGAAAAGAAGAAGTAAAACTGTCATTATTTGCAGATGACATGATACTGTACATAGAAAACCCTAAAGACTGTATCAAAAAATTATTAGACTTAATAAATGAAGGTGGCAATATACAAGAATACAAATTAATGCCAAAAAAATCTATGGCATTTTTTATACCTAAAATAGTGAACTTACAGAAAGAGAGATTAAAGAAACAATCCCATTTACCATTGCACCAAAAAAAATTAATATACTTAGGAATAAACTTAACTAAGGAGGTAAAAGACCTCTACTCAGAAAACTACAGGACATTGAAAAAAGAGATAGAGGAAGACATAAATAAGTGGAAGAGCATACTGTGTTCATGGATTAGTAGAATCAACATCATTAAAATACCCATAATACCCAAAGCAATCTATAGATTTCAATGCACTCCCCATTAAAATACCAATGACATATTTCACAGACCTAAAATGAACTCTATAAAAATTCATCTGGGGAGAACCAAGATGGCAGTATAAGGTACATGCTGCCTCTCACAATCACACCAAAACTACAACTAAAAGACAAAACGACTATCCCCCAGAACCAAGGGAAATCTGGCAGAGTGGAAGTCCTGCACTAGAGGGAGTTAACAAGTATCCGATTCTCTGAACTCCAGTTTCCGGCAAGATTCTGGGGACCAAGACTCATACAGGGAGACACTGGACTGTTGGAAAGAGAGGGTGGCTTTCTCGCAGAGGTGCGCAGAGGAATCATTGTTTACTGCGATGGGGCACGGAATGTGGGACATGGAACAGAATGCGGAAACACGGAGATACTAGAGAGGGCTGACTGGCAGCCATTGCTATTTGCCATACCCTTCCCTAGTGATTTCCTGAGTCCCCACCCTGCCCAACTTACAAACTCTTCCTGCTATGCCCAGCAGCTTTTGCATATGAATGGCCTGCCTTCTCGCAGCTTAAATTAAAATTACAACTGGGTCACGCAACCCCAAAACTTCCAAAATCCAAGCAAAGAGGGGAAATCTGCAGATCTCCCTGTAGCTCCTGATGGGCAGCCTCAGACAGTAGCTGACTTGCACCTCCTTGGAGATCCAGGAACCAGTGTACCTAGAAGTCAGTGTGAGACAACACCAGATTTCAACTCCTCACATACATAAGTGACACACTCATGAGGCAGACTTGGTAAGCATCAAAGCCTCACTGAAGCAAGTCCTGCCCCATAGGGGTGTCTCAACCACAGCAGTTCTTCCATTCATCAACACAGGGAAGCAGTCAAAATGCAGAGACAAAAGAAACATGTCACAAATGAAAGAAATGGAAGAAAGCAAACTACTGGACATTGAGTTCAAAACCACATTTATAAAGTTACTCAAGAATCTTCTACAAACCACCGAGAAACTTAGTGAGACCTTCAAGAATCTTAATGAGAATGCAAAAAAAAAGGAAAAGGACCAGTCAGAAATTAAGCATGCACTGTCTACAATAAAGAATAATATACAGAAATCCAACAGCAGACTAGAGGACCCCATGAATCAAACCAAAGATTTGAAATATGAGGAAGCAAGAAACATCCAACCAGAAAAACAAAAAGAAAAAAGAGTCCAAAAATGTGAAGATTGTGTAAGGAACCTCTGGGTCAACATCAAGCGTACCAACATCAGAATTATGGGAGTGCCAGAAGAAGAGAGAGAGCAAGATACTGAAAACCTATTTGAAGAAATAATGACAGAAAACTTCCCCACCTGATGAAAGAAATGGACTTACAAGTCCAGGAAGTGCACAGAACGCCAAACAAAAGGAATCCAAAGACACATCATAATTAAAATGCCAAGGGCAAAAAACACAGAGAGAATCTTGAAAGCAGCAAGAGAAAAACAATTAGTTACCTACAAGGAAGTACCCATACGATTGTCAGTTGATTTCTCAACAGAAACTATGCAGGCCAGAAGGGAGTGGCAGGAAATACTCAAAGTGATGAATAGCAAGAACCTACAACCATGATTGCTCTACCCAGCAAAGCTATTATTCAGAATTGAAGGTCAGATAAAGAGCTTCACAGATAAGAAAAAGCTAAAGTAGTTCATCACCACCAAACCAGGATTATATGAAATGCTGAAGGGTATTCTTTAAGAAGAGGAAGAAGAATAAAAAGGTAAAGATAAAAATTATGAACAACAAAGTGATAACAAATACATACCTATCAACAAGTGAATCTAAAAATCAAGTGAATAAAAAATCCAATAAATAAAATAAACTGGTGAATAAAATAGAATCAGGGGCATAGAAAGGTAATGGACTGACAATTCTCAGGGGGAAAGGGGTGTGAGGGGTGCAGGAAGAGATTGGACAAAAATCTTACACCTATGGATAAGGACAGTGGCGGGGGGTAAAGGCATGGTGTTGGGCTGGGGAATCAGGTGGAGGGAAACTTGGGGGGGAGGGAGAGGAACATCTGTAATAAACTGAACAATAAAGATTAAAAAGAATTAATTTGGAATGAAAAAAGACCTCAAATAGCTACAGCACTCCTGAGAAAGAAGAACAACATAGGAGGGATCTCAAAACCAGATATCAAGCTTTATTACAAAGCCAGTGTTCTCAAAATTGCATAGTATGTGCATAAGAAGATATATAGATCAATGGAATAGATTGGAGAAGCCAGAAATTGACCTAAACTCTTATGTTCAATTAATATTTGAGAAAGGAGGCAAGAACATACAATGGAGTTAAGACAGTTTCTTTAATAAATGGTGTTGGTATAATTGAACAGATACATGCAAAAAAATGAAGCTAGACCACCTTGTGTACTGCTGGTGGGAATGCAGACTGCTGTAGCTATTCTGGAGAACAGTATGGAGTTTCCTCAAAAAACTAAAAATGGAACTCCCATTTGACCCAGTAATCCCACTTCTAGGAATATACCCCAAGAAATCAGAAACACCAATCAGAAAGGATATATCCATCCCTATGTTCATAGCAGCAGAATTTACAATGGCTAAGATTTGAAAACAGCCTAAGTACCCACCAGCAGATGAGTGGATTAGAAAACTGTGGTACATCTACACAATGGAATACTACGCTGCTGTAAATAGGAAGGAACTCCTACCATTCGCAAAAGCACAGATGAAGCTGGAGAGCATTATGCTAAGTGAAGTAAGTCAGTCAAAGAAAGATAAATATCATATGATCCCACTCATTTTTGGATTATAATGAATATAAACTGATGAACAAAAACAGATCCAGAGACAGAGAAGCATCAAGCAGATGCTCAAACCTCAGAGCGAAGGTAGGGGAGGGTGGGGATAAGGGGGACAGTTTACCAAAAGACTTGTATGCCTGCATATAAGCATAACAAATGGATATAGACACCAGCGGATTGAGGGCATGAATGGGATAGGGGTGGGGGGTTCAGGGGAAAAGGACACATATGTAGTGCCTTAATCAATAAAAAAAATTTTTTTAAAAGAAAAACTAGAAAAAATAAAAGAAAATCTACATTATAAAAACAAAGCATATCCAACATAAAAGAAGTCAAATAATAAAGACAAACAAGAAAAAGAGTATCTGCAGCATACGCTTTGGTAAATAGGTTGATACCCAAGATGGTCGTTTCCATTAAGCAATAAGAGATGGGCAACTGGTTCAATATACAAATGGGCAGATGTCACAAACAAGAAATTTACAGAAAAATAAAATTTCACTCATAATTAAGGAAATTTAAGAAACCAAAAAACTATTTTCAACTATTAGACTACCATCAACTAAAAAGTGATGGGATTAAGCAAAGAGAGAGAGAGAGAGAACGAACTCCTGGACACGGACAACAGTGTGTTGACTGTGGGGGTGGAAGGGAGGTTGGGAGGAGATGCAAGAGGGCATAGAGGAGATAAATGGTGATGGGGAAAAATAAAAAATAAATAAAAGATATATACATAAAAATAAAACAAACACAATCTGTCAGGTCCAGTTTCTACTCTTAGCACAGTGTTCAGGAAAAGTTATGTGCTTAATTAATGTGTAATAATAAATTTAAATGTAAAAAATGCCTTAATATATGAAAAATGCTAAGAGAAATTTTATAGTTACTAATGCTGTCATCATGATATCCTATTAAGTATTAAATTAAGACTGCTCTTTATTTATATATTGTCTTTAAGGTGTCAAGTTGGGCACATAAAATTTAACAATCAATATTGTTTAATATAGTTCCAACCTTTTGACATAAAACTAGTTATTTTTCAATTTAACTCTGTAATTTTAAAAATTGGGGGACAGTAATAGAGTACAGCGGTACCTCGAGATACGAGTGCCCTAACATACGAGATTTTTGAGATACGAACTGTAGAGCAAGCGATTTTTGCTTTGAAATACGAGCAACATTTGAGATAGGAGTAATCGCGAGGATCGGCCAGCTGCACATGAACCACCAGTTTACCGCAACTGGAGCGTCTCATAGTTTCCCACGCCTCAAGGTTACGGAATGAATTAAATTCGTATCTCGAGGTACCACTGTAATATGTAAGAAAAATCACAATAAAATCAATAATAAAATTATGTCACTTTAGTTAAAAAAAAGGGGGTGAGGGGAGTATTTTAACAATGGTAGAGTTCCTTCCAAGAAAGGACAGATGGAAACTAAACACCAACACCCGCCCTCCCTCATAGAGCACTGTTTTTATTTTGCTACATTCCAGTTAAAACTTACTGTAGGGTGGCACTAAGTACATATCATATGTGGAAATCTCATTAGAGCAGATTGAAAATTAAAATTCACATTTCTAATTAAATCTAAAGAAAATTTTTATCACTTGAACTTCATTGTGTAAACATCAGGGATAGCATGCAACTTATAAGTACAAATATGATGCTGTATGGTGTTTCTCCAATGGAGAAACTGAGAATACCAGCTTGAGATGAATTTAGAGCACTAAATTAGAAAATGAGACCATCTGTCATGTCATTAATCAGCTAAGTAATCCAGAAAAAATTCTTCCATTTCTCTGAATCTAATATCTATTTATATATATACAAGCCGAAGTGACTGAAAGACCGGAACAACCAGAATGACTGGTTGACCATATCATATGATCTCACTCATTTTTGGGGGCAGCTCCTGTGTTGAGTACTGACCAGCAAGGGGCTGATGCTCAACACAGGAGCTGCCCCCTGATGGTCAATGCACTCCCACAGCAGGAGCACCACTCAGCTGACAGACTCATCTGGCAGGCTACCAACTCCCTCAGTAGTTCTGCAGGTCCAATCTCCAGAGAACAGGCCAGGCACCAATGGACCAGTGCCACTAGCATGATCCCAAGAGCACCGCTAGCCTCCTGGAAGTCAGTCTTGGGAACCACAGCTGCTTTCCCTCTGTAGACACTCCGCAAGGAAGAAAAGATATAAAAGCTGTTGCCAGGTGGCTCCCAACAACTTTCGCAGACGTCAGTGGGATGGATCCAGATCCCAGGCCTTCATGGGTGTCCCACTGCCCGTCCAAAGGGCCGATCACATCCCAGACCCCCAACCACCCCTCTTGGGACCCCAGGCCTCTAGTTAAGATCATAAAAAATGGAAAGCCAGACTAGTTTATCTTTTAGAAAACCCCCTTTCCAGAAAAAAATACTTTATAATATTTACACAAGAAATCCAGAGTGATTTCCGTTTTCCATTCGTCTTTATACAGACCCATCTGAAGCAATAGTAAGTACACTATGAGAAGCTTCTTACCTCTGGTGTCATTTTCTATTTCTGTCCTCCAGCGATGTAAACAGCTTTCCAGCACAGAAAGTTCTTCTTCTGTTATGTGCCTTGGTGCTGGATGCATGGGTAAATCTGGAGGTATTCGAGACTGAGTGAATGGTTTGTGAATCACTGATCTCGATGAGATGGCAGCTATTGATGTAGGTGATGTGCTTGGCAATTCCGAAGAGGCAGCTCCCTGTTGTTCCATTGTACTGTGTTTTTAAAACATAAAGCATTAAACTTTCCAAACTGAAGCTCTGGACAAAGACTGTGCCAAATACATAGCATTAAACTGACTTATTATTTCAAAAAGAAAAGGTCTTAAGAATAGAAGAGATGTGGAGTAACCTAAGTCCTCATGAGTTTCTTAACACACAGGACTACATTATTTTAAGGAAGAAATTGTGGCTTATAATAGAAACAGCTTTATCATATCTACTAAAAAAAACAACACCAACAAATCTTAGTGTACCAAAAGTATACATACCTTTCCTTGCTAATACCTACCAGCTTACATTGTAGAAGAAATTTCAAATTTAACAGTATTATTTTCATAAATAAAAGGTTGAAACAGACAAACATACTAAAACAACCTCAAATATAACTATGAATAGAAAAAAATATGAAAAATTCAATCCAGAACCAGAAAACCTATTGAAATAATGAAATAAAAGCACCTTAGAAGACATACAACTAACGTTCTAAATGAATCTAATCTTTTTAGAATTCATTAAAATTAATCACAGCATGCACCTTATAAAACCTTCTTCAAAGGGTACCAATTATATTATTATGCAATATAAAAAGCATAGCTTGTCTTTTGTATCAAAAAGACTTTTTACCTTGGTAATGCCTGTGATGGTACGGAACCACTAGGTGGTGAACTAGCATCAATATCATCAACAGGAGAAGTGCAAACAGGTTTACTTGAGGCAAATTCCAATGCATACTGTAGAACATCTACCAACGGAAAGCGCTTGGGACCCGAACCATAGCTTAAATATCTATTAACCATAAAATGTATAAATGCTTTAATTTGAATATAAAGCAAATTTGTGTTTTTCAATAATTTTTATAAAACATGATATGAATACACCAATGAATCTCTCAACAATGAAATTAATTTTCAGATGAAGACAGTAAGACTAAATATACATTCAAGAAGTAAATTAAATATTCTCCAAAAGAAACCAAAGCTGCCGAGACCAGTTTGGCTCAGTGGATAGAGCGTCGGCTTGTGGACTGAAAGGTCCCAGGTTTGATTCCGGTTAGGGGTATGTACCTTGCTTGTGGGCACATCTCCACTGTGGGGTGTGCAGGAGGCGGCTGATCAATGTCTCTCTCTCATTGATGTTTCTGACTTTCTATCTCTCTCCTTTCCTCTCTGTAAAAAATCAATAAAGAAAATATATATTTAAAGTTTAAAAAAATAAAAACAAAAACAAAAGCTGACTAAGTCTGAATGTATATATATAGTTAGGAATTTTAATACTGCTCTAAGTTGTTATCTGGTTTCATGATGACTAATATTATCTTCCTACTATCTTATCTCTGATTATTTTTCAATATTATTCCTGATACCTTTTAAGAATAAGAATTATTAAAATATAATCTATTATATTTCTATAATAAAGTTTCAAGGTATTAATTTTCAAATTAACACTAAAACAAGAGAATAAAGATTAGATCAGAGGCTCCAAACTGGCACCTGGCAAATGATATTTCAGCCTGAGGACTTTATCTAAACTACAGAATATTTGACAGTCTAGATGTTGGCTTCTGGAAATAATCTGACATTTTAGGGATACTGAGTTAATATTCATCATGACTCCACTGGCTAGTGTGACTGGCTGCCACTCCCCTCTACAAGGGGTGTGCTCTAGGCAGCCCTGACCAACACTATGTTTGACTTGTTGCCCTTCTTCATAAAGCCTCCACGAGGTCCTGGTAGGCATCTGAGATTGTATCTTCTGTATTAAGGAGGAAAACTCAGTCACCATTTGTCTTAGAGGAAATTTTAAGAGCAATATTTAGTATCATAAAAGAAGAAACCTCAATTATAAATTAGTTTGTATCTACTTTCAGAACCATACCTGTTGGTGAGAATATTTAACTTTAAATACTAAAATAATCTTCAAATGACAAATATAAAAGATTTTAGGTTTCTAACAGAATTAAAAACTAAACTATACAAGCAAAAATATTAGTTCAGAATTATTATCTACTCCTAGGATCATAAATTACTCAAGAAAAATGTAAGATTAAAAATTCTAGATAATCACTAAAAGCATAAACTTCTATAGTTAGTTCACAAATCTGTAGAAGTTACCTTTCCAGTCTTTGTTGTAATACTGTAAGGTAATCTTTCAGTCTCTTGATCTCTTCCCTCTTAATTCTTGTTATTTCTCTATTTCTGTGCATATATCTTGCAGAAAAAAAGGAAAATAGCAATCATTAGTATCTCTAAATATTGTGGAAGGAGATACAATAGTAAGTCTAGTTAGCTCAGCCTGTGCCCTCTCACAGTCCAGGACCCCTTGGGAAGTGTCCAACTGCCATAGAGGCAGGAGAGGCTCCCGCCACCAGCACTGTGCCCACCAATTGTGAGCCTGGCTTCTGGCTAAGCGGTGCTCCCCTACAGAAGCACACACCAGGAGGCAGCCCTGCATTGAGCATCTGCCTCCTGATGGTCAGAGTGCATCACAGCAACCAGTCGTTCCACTGTTCTTTCGATTTGCATATTAGCCTTTTATTTTTTGGATATTAAACAGTATAAAACAGTACTTTTGAAAATTTGACAGAATTATAATACAAAAATATAATAATCTTTTTAAATACCTCCTTATAACATAATTTCCATTTACTGTATCTTTTCTTGACAAATGCTACTATGTATTTTATATAAAAATTAAAGACTAACATTAAGGAAATTAAATAAAATTCTTCTCTAAACAGTAATTCTTCATTTAGTTACTAAACTGTCTCAAAACTAATTTATGCTATATACCAAACCATACCTGTCCAGATATAAAACTTGAGGAAATTCTAATTTATTGTGAATTTTTTCTGGTCTTCCCAATGCCTGATTAAATTCAAATCTTGACAATTCAAATGTTAACACAGGTGGTAGTTCGGTAAACCAATGCTGAAAGAAAACAATAATTGAAAACCTTAGTATCATCTTTGTTTTCTCCATTCCAATTTTAGGCACAGGATGTCAGCAATGACATTTTCATATGCATCATCACAATGCTGACATCATAAAAAAATGATTAGGTATGGTATTTAGATAAAATGCTTTCACACTTTTTGAAAATTCCAAGGATGAGGATAACATACAACCAGGAAAGAAAAATCTTCTAACAATTCTTCTTCCATGAAAATTATTTATAGTAGAATTTATAACCCAAAGAGACAGCCATTGGTTAAAATCATAACTTAGTAGCTCAAATCTTTTATTTTTAAAATCTGTATTATTGAAAGTATTATTTATGCCCCCCTTTCTTCTCTATAGACCCTTCTAAATCTCTCCCTCCCCCCATCCCAGGCCTTCACAATCCTATTTTGTCTGTGTCTGTGGACTATGAATATATGCATATAAGTTCTTTGGTTGATCCCTTCCCACCCAACTCATTCACTCCCACCTTTTGTCTGAGATTTGACAGTCTGTTTCATGTGTCTACATCTCTGGATCTATTTTGTTCATCAGTTTATTTTGTTCATTAGATTAGCTCAAGACTATATTACTATTACAACCTTAAATGGAACATACACTTATTATAATCAACCATATTGTCAAAACCTGTGTCAAAGTTGCAAAATGTAGTACATAAAGGAAAGACAATATTATAATATGAACGATCACAATTGACTAATTTAAGAAAAATATATTATCACTAATAAATATTCATGGTAACTATATTTGAAATCCTTTATAGTAACTAGTATTTAACAAATTAAATGCCTCATGGCTTTGTACCAACTCTACCACAAACTTTGGGCATGTTCAGTTAAGAATGTTATACAGAATCCAAAATGGCAGCATAGGTAAACACCTACACTGCTACCTCGCACAACAATTTCAAAACTACAACTAAAAGACAGAACGGACATCATCCAGAACCACAGGAAAGCTGGCTCAGTGGAAGTTCTACAGCCTAGAAGGAAAGAGAGGGGCTCACAAAAACCCAGAGGAGCTACAAAAAGCTGAGGTACTGAGACGCGTGCGCTGACGGAGCGGGTGCCGGAGTACCTGGCTGGCTTTCTCTAGCGGGAGGGACACAGAGACTCTCAAAGGCTTTGAACCCCTTATCCCATGACACTAAACCTCAGATCCAGCCAAAACTCATATGGGGGGAGTTTGGACTGTGAAAAGGGAGAGGGGCATGGAAATTTAGGGGAGTCGCAAAAGATCAGAGGTCTAGTGGTGCGCACGGCACGGCGCAGAGGACAGATTGCTGATTGTGCTGCTGGCTTTCGAGAAAGGGTGGGAGACAGACCCTCCCAACTGTGCCACTTCTGACTCCACTAAGCCCCTGTTTCGGGTGAAACCCTGGGGACCTAGACTGGTGTGGTCCTAGAGTGCAGGGGAGCTGGAAAGGCAGCGGTCTAGAGGCACTGCAGGCGCACGCACACAAGGACTGCTCCAGCAATTACCCAGTCACATGAGACTCAGGGGCCGTGGAGGCCGGGGCCGACTGGAAGGCAAGGCGGTCCCTTAAGCCCAGAGACTCCACCCATCCCAAACTCAACAGAGGCTTCTTCGGTTTTGCAAGTCTGGTATCATAAGGCTGAATCCAACACAGAAGTTCCCCCAGCAGAGTGAAAATGCCAAGACAAGGGAAGGGATCACAAACAAAAGAAATGGAGGAAAAAAAAACGACTGGATATAGCGTTCAAAACCACACTTATAAGGTTTTTCAAGAATATGCTAGAAAAGATGGATAAATTTAGCGAGTCCCAAGAGGAGATGAAAAAGGACCAACTAGAGACACTGACTGAAATAAAAAATATTATACAGAGTCCTAACAGCAGACTAGAGGAAGGCAAGAATCAAGTCAAAAATTTGAAATATAAAGAAGCAGAAAACACTCAACTGGAAAAGCAAGAAGAAAAAGGAATTAAAAAATGTGAAGATAATGTAAGGAGCCTCTGGGACAGCTTCAAGCATACCAACATCAGAATTGTGGGGTTTCCAGGAGAGCAAGATACTGAAAACCTATTTAAAGAAATAATCACTGAAAACTTTCCACATCTGGTAAAAGAAATAGACTTACAATTCCAGGAAGCACACAGAACCCCATATAAAAGGAATCCAAAGATGACCACACCAAGACACATCATCATTAAAATACCAAGAGCAAAAGACAAAGAGAGAATATTAAAAGCAGCAAGAGAAAAACAGTTCATTACCTACAAGGGAGCACCCATACGACTGTCAGCTGATTTCTCAACAGAAACGATGCAGGCCAGACGGGAGTGGCAAGAAATATTCAATGTGATGAATAGCAAGAACCTACAACCAAGAATAATCTATCCAGCAAAGCTATCATTCAGAATTGAAGGGCAGATAAAGAGCTTCACAGAGAAGAAAAAGCTAAAGGAGTTCATCAACTCCAAACCAGTAAAATATGAAATGCTGAAAGGTACTCTTTAAGAAGAGGAAGAAGGAAAAGGTAAAAGCCAAAAAATTATGAACAAATACATATCTATCAACAAGTGAATCTAAAAATTAAGTGAATTAAAAATTTGATCAACAGAATAAACTGGTGAATATAATAGAATCAGGAGCACAGAAAGGAAGTGGACTGATCATTCTCAGGGGGAAAGGGATGAGGGTGTACAGGGGGAGACTGGATAAAAATCATACACCGATGGATGAGGTCAATGGGAGGGAGGTAAGGGAAGAGGGAAGGGTGGGAGCTGGGTGGAGGGGTTCTATGGAGGGGAAAAAAGAGAAACAAATGTAATAATCTGAATAATAAAGATTTAATTTAAAAAAAGAATGTTATACAACAAAATTTCAAAAACAATTTTTTTTTGTAAAATACATGCAAGTTTAACATAAATACTGGAAGTCTGGTGCATGAATTCATGCTCAGGTGGGGTCTGGCTGGCCTGCCCCAATAGGGGCCAATCAGATCCAGGCCAATGAGGGGAGGGGATGTGGAAGGTTGCCAGCCAGCTCCATGCCCAATTGGGGTGGATAGAGGCTGATCGGGCCCCAATCCGGCCAGTTGGCCACTGCAGTGCACGTCATAGTGACCGGTCATTCTGGCTGCTTGGCTTTTATATATATATCTACTATTGGCCCTGTACACGAATCCATGCACGAGTAGCTCACTACTGCTTGCCTCAGCTGACTGCCTGCCCACCACTGCTGTAGCTCTCAACTGCACATAGCTCACTGCCCTGCCTTCCAATAGCTCTCCATGGCTCATAGCTCACTGTCCCACCTTCCTGTACCTCTCCCACAGTTTGTAGCTCGGTGTTCCACCCTCCGGTAGCTCTCCCTTGCTTGTAGCTCACTGCCCTGCCCTCCTGGTGATCAGTCATTACAAGTCATGGCATAACCATTTGCATATTACCTCTTTATTATATGGGATAGATTATTAACTTAAAGAGAAAAAAAAAGCCAACAAATTCAGAAGTATAACATAATGGAACAAATTAATTTAAAGTGGTTATTATAAGTGGTTATTCAGTGTACCACTTTTTACTACTATAAAAATAAATTGCCACACTAAACCATGTGTAATATTTCAATAGCCAAAAATGATACTACACAAATGTCAAAAGCCAAGAGTTCATTAAAATTAAATATCCAAAGTAAAAGCAGAAATGAAGCACATTTGGCAAACTGATTTAACTAAAATCTTGAAAATTGCTACTTTTCTCTAAATAAAGCTAATAAAGGTATACAGTTATGTGGAGAATGGCTACAGTGTTTAAACAGGTTCAAGCCTTGGACTAATGAGAGGGCACTGTCCTATCATGGCAAAGCCACAAGCAAGTCCTCCTATTTTGAAGGTCAAAGCCTTCTCAGCCCAATTATGGCCAAAGGCTACATTTGTAAGCTGGACCTTATATTCTGAACCTGTGGTCCCAGGTGGCTAAATGATATAGGCTGCAGGAGATGCAGCAAGTAAATAAAGCTTGATCAGGTGCATATAACTAAGTAGATTCAAAATCCACAAGAACATTGTAAACATCATGACCACACCCTTACTTTGTCTCCTGGAATCTGGCTATAAAATACTCGGACTGCAGGTTGTGGCACTGTCTCTGATCAGAGAGGGCAGCATCCCACCTACTCCCAGCTTTATTCTCTTGTCTGTCTTTTCTAATTCTTCACTGCCCCTCCCCCTCTCAGGTTCATCCATGGCCATGCTGAGCACAGGACACAGTTATTTAAAATATTACTCCCTCCCCAAATGTTAATGATTATCTGAATTGAGATTTCCTAAGTTGGATTTGGTTTATCTTTTACTAAAAGTTGAGGTTTAAGAAATATGTTTTATTTTATATATGGGTATTACCTAAAGTTGACTAGATCTAATATCAGAAACATCTCATACATTTTAAAATTTCTTAAACAGATTTGCTTATTTATTTTGTTCTTACAAGCCACTGGCAAAATTTTTAATTAGCTATAATCCACATCTAAAATTACTACAAAGAATTAAAACATACTCCACGACCAAAGAACTTGTATGCAAGCATATGAGCATAACCAATGAACACAGATGGGGGTTGGAGGGTGAGGGCATGTGCTGGGGGTTGGAAGTGGCCGGGAAGAGGTCAATGGGGGAAAAAGGAGACTTATATAATACTTTAAACATTAAAGAGTTTAAATTAAAAATAAAACGTACCCCAAATATATCATCAAAAAAAAACCTTTTAATGCCTTAGGATATTATTCTATACTCCATTTTATGATACTCAAATAAATATATAAGATTTCAAGAACTATTACTTTCATATTTTATTGCAACACTTTTTTCAGAGTTGTTAATCCTGTCCCAAGGATATTTTCCCATTGAACTTTTAGAGAGATTGGAAAAAGAGAGGAAAAAACAGAAACATCAATGTGAGATAAACACATCAATTGGTTGCCACTTCCAAGTGCCCTGACCACGGCCCAGGTTAGGAAGGAGCCTGCAACCAAGGTATGTGCCCTTGACCGAAACTGAACCCAGAACCCTTTGGTCCACAGCCAACACTTATTTACTGAGCCAAACTGGCTAGGGCTATTGCAATTCTAAAACCATAAAAAGTCCAGGAAATAGCTTCCAAATCTTACCAAATCTTATCAACGTTTGTAATACGTTGTGCAATATGTGCCTATGGTGAACTCATTTCCTCTAACTTCTGTGACAATTTTTCCTACTACATACTCGGAAGCATTTCACTTTCTCATTCTCAAGCTAACAGGAAAAGAAGAGATAGCCAGACACTCCCTAAATTCATTTAAGAAAATGTTATGGGTATCTCTAGCTCTGTGATTTCAGGACTAAAAGTATAGTAGTGTATAACTAGAATATTAAGTAAAACAATTTTTTTCTTTCAAAGTATTTTTATGCGATAAAAAATGTTTGTACTTCTTTAATCTAATTGGTATGCAATGCTTGTGAGATATAGGACATTAAAGACTAAAATGATGCTTATATGAACAGACATATAGACCAGTGGAACAGAACAGAGAACCCAGAAATCGACACAAGCCATTATGCTCAATTAATATTTAACAAAGGAGGCAAGAACATACAATGGAGACAAGACAGTCTCTTCAATAAATGGTGTTGGGAAAACTGGACAGATACTGTACTTGCAAAAAAAAATGAAACTAGACCACCAACTTACACCATACACACAAATAAACTCAAAATGGATAAAGGACTTAAATGTAAGAAGAGAAACCATAAAAATCTTAGAAGAAGCCACAGGCAGCAAAATAGCATACATTTGTCTTAGTGATATCTTTACTGATACAGCTCGTAAGGCAATGGAAACTAAAGAGAAAACAAACAAATGAGACCAAATCAAAATAAAAATTGCACAGCAAAGGAAACCATCCATTAAACAAGAAAGCCCACTACATGGGAGAACATATTTGCCAGTTATCTCCGATAAGGGTTTAACCTCCAACATTTACAAGGAACTCATACAACTTAAAAAAAAGAAGATAAACAATCCAATAAAAAAAATGGGCAATGGATTTAAATAGACTCTTTTCAAAAGAGAACATACAGAACACTGAGAGACCTATGAAAACATGCTCAAAAGCACTATCATCAAGAGATGCAAATCAAAATGATAATGAGATACCATCTCACACCTGTCAGAATGGCTGTCATCAACAAAGCAACAAATGACAAGTGCTGGCATGGATGCAGAGAAAAAGGAATCCTCCTACACTGCTGGTAGGAATGCAGACTGCTGCAGCTATTCTGGAGAACAGTATGGCATTTCCTCAAAAAACTAAAAATGGAACTCCCATTTGACCCAGTGATCCCACTTCTGGGAATATATCCCAAGAAACTAGAAACACCAATCAGAAAGGAAATATACATCCCTATGTTCATAGCAGCACAATTTACAATAGCTAATATTTGGAAACAGCCTAAGTGTCCATCAGCAGATGAGTGGATTAAAAAGCTGTGGTACATCTACACAATGGAATACAATGCTGCTGTAAAAAGGAAGGAACTGCTACCATTTGCAACAGCACGGATGGAGCTGGAGAGCATTATGCTAAGTGAAGTCAGTCAGTCAAAGAAATATAAATACCACATGATCTCATTCATTTGTGGGATATAAAAAACGTTATAAACTGTTGAACAAAAATAGAGGCAAAGAAGCATCGAATAGATTGTGAAACTACAGTGGTAAGGTAGGGAAGGGTTGGGCAGGGTAAGAGATCAACCGAAGGATTTATATGCATGCATATAAGCACAACCAACATACGTGAGACACAGAATGAGGGGGAGGGGCGGTGAGGGCAAGTGCTAAGGGTTAGAAGAGGGCAGGGGGAGATCAATGGGGACAAAACAAAGGAGACATATGTACTATTACCCATAATATCTTAAACAAAACAAATTTTTTTTAAATGATGCTTATATTATCCATATCCCTAAACATATTTATTATTATGACATTATAATAAACTTACAGTAGTAATAGATTCATGCAGTTATAAATAACTTATATAGTCAGCATTGGCAACAAAGATGTTTCTAAATTTATGACTATAAACCTCACTTGTTACTAGAAATATTTTCTAGAGAGAATATAGTCATTTTTATGAGTTGTAACAGGTGATTTTTTTCTATTAGTATGTTTTAAAAATTGCTTTTGTGACATACATTGAATTATGTTAATGTAGGGGGAATTACATAACCAGAAAAAACACACCTGCCATTCCCAATTTCCCTTAGAACACTAAATAAAGCCAGGGAGTAAACTAAGAATGAGAATCCAAAAATTCCTATTCCAATTCAAAAACTAGTTTTAGTCATTTAATTATCCTTACTCACTTGTCCTTTTACCCTAAAAAAATATTCTAGAAACATTTTATAAGTATTTATCTTCCAGATTAGAGGCCCAGCACACGAATTCATGCGGGGGTGGGGGGGGGGCATCTTGGCCTGCTCAGGGATCGAAGCCTATAGGGTGGCTGACTGGTGGGGAGAGGGGGGAGACGAGGGGCAGCTCCTGCATTGAGCATCTGCCCCCTGGTGGTCAGTGCACATCATAGCAACTGGCCAACTGGTTGTTTGGTCATAATGATTGCTTAAGCTTTTACATATACTATCATTTTTAATTTATTCAGTTGTCTCTGGTAATGTCATTCCAAAAATTTTAAATCTTATGGCCCATTGAATGTTTTAACATGAGTAATTATGGAGACTAACGATCTTCCTAAGTGGTTGAGAACTATTTCAGTAAAATGATATTTTCTGTATCAAGGTAAAAATCAACAATGTTTACTACTCAACAGTGTAAGAGGTGTTATCCTCAAGAATTATGACAATTTAGAAACATTTCTACAATGTTTTTTATTGGTCTTTTGTAGAGACTCAAGAATAGTTATTCTGAAGGATATAATGAAAAAGGACTATAATTTTTAAATATTATTAAAAATTTATCTAGGCAATTGGCAATAGAAATAAAATTTAATATTATTGAGACTGCTTAGAAACTGCTGAATTTAGAGAAGATGGTAAAATATTATATTCACAGGTTGAATTAAAAAACCTAGGCAGAAAACATAGAATGCAGTCTAAGGCATTACAGTATGAAGACAAAGATGAAGGACAAACTATATTTTTAAAATAAACTAGAGGCCTGATGCACAAAATCATGCAAGGAGCTCAGCTCTCACAGCCCCAGCTTCATCCAGGTCATCTGGGTGGTCGTTCTGCTGTTCAGTCTAATTAGCATATTAGGTAATTATATGGCTCATTGGTTGAGCATTGACCTATGAACCAAGAGGTCAAGTTGAGATTCCAGGAGAGTGCACATGCCTGGGTTGTGTGCTCGATCCCCAGTGGGGCAGCTGATCAATGATTCTCTCTAGCATCATTGATGTTTCTCTCTCTTTCTCTCTCCCTTCCTCTCTGAAAACATTAAAAATATATTTTAAAACATAAAAATTGATATTGAATGTATGAAAACTATTTTTGAAAGCTAGACATATGTGAGAAAGATTACTTACCAATAAACCATAGTGTATTTCACTTACAAGCTGCTTTGACAAAGTAAGGAATATGCCATCCCATTTTGTCTGCCCCACCCATCCATCTATCATCCTTAGTTAATCAACAACAGATCATACTTTAAGGAGTTCTGCTTTCTTGTTCTCTTATGGGATCCTGGAAAGTCCTAATCCTTGGAGATCTATTTTCCATCAATAAAATAAATAAACTTAATTTAAATATTCTTAAGTATAATTCTATATCAAATCACTTGTGGAACTCTTGTGCCATGTACCATATCCCAGTCCTAGATTCTGATTTGATAGCTTTGAAGTGGGGCCTAGGCATCTGTTGAGAAGAACTCAGTAGATAGCCTGTGATGTGGAAAGAACACTTATTTCAAAGATTCTCTCTCTTTTCTTCTGTAAAAAAAACAACACACATACACCAAATAACAAATATTTATTTCTGTTGAAGAGAAAAAAAAGTTAGAACAAAAATGGTTTATTACATCTTTTTTAAAAAGCCACGATTCAGGTGAAATCAATTTATTCTCAGATACAAGAACCCACTTTTTTAGATAAACACAAGAGAGAATCACTTCATGTTTATTAAGCTCCTATTCAGGGATAAAGACCTCAGAAACTTATTTGATAACACTGAGACATTTCATTCAGTCAGTCACACTTCTATTTGGAGATATCACACTATCCTCTAGGGACATAGCAGAAAGTGGTGCAGATGAAGATCCTCCCCTCAAGCATGACAAAGACAACTACTGGCAATTGCTTAACAATGACTGATTTTAGAGATTCATATTAGTCCTTTACTTTCTGCTATAACACTCCCCAAAGGATAAGTAAATGTATGGGTAGATGGATATATAGATGGAGCTGGAGAGAAAGAATTGGGTGGTGAGACAAAAAGCAGCAAACACAGATAAATTCTATATAATGAAAGCCTAATACGCAAACTGACCAAATGGTGGAACGACCAGTTGCTATGATATGCACTGACCCACCAGTGAGCAGATGCTCAATGCAGGAGCTGACCCTGGTGGTCAGTGCGTTACCACAGGGGAAATGCCTCTCAGCCAGAAGCTGGGCTCATGGCTGGCAAATGTAGCGGCTGTGGCAAGAGCCTCTCCCACCTCTGTTGCAGACAGACAGTAAGGGGCAAGGGGTTTCAGACTGAGAGAGCCCTGGACTGGAAGAGGGTGCAGGCTAGGCTGAGGGACCCCTCTCACAGTGCATGAATCTCGTGCACCAGGAATCTAGTCTGTATTATAAAAAGCCAGTGTCATAATGCTGTCACAACCAAATGACTGGTCACCATTAAGTGCATGGAGCACCTCTCGATCCCTCCCCCACGACCTACAGGCTCTGAGAGTAGCAAGACTGGCAGCCAGCAGGCAGGGAGGGTGGTGGGCAGGTGGGTGTGGAGAGGTGGGCGCCCCAAGGCAAATGCTGTGAGGCACACACGGGTGGGTGGGCCACATGATTTCATGCATTGGGCCTCTAGTAGATTTATAATATACTAGAGGCCCAATGTACGAAATTTGTGCAAGGGGCTCGGCCCGCACAGCATCGGGCTGTCTGGTCGAATTAGCATATTATGCTTTTATTATTATAGATTTTATAAATTATTTCCTTCTGGAGAAAGCAAGTTCTTCCATCTGTCCTTCACATAATTATACTGAAATTTTACAAGAAAAGGGGTCTGGTGTTGCCTATTTAGGCCTGGACAAATTCCAACAATATTTGATGTAAGTAACATACTTCTATATAAAATTCCACCCTAATATCAATGTTTTTCATCTTTACTTCCAGAACAAGCATGCTGTAAAGACTAGTACCTTAAATGAAAAGTCTAAAACCGAAAAATGTCCTAACAGATTATTTTAACAGAAAATTTTTAGATGATGTGTTTATGTGACAATTTAACATAGATTATTAGAGGCCAGGTGCATGAAATCCATGCATGGATAGGGTCCCTGGGCCTGGCCGGCTTTTAGAGTCAATCAGGCCTTCTAGCTGCCAGCCAGGACCTTCCTTCCAGCTGCCAGCCAGGGCCTTCATTCCCCGGCTGCCAGCTGCAGCTTTTCTTCATTCCACATGCTCCCTGGTGGTCAGCGCACATCATAGCAAGCAACTGTACTCCCGGTCAAACTCCCAAGGGTATACATTGGATATTAGCCTTTTATAAATGGATGGATAGATAGGCTATGCAGATTTCCCAAATACAGTATGTCTAAATTACCATCATTCAATGCAAACACATATTTAAAGTATTCTCAATTAGTAGGCAGCTATAGAAATGGGATCTTAAATTATGCTTTAGAGCACTGTTATAAAGATTTAGAGGGAAAGGGCTGATGCAGATGTTAAACTCACCTCTTGGCCTGATTTCCCTGAATTCTCTGAATGTAAAGATTCAATTTCTCCTTCAATCATAGCAGCTTCTAGGCACTCATGTAGATCTTTGAATCCATTGACCTGAAGTGGGTACTGACCAAACAGTTCAGTATTTTCAAATTTTTTACCTACAGGAGGGGGCAAGTTAATTAAATTACTATTCCTCAATGTGGCCTTTTAGCTACTAATTGTATATATGAATGACCTTAACTCTGATGGATTATGTTTCAGAGGGTAGTGAACTACTGTGCAAACTAATTTTCTGTTGGTTTATATATGTACATACGTACATTCACATCCAGCCATATATTCATTTCAACCCTAATGTACTATATGTATGTACTTATTCTTCCAAAAAGTCCTTCTAAGGGCAAATACTGTGCTAAACAATAAAAATATATATAACAGTGAAAAACAAGAAATGGTCCCTGAGCTAAGGAAACTCAACCTCTTTTGGAAAAAAGATATCATACACATTAATTGTACACATCATTATGAACAAACAACTGTTTGGTATTGCAAATGTTATAAAAATGTGGTGAGACAGACTGCTGTGAAAGGGTAGAAAAAGGGAAGCTGTCTTAGTCTTTAGGGATTGAGAGTAGAACAGAGAGGCTTTCACAGCAAAAAGACATTCATTCTCAGACTTAGGCCAGAGTGTCCGGAAACTGTAAAGTATTCTTGGCCAAGGAAAAGCACACTCAAAGATTTTAAAGCTACAAAGAACTTGGCATGTTTGAAGAACAAAGAAGAGGACAGTATAGCTTGGGGAAATAATGGGGAGATGATAACCAAGAGTTAGTTAGGTGGGTCAAATCTACAAAGTCTAACAGCCTTGTTAAGAATGTTTTCAGAAAGTATTAAATCTTAGGAATGATAGAATCAAAAGAACTAACAAGCAAAACAGGACAGACTCATAGATAGAAAGTAAAAGCTGATAGGTGTGAGGCGAGGAGTGGAGGTATTGAGCAAAGAAGAAAAACTTAATGACAAGAACAACAATATGATGATTCCTGAGGAAAGGAGAGTGGCAAAAGGTGAAGGAAGGTATAAAGAGCATAAATGGTGATAGAGACGTGACTTGGGGTGTTGAACACACAATACAGTGTATAGATGATGTGTCATAGAACGGTGCACCTAAAATCTGTAATTTTGTTAACTAGTGTCATCCCGATAAGTAAAGTAAAAGGCAAAAAAGGGATCATATTTATGTATTTAAAACATTATTTTGGCTTCTGTATTAAGTAGGTGGCAGATTACTAGGAGACTTAAGGAATCCATCCAGCGTAGAATGGGGTGTTACCAGTAAAAGTGTACAAAAACACATGAATTCTCATACACACACACACACACACACACACACTTATGTATGTATACAAGGAGGAGCACCAGTAAAACCTGATTGACTGGCCGAGACCGATTTGGCTCAGTGGATAGAGCGTCAGCTTGCGGACTGAAAGGTCCCAGGTTCGATTCCCGTTGGGGGTATGTACCTTGCTTGCAGGCACATCTCCACTGTGGGGCGTGCAGGAGGCAGCTGATCAATGTCTCTCTCTCATCGATGTTTCTGACTTTCTATCTCTCTCCCTTCCTCTCTGTAAAAAAATCAATAAAATATATTTTTTTAAAAAAACTTGATTTGACTGGCTCAATGCAGGATGGGGGATAGAGGTAAGTATGGTATCAGGAATGAGACTCACATTTTTAGAATCAACAATTGAACTGATGTTTATGTACTGAAGGGAGCCCCAATGAAGGAAGCATAGAGGATTCTTTTTGTTTTGTTTAAGGTTGTAGTGGACATAACTGTTTTAGAATGTTCCAAGAAACTTCAAGTTGAAAAGATAGTTGGATCTATGAGTCTGTAAGAGTATTTCTCTAGTCTGAAGCTCTAAATTAAAAATCGCTGACATACTGGTAGCAGAAAATCAAGGCAGTAAATGAGATTGTCTAGGGATTTAGTAAACAGGATAAGGAAGAGGGCCTAAGCTGAGTCCCAAAGATGTCCTACCTTTTATATAAGAAGAAACTATAAAAATAACTACTAAGAAGTTCCCACTCAGAAATTTTTAAAAAAACAAGAAAATATGGTGCCATAGAAGCCAGAGAAGTGTTTTTAAGAAAAGAAAGGGGAAAATGGGAGAGGAAAAAGTGGAGTCAACAGAATGAATAGCTGATAGTTCAGTACAAAAACTGAGGGACCCAACGAACTTAAGCACATTTAAAAAAGACCAATAACTACTCTGACTGGTTTGGCTCAGTGGATAGAGCATTGGCCTGTGGACCTAAAGGTCCCAGGTTCGATTCTGGTCAAGGATATATACCTTGGTTGCAGGCACATCCCCAGTAAGAGCTGTGCAGGAGGCAGCTGATCCATGTTTCTTTCTCATCGATGTTTCTAACTCTCTATCCCTCTTTCTTCCTCTCTAAAAAAATCAATAAAATGTATTAAAAAAAACAAAAACAAAAAACCAATAACCTTAAATAAAAATATTCCTTTAGGAAAAGGTCTGGGCCAGAAGCAAAAGCGGGATGATTTTAATATATGGGGAGTTAGCAGATGACATCAAACCCCTCTCTAAAGGGGCTTAAACTTAAATAGGATTAATTTTAAAAAGTGTCTCAATTTTTAAGATATGAGATACAAGATCAGGTCTAATTATCAATGAGAAGACACATTAAAGAGAGAAAAGCTGAAGATTAAAAACAACAGTAATAAAAAACTGCCCATAAGATTATAAGAACAGTGAGGTCTGGGTAAAAGCATGAAGGAATGAGATACTGGGAACATACAAAGAATACTCTGTTGACATAAGACTAAATATTCCTCTATTATTTGGGGGAATCAAATAAAAATTATTAGTGGCATCAGGAATGGATTCAGGTAGCAAAGTCTGCAGCACATATATTTGATGAGGAGGGTGTTAAGAACTGTGAAACAATATTATAAACACAAAATTAGATTCAGGGCCTTAGGATCCATGGTTAGGTTTCATTAGCTTCACAATCAATTCATGAAAGTTGAAGTAAAATGTTTTTCAGACAATGAAGAGACAAGTCATTGGAATTACAGTAGAAAAGATAGAAATTGTTAATGCAGAAAACAGGATAGAAGAGAGTGATTAAATAAAACAAGTATGACTGCCAGGTAGGGTTAGAGAACAGGAACCAGTGAAGCTTGATATACTACAGATTCTTGATCCACTACAGTTAGTCCACTGAAGTGACTTTTCCTCAGCAATTTCAGGAACTCAGGGCATGCAGGGAGAAGATGAAGAGCTTAATAAAGTTCAGAGAATAGCCAGAGATGATGCTAGAAACCAATGTGGGAAAGAGAGTTTTAGAAATTTATCCAGATAATTCTGTGGTGTGTGTGTGTGTGTGTGTGTGTGTGTGTGTGTGTGTGTATATATATATATATATATATATATATATATATATATATATATATAATGAACAACTCTA